>CM040186.1:1742500-1752500 GCA_022606455.1 Callitettix versicolor
ATGGGTTGTAAAATATATGTGTGTTTGCACTATTTAATACCAACCTGGCATAAAAACTGATTCTAGTTGTAGCTTAAACGCGTTAGCTACCCAAAAATATCCTTTTATCGATTCAAAATGGCGACTATTGATTTTTTTAATAATAATGTTTTCGTCTATTGAAATTTTGATTTTATTGTCGGAATTATAATCTGTATAAATTAGCAATTACAGTTTTAGCTTTAAAAAATCAAAAAATTTTAAAATGTTTTAAGATGTTAACGGACACCATTTTGAAACTAATGTACTGATTTTTCTGGTTAACAAAGTTTTCAAATTATGACTAAAATAGCCTAACGAAATGTTCGTTTATTTGTTACAATATTGTTAGTGTTTCTTACCTTCACTTAATCACGTCAACGAGACAGCTGCGTGCAGCGATCATTACAAAAATATTATTTCTTTTAACACGTATATCCCGGCAGTGGAGTGCAGACTAGCTGCACCTATTGAGAGGATTTAGACGTCCCTCACGGTACCCGAGTCTAACACACACACTTACGACTTTAACACTTTACACTCACACTTACACCTCAATGTGCTTTTCGCCTTAAAATAACAACAACAATAACAAATATAACACGTATAACATTTTACTTGCTAATAAACATATTGTTAAAAATAGTGTACGTTAAAAATACACGGCCTTCTCGTGGAACGCCGACAGTACTGCGCATGCCCGACGAACAGAACTGTGCAATGTTTCAAAACTGAAATGGAGACTCAGTGGTCGATGTGGCTAAAGCATCGGTAAGTCTGCTGCATCTCTGAATTGCGTACCTTATTGTTCTTAGTTCTGGCCGCAGTTACTCCCGTTGCTTTTCCCTTGCCCTTAACGCTGATCCCTCGACGTCATTAGTCTAACTGACATACAGCATAGACGTTAAGCCACAAAAATAATCAAAAGTAATAGTAACGATAATCCAATTAATCAAATACTGTCCCAATAATAAATTATTGACTGTATGTATTTGAAGAGCTGAACAAAAATACTCTCTCTCAAAAAAACAACAAATTTGGTCTAACCCCAAAACAAAAAAACATGAAATTTAACTGGTAATATGGATACATTGTTTGACACACTCTTACAATATATAAGTGGTTTGACCCTCCATTCTCTGTTTGATATCCAGTTCATTGTTAGTTTCTTTTCAGCTAAACATTTTCATCTGTTCTTACAATTGGAAAGTGGCTTAGTGGCTTGAGCCATCATTGTTGTAACCACACTCTAATGGTACTTCCGGTCTGCGCGAAGCTGTGTTCTTTGATTAACACACTACGTATCCTGTTCCAACAGAGTAAGGAATTCCAAGCTACCCTTTACCTCGCCTTCATAGAAGACACACTACGTATCCTGTTCCAACAGAGTAAGGAATTCCAAGCTACCCTTTACCTCGCCTTCATAGACTTTAAGAACGGTGAAGTAGCGGATACAGAGTACGTGATCCTTTCAAAAAATCATAAATATTATCAAAGGCATGTACATGGGGTGGGGCGTTGCATCGGGAAAAGTTGAGAGAAACTGTTCCAGCACGAATGGTACCACCAGTTGTATTCCTTTTGGTACTCGACTCGGTTATGAGGGAAGTCACGAATAACAGAAGGGGAGTGGGAATGGGGCTGAGAGAGCGCCTGGAAGACCATGACTTGCTTTGGGTTTTCTGCGAAGAGAAGCTGGGCATGTTGGATTACAAATGAGACTGACTGGAGCTAAACGGAGGTGTGATGGAAGCGGTTGGATCTGCTAGTATCTTGGAAGCATAGTCATTGCGGATGGAGGTGTCAGAGAGGACGTAAGGAGTCGCGTTAGGAAAGTGAATATTGCCTTTATCCAGTGCTATCCTAATGGCGGAACAGAAACATCTAGCAAAAATCGAAAATGTGCTTATTTAACACGACCAGAGTGATTAGTGTAGGCCTTTAGGCGTTCCCGGAAACACACCTATTAAGTCTGTCAGACCACCACGCGTACAAACATTAACGAGTTTGTTTACTTTTGAACATCACATACGAAAACATCCAGATTTGCAGGAATAAACTGCCTTACGGCTTCGGACTCCGTGTGGCCGCCGAGTTGAGTTGTACGTACAGCTCAACAGACAGCTGTTGTCTCAGGCAGACCTCATTGTTGCCCAGTGTCATGACCACTCCGACGTAGGCGTTGGTCTATCCAGGCCAAGGTGCCTGCAGTTGTACGTTGCGAGTTTCATAATTAAAAGTACACAATTAGCAGTTCTGTGTGCTGACAATTTGTTAAACACTGCACGAATGGCCACGCGTTGCACGAGTTTTGCACGAATATTGCTCGAATATTGCTCGAATATTGCACGAATATTGAAAGAATATTGCACGAGTATTGAACGAATATTGCAAGAGTATTGAACAAATATAGCACGATTATTGAAAGAATATTGCAAGAGTATTGAACGAATATTGCAAGAGTATTGAACAAATATAGCACGAGTATTGAACAAATATTGCACGATTATTGAACGAATTTAGCACGAGTATTGAACGAATATTGCACGAGTATTGAACGAATATTGCACGAGTATTGAACGAATATTGCACGATTATTGAACGAATATTGTACGAGTATTGAACAAATATAGCACGAGTATTGAACAAATATTGCACGATTATTGAACGAATTTAGCACGAGTATTGAACGAATATTGCACGAGTATTAAACCAATATTGCACGAGTATTAAACAAATATTGCACGGGTATTGAACAAATATTGCACGAGTATTAAACAAATATTGCACGGGTATTGAACAAATATTGCACGGGTATTGAACAAATATTGCACGAGTATTAAACAAATATTGCACGGGTATTGAACAAATATTGCACGGGTATTGAACAAATATTGCACGAGTATTAAACAAATATTGCACGATTATTGAACGAATTTAGCACGAGTATTGAGCGAATATTGCACGAGTATTAAACCAATATTGCACGAGTATTAAACAAATATTGCACGGGTATTGAACAAATATTGCACGAGTATTAAACAAATATTGCACGGGTATTGAACAAATATTGCACGAGTATTAAACGAATCTCAGATTATTTTAAATATTGTTTTTGTAGAAACAAAATTTGGTGATCGTGTGTGTGTGTGTTTGCGTACGCGCACAATGGAGACCAAACAAATTGACCGATTTTGATGAAATTGTTGGTCATATTACCCTATGCTGGATATGCTCATATTACGTTAACTTTTCACGAAAAGTTTCAAAAAAACCGTTTTTGAAACCAATTTTTATTTTAAAAAATGCCATTAGAAGTTAAATTCGGCACGATTTTTTTCAAAATAGATTTTTCAGACTTTGTTCAAATTTTTTTTCATAAATTGTAGATTCATGATTCAAGCAGTTGGGGGGATTTTTGAATAAATCTCGAAAAAGCAGACCATGACCGCCGTTAGGTTTGGTTTTGTTCTTTACTCGCTACAGATACATTTCTTTAATTTCAGTTACTGTACACTGAATCACTGAATTCGGTTATGATTCCTCATATGTATGACCAAAATATGAGCAAAATTTGAACTGAATCTGAAACTGAAATCTAACCTGAAAATCTTTGCTGAATCTCTAAGAACAAAAAATACAAACAAAATGTAAAAAACAGATCACATCCTCACAAACAAGACATTTAAAATGTGATATAAAAATAATTTTATCTTAACAAAAAGAGGAGCAATCTGTATCTTTAATCAACAGCAGCAGATCTTTAATCTGTATCTGTATCTTACAGAGAGCAGTGGCGTGTGGGTGCCAACACCAAAAATGGCGCCTTATTTGTTTTTCTAGATACACCCATCCAAATCCCACAAAACTCAAACAATTGAGGCATTCGTAAAGTTTTTAATTTGAATATATTCTGGACATTATTGAACGTTTACGAGTTAGCCTTTACATAGAGTGGGTCTGGTGGAAATCTTAGACCGATCGGGCAAAACCTCGTGGTTATAGAAAAAAAACGCTGTCCCTGTCTACTAAAAAGTGCCCAAAATATGTTTTGTCACCCAAACAAGTATCCTTTAGATGGCTCAAAAAATTCTGAAAAAATTTACGCGTGTTAGTTTTTGTGTAGAATTGGTCCGGTATTAATTTCAGATTACTTCGGAGCGCGAGTAGCATAATATTCGTTGAGAGAGCGCGATGCGCGAGAATGCACGCCTTGCATTGCTGCTCCGCTAGCGTCTCTCCGCACGGCGAGATAGTTTTTTCTTTTTTCATTTTTCTCTCTTTTTCCTTTTTTTCTCCTTTTTTTCTGGCATTTCGGTGCCCCTTGGCATTTGGGCAAAGGCATTTGGGGGTGTCACCGCACTCACGCTGCGCACGCCACTGATAGGGAGTAGACTCAGTATTGTCGACATTGTTCAAAGACCTCTTCTTAATATTGAACGCATTTCAGCTACAAGTGCAACCAATGGCTGTCACAGGACTGTTGTAGCATACGCAGACATGACTCGGGCAATAAACGCATTGAATGAACTGAAAACGCCTCCACTTCCACAAGCGACCCACTTCACGGTGAAACAATAAAGTAGAGTCAATTTACCGGCGTTCAAGTGAAGGGTCGTTACTCTCAGCACACCCTGTATAACACGTCATGGTATCACGGTAGCACTGATATTCTCTCGGCAGGTCAAGGCCGGTTAACTACATGGTACATTTCATACAGACATTTGAAAAGGCTGTTTTTTTTGGATTCGACGCTTCTGCAAATAAACATCCTTAATAAAGGATCTTCTTAAAGTACTAGGAAAACAAAAGTTGCATCTCTAGGAAAACAGAACTTCAGCACCGGCTGAACTGCACCGGCCTAACGACACGGTAGATTTTATAAAGACATCCTGATTTAAAAGGCTGTTTTTGTTCTCGACACTTCTGCAAATATGCATTCTTAATAAGATCTTCTTAACCTACTAGGAAAAAAGAAGTTGCATCTACTAGGAAAACAGAACTTCTGCACTACGCTGTTTCGAGTGCTATTTATATAACCAATCAGAGTACAATACAAGCTTGTAATGCTTTCAAACGTTGAAGTTATTATTAACTGAATTGCAGTAAATAAATCATGTCATGGCTCCAGTGTTGCCAACATCCTGCCATTAATCAATATATCAGCTGGTCCGGTTACTTTCTTCAAGTTTTGTCACATGATCTAGGCTAGTTGTTGAACTTAATTTATTGTGCAGCTGATGTATTTATAATTAGAAAAACCCAACCTGCATTTCTTGGTCTTATATTTTCCGTTTGTTACGTGAAGCCCAAGTGTTTGTACTAACGTTCTTTAACCCTCTTTGCAGGTTTTCGTTATGTCTTAGTCTTTCTGCGCTGCTATATCCTAAGGCTCTTATTAACCTACTAGGAAAACAGAAGTTGTGTCTACTAGGAAAACATAACTTTTGCACTTCGCTCTTTAGGATGCTATGTATAAGTGAATTGTGGAGGGAACAATTTTTAACGCATTAAGGACGGTCCATTGCCTTAAAATATCAACTTAATTGTTATTAGAATAACTAAAAAAAACTTTAAAGTACTTCATGTTTAGTACATTCAATCTGTATGTTAATAGTTATATATGTTAAATTATATTATATTGAAAACTAGAGGAAAATATTATAAAAACCCAGGCACTGCGATCTACGGACTTATTGTACAACTAGTTGGAAATCTTAAGTTCAGCATATTGGTGTTCTTAATAATTTCCAACAATCCATTGATTATGTCATCCTGTTGAAAGTCCCCAGGGTCCTGGAAACCAAAAATTTGGTGACTACAAGCACCGCTATCAAAGGTCTATTGTTTAACTAACCTTCTTAAATATTAGTTCAGTTTAAGTAGTTCACTGACTATCGTTCAGCTGAAGGTTCTCAGGGCCATGGAAGACCAGCACTCTTCGCCTTCTACTGGTCACAGTCATACATTATTTGACCTGCAATTTTCTTGTCCCGCAAAGACTTCGCACGGATTATTCGTGCTTGTTCAGATGCATCCACAAACCCTACTTTCCCGCTAAGTCCACCTAGAGCCTCAACTTTTTTCGTTTCAAGAGTCTGTCGTCTAATTTGAGATAGGTCGTTTTCTTACTGAGTTGCAATGATCAACCCCATCTCTCATTTCTTCCGTTGTAGGTTGGGTAAACGATCTGTATACATATAAATGACAGATTAAATACTATGGCATCAAATGACAGATTAAACACTATGGCATGTGTATTCCGATGTCGTACACATATTACTTACACACTAAGGAATGTATATTCCGATATCGTACACATATTACTTACAAACTAAGGAATGTATATTCCGATATAGTACACATATGACTTACACAGTAAGGAATGTATATTCCGATATAGTATACATATTACTTACAAACTAAGGAATGTGTATTCCGATATCGTACACATATTACTTAAACACTTTGGAATGTGTATGCAGATATCGTACACATAGGCTACTACTTACACACTAAGGAATGTATATTCCGATATAGTACACATATTACTGAAACAGTAAGGAATGTATATTCTGATATAGTACACATATTACTGAAACTGTAAGGAATGTATATTCCGATATAGTACACATACTAGTTACACAGTAAGGAACAACTGTGGTTGTAAGTCAGTAGAACTTTTTCGTTTAGGGAAATATGGACTCGTATAAGGTAAAATGTTTAGGGTTGCAGAGATGAATATAGGCCTACACTTTCGAAGTCCTCACAGTCCAAGTCCAAGAACACCCCCCTCCCCCCGGGGGAAGAAAAGTGCGGGTAAATGTTCAACATTCTGCAAATCGGTCCTTAAAATTAATTGACCTGCCCGCGTAGGCGCCCACTGGGATAATAACATCAGCGGAATCTCGCACCCTGACCGCCGTTGCACCTTACCGTACCGGGTGTCCTAACACAGCGTGGGGGGTGAATTACCCCGCTTCTCGCGTCAGTCAGGTCAACAGTCCCTTGCCAGTGCCTACTGTATTTAATATCTGCTCGCTAAGAATTCCAAGTATTTATGTTAAGGCTGCCTTATCCCTTGACTTGCTTCGTTATTCCAACTATTCGACAAGTTGCGCAACGTTTGAAAATGGCCGCCCGCACGCAGCGGGTTCACAGTTCACGCAGGACGAATGTAATGCTGGAGGTCAAAAGTAAATGTTAGTACTGGCAACCTAAAGATGTCAATACAGTGTCGAAACTATGTAAGTAGGTTGTGTTTAGGCAACGTTGTGTGGTGTTTGTAGAACAGACTTTATCGTAAATCTAAGGGTAGTCAGGTTGGTGAACCGTTTCCAATAAAAATTTTACTTTTTAAATTTAAGCGGCGTAATACCAATTTAGAAAATTTCAGCTTTCAGGTTTCTCTATTACAGACTGATTTTTTGGGTTCAGGAAGATTTATTCAAAATCGTTTCGTTAAAACGGAAATCATAATTTGTCTCGAGTTTGAAACGAATTTCGAAGCTAAGAAATTTTAATACACGAATATTTTACAAAATGGCGGATGTTCATAACCTAAAACAATTTACAACTTTTAAAACATTCTAACTTTTTCAAAATCTGATTTCACACTTGTATTCAGCGTTAAAATTTGCTAAAATTAACAATTTTAAGCGTTTTGTTAACAAAAGTAAACCTTGCACGCCGTAGGGTTCGTGTTATTATTTGCAATAAGATTTCACAAATACATATTCTAATTTATGTAGATTTTAACGCTTCTTTAACTGACAGATTGTATTTTCAGAACTATTTATAGTAAAAACTTTATTAATTACTTTTAAAACTTTTGAAACGAAATTTTCTGGTCGATGAGCTTTCTAATCCACTACCAATTTTGAATCAAATTGGACATAAATTAAGAAACGCAACAATTCTTAAACGGGCGCGCGCGCGCGCACACACACACACACACACACACACACACACACACACACACACACACACACACACGCACGCACACACACACACACACACACACACACACACACACACACACACACACACACACACACACACACACACACACACACTTGTTAAAGATTTCTCAAAACATGTTGCAAAGTTCAGGATCGGTGTACATTTCATGATCCCGGTTCTGGGTCTTAACGATGTCAAATTTCACAAGTATTTTTTAAATTTTAAAACGAAACAAAAGTATTATTTATAAAGAAAAATATTCCTTATAGCGTATTAATTTCAAGCTCACCAAATCCTCTCGTTCCTTATGTCTCGTTCCTTTTATTTTCTTTGGACAGTGAGCGGCCATCATGATAAGCCCTAAACTAGGGGCCTATCCTGACCTCTAGATCACTCTTTACGGGGTCATTATTAAAAATTAAGTATATCGGCGCAGGGGGTGCAGACTAGCTGCACCTATTGAGAGGATTTATACTTCCCTCGCGGTACCCGAGTCTAACACACACTTACATTTACAACAGTACACTTACGACTTTAACACTTTACACTCACACTTATATTTAGAGAGGCGATAATAGCCTCAATGTGCTTTTCGCCTTAAAATAACCAAAAAACAAAAACAAAAATTAAAAATTAAATTGTATAGGCCTATATACTGTACATATATGGGCCTATATAACACGCTTTCGTTCACAATTTTGGGTCTATTTGATTCAAAGTAGTCACAAAAATCGATTTTGATAATAGCCTCTCGGACAAGTTCATTACCCACCAAAATCCGTTCAACAGTTTCAAAATGGCGTCCATTTCATATCTACAAAAAATCGCACAGCTTTCTCGACTTCAACAGTTTTTTTTAATTTCACCATCGTAACACTGTGAACTATAAATTGTCATTTCGAATTTTCAAAATCCGTTAAAATTACGTGAAATTGAATTTAACGGCAGTCAGGGTAATTTTTTGTACTTTCTTAAAACCAGAATTTCAAAAAAACGTTAAGATGAAATTTTTCGCAATTTGCTTTCTTCATCACACGTCGGCGAGACAGCAGCGTGCAGCGGTTATGAAAATTCTAACCTTTAAAAGAAATTAATTACACAACAAATCAAAGTTAATAAAAGCAGTACAGGATACTGTAAACAATCTTCTTCCAGCGAACATACTATAACAGGTTTTTTAAATGGTAATCATCCATTTTGCTATGCCTTTATGATAATCTTACCTCTCGCATAGTCTACACACACAATATTTGTGTTGACTACAACGTGCCTTCTAGATACAGGTTAAGGTTTCAGTACTGTATTACTTGGCATTAATGTCTATATTAGTTTTTATGGTTTGTTCTATTTTAAAAGCTAGTTATTCACTCTCTGTACAGTTTACAGTAAAAGTGTTGCCACAGTATAAACTTCATATGGGTGTTTAAAAAAAAATCCAGACATGAAGGAAATAGTTTTTTTTGGTCACAACTAATAAAAACGCATGAACATGTAACCAAAATGCTTCTTTACCCCCCCCTAAACACCAATTTTTTGTACAAAATATCTAGAACGGTTTGGTCAATAAAATTAAATTTAGCACGCTTCTATACCTGATAGAGGCCTAATTGGAAAATAATAACTAACTTTTACGTTGATCTATTTTAAAATGCCGGACGATTTAAAGTTTTAAAACGAAATAACTCAACAACAGTATATTTTAACGACAAATGATAGCTTTTTATAATGTAGTGATAATATAACGTGATAATAATTTTAGAGTCGTGAACGAAAAAATGTTTTAAATGTACAAGTTGATTTTTCTTTGCTGTTAGGATGTTTAAAAAGTAAAATACACAAAAAAACTATACAATCTGTCATTTTCTTCTTTTCCTGTCAAAAAAAAAAACACTGCCTTCATAATATCCAGTAATTATTTTCTTGTTTATTTCTTATTTATCTTACTTTTGAAAAACTCACTGCTCCATCGTAACCATCGAGAATAATTTCGTGTACGACTCTCCCGTCACGACGGCAGTTT
>CM040186.1:1757500-1817500 GCA_022606455.1 Callitettix versicolor
AACGGAGTTCTTCTTTTTTACATTCAATATTTATTTATTTAAAATTGTGTTTATAAAATTCAGTGATAAATATTTAAACTATGATTAATCCATTATATTAGGTCTACATGTCGTAATTTAGATCTAATTCAATATTTTAGTTCTTCGCAACAAATTACCAATTTATTTCATTTTAAGTTTTTTTGTCGATAAACTGGTTAATTTTTAAATTTAAAAAATTAACATTTTATTTTTCATTAAAAAATATAAATATTTTGTTTTCTATGAAAATGTTAATAAAATTTACGAATTACAAGACTTTAGAAAAAATTAACAGTTGCCATTTTGAATAATTGCAATGCAAAATTTTGGATTTTATTATACTGACAAAAATAGCATAAACAATGCGTATTCCAAATTTAAACTCATAACCTTACCTTACTTATTGTTTCAAGTTATCATTAATTTTAGGGGTCTCTGGCCACAACCCCTACATGGCCCATACACCTCTTTGTCTTCTACTTACTCAGCTAAATATTTTGCTTTTTTTCTTCCTAACGCAATTTGTATTAAACAAATGCGTTGAAAATAACATAATTTAAATATTTTTATAGTTTTTCATCTTTATGTGATCAGCTGTAGCTTGGCTAAGCACATGATTACAATCAGCTGTAGCATGAACACAACTGATTGAAAGACAAGTACAAGTCTTTCCACGTAAAAATTTAAGTTTAGATAATATATTATTATTATTATTTTTATAACCGTATAATGTACTATCACTACCATCTGTTTTAAAACAACAATATTAAATAAAAATTAATTATTGTGCCAATCTGAATTAGACCTAATTGTCTTAATTTTTCTCCGTGTGCTTGATGTTTAACATTTACTTTCAAATTTAAATGTTAATTTAAATGTCTAACTTATTATTACCAAGACTAATTAAAATGTTATCTTAAATTTACACGCAGTACTATAAAGATAAAACTGTTGACTTTTCGAACAGTCCCGGGACAACGAAGATAAAATTATTAGCTTTGCTAGTAGTTTCTACTTTTAATAGGTAGCAGCAGTAGAGAAAAGAAGAGCATCCCGATAGGATTATTTATTTCAACTCGTCTGTCGTTTCGTCTTTAGAGCAATGGCGTACTGTATGCGAGTTTTGCATCGCCAGGTTAGTGAAAATCGTTTTTATTAAACTCCTATTTATCTGTTTTAAAGTAATACTATTTAAACGCTTTTGACTACTATGGATGTTTCATTTATTATTGAACGTAATTTTATAAGGTTGCTCCGCCTTGAAACGGTTTTTTGGTTCAGTACTACGACCTAATTTAGAGGTCATTTTATTGCAGACGAAAATTTTTACAAAAGGTGAAAGCAAATATTGAACTTTACACTCAATAGATATATTTTTAAATGATAATATTCTGATTACAAAGCAAAAACGTTTTTACGAAGGTTATTGACTTTCATTCACTGGGCTGTTTTATTGCTTAGACCATAGACTCGGCAGTATATTTTTATTTGTCTGATAGAATGGATTTGAATAATAATTGTACATTATACAGGTTTTAAAGTCTGGCCTCTTACATTGTTTTGCTATAAAGAAAGGAGTTTGTTCCACAAATTTATTTTAAACTGCCTAGTCTTGTACTAGGTTATGGGCTTATACATCACTACTTTTAGGTTAGGTTGTTCTGTTAATGTTTAACTTAGACTTTGCTTATGTTTAATTAGGTATGTTTTTTTTTATTAATATAATGTAAATCAACCTAATGTGGTGTGTAAAATAATGTTTTTGTTGTAATTAGTTGTAGACAATGTTGTTATTTTGTAAACTCATATTTAAAAATTTGGAAAATTGAAGGTTATTGTGACCAATAATTCTGGAGAAAACTAACTTGGCATTCTCAAAAATTTACCCTGTAGTGGTTTTTTTAATTGAGTTTTTGTTTTCTGACTGTGTAATCAGGAAATGTTTGTTTATAATTTTTAATAACATATTTTCATTAAAAGTGCACACTTCACAACAAAAAACAGCCATATTAAACTGTGTTCACGTTTCTGAAATAGTATTTACTCTTTAAAACAATTGTTCTATCAACCATCTATAACTCTTTAGATGAACAATGCTTTGCTCCTGTCATGAAAAATGGTGAACATGTTGTTTACCAATAATCGATACTTACACAAAGTTTATTAGTAAATAATTAAAACTTGGTTTTTAATTTATAAAAAAACCTTGGCTAACCAAAAGACATAGATTAATATGGAAATTTGGTTTTGAATTGACAATGTGTAATATAATTCAGGATTTTTTATCTGCTATTTAGCAGCTCCACGCTTAGCTAGCTGTGTTAGCTTGAGCTTACCAAAATAATTCCATTTATAAACAAATGGTCTGATAAAAGTATGGTAAAATTGTTTTTAGAACAGAAATATTTGCTAAAGTGAAGTTTATGTATTATTTTTGTAGCTGAGTCATTAAAATTAAGCTTTACTTTGAAATGAAATTATCTATTAGCCTATTTTATGGTTAGATGGCATAGCACGTCATGTTTGGTTAGCAAAAATAGTAACTTAGACCTAGTTTTATTATTAATAAAAAATTATTTTATTAACACGTTTTCACTTATAATAGAGCTTACACATTACACTTAAACACTTTTCCTTAGCACACTAACTTACAATTTTAACTATCTATCTAATACATTTAACAATGACAAAATTGACAAGCCATTGACAACTGAAAATGTAATATATATCGTACATATCGTACTAGTCTAACTAATTTAAACAATAAATTAGGATACTGCTAATCTAACCTAACATTTTAAACACAATAAATGAAACTGATGTCCCGAAGTGCATCTCCATTAACCCAAAAAAGATATAACGGTCCAGTCTAAAGAAGTAGTTCAGGGCTTAGAAGGTAATTTTTTAAACTAGCACAGTAGGTTTAAACAAATATGAAGCATAATAAGTAATATAGGTCTATTTAGTTTGTATTTTATGATCTTTGTCTAGTATTCATTTTTTGAGGGAGCAGTAACAATCATCAGTAATATAGTAACAATGACTAAAGTAACATTTCTTTACTGTTACTAATGTTGTTTACTAATCTGTTATTTTATGTAGTTTAGATGTAATTAAATTAGGCTTACATCTATGGCAGGTTATTTTGATTTCTGCGTGTTTAATTGTTTAACAGCTCATGTTAGATAACGTAATAAATATAAGACTCAGAATTTCTAATCAGTTTGTAATTATTGAGTTCATTGGTTTTACTTAACCTTTGATTGACACGGGGCCTATTTACTGCACTTTAATCTTTGGCTTATGGTCAGTAGTAGGTGTACAGTTGATTTCTACATAACTGATAGCATAATGAAATGGTTATTTGATTGTGTAATAGCCATTATGTAATAGTAAATATCGTTATTGCGATAACTGGTTTAAAAATAGTTTAATTCAAACAAATTAAAAGGACAGAATTTATTGATTTTGTTTAAAGTATTATTTAACAAACTTAGTCATATAGTTCAGCATTGTTGTGATTTCCCAACATGACATAAATTTTTTATCAACCAGATGCAAACATTATGCTACTTATTTTAAAAGCTGTATACAGTAGGTTTGTTTCATGCGGTAGTTTTAAAAATCATTATCTTACAAATTTAATTAGCAATACTGAAAAGAGTTTGAAATACAGAAATTTAGAATTTTAGGCTAAAGGTAGACTGTTTTGAAAAAATGTACAAATTTTAAGAAATAATTATTGGCTATCTCAAGTAAGTAGTTATTAGAGTACGGATTTTAACAAAGATATAAATTTGATAGAGCAACACTGATTGAAACAATTTTTTATAGTTCCGGTAAATATACAAATACAGTGTACAGACTGTTGATAAATCATTTCAACTCATTTTCATGAGTCATCAAGAACAGGAGATGGTTAGGCTACCTATAGTCTCATCCATCATTTTCTGTTGTTACCATAAGTGTTCTGTTTATCATTCGTGTTCAGAAAAATGTTCCAGTCAACACTATTCTTTTATTGTAATCAGTGCTTCCTGTAGACAAATTTCGCTTGCAGGCAATCAGGTTGATTGACTTTAATCATTATCAATTTAAATTTGCAGTAATAGAGTTTTTGGGTAACAGTGAAAAGTATGATAAATTGTTGTGTTTAGATAATCGTAACAAATAATTTACAGCATATGTTTTTATTTTTATGCTTGTAAACTGTTGCTACGGAAAAAAGCATGAACAGGGGAGAAAAGAGCATTGTTATTGAATTTTGTTAGTAATGCCATCTACAAGCTCTTGGTCACTTCACTTTATTCTTTAGTTTAAGTTTCTGCTTACTACTACAAAGGCAAGATAGTCGCTGTGAAAAAAGGTGGTTATTTTATCATTGTTTTACACATCTTCTCAAAAATTTTAGCCCTCAAATTTTTCAGCCTACATTAATTTTTTTCTAAATGTTTCACCCAAAGCAGACACTGATAGTGATTGTTTAAAATTAAAAGTGGTAATGTGTGAATTTAAGGAAAAAATTCAAATTGCACAGTGCAAAATTATATTGTCATATGCTGACTTTGCTCTGAAGCTTGGAATACTCATATTGGTATAATGATACATTTATTTCATTGATATTTTAAACTTTATACAAGGTTATCACACTACAGTGCAATAGGATATTTGATTTTTTTTTTTTTTTAATAATTTTATTGTGGGTTTAATACTTATAAGTTTGTGCATGTAGGCTATCTTTTTTATCTAACTTAAAATTTGTGTTGTTTTTTCTGGATTTCCTGAACTCAACACACACAATGTTAGTTTTTCTTTAATTTTTGTTTAGTTTCAAATTGGGCTAAATGTATCAAAAAAAAAGTTCATATATAATGATAACATGTGCCAAAAAAAATTGTTCTTTAAATAATATTATAATTTTTTTTAATCAAGTATATTGTTCCTAATCCTCTCACTCAATGTTATCTCTAATTTATTAATAACCAAACGAAGTGGGCCTACCTAGATCTGTTGAAGTCAAGTGTTGATTTCCGTTCCTTGTTGGTTCTGGTATCTAATAGTATACATATCTCTTCTTAATTAACTAATCTTTTTTAGGTGTAATTATTTAAAGTATATAGTATCAAGGTGAAAGTTCCTTCCAAACAAGCATCAAAGTCCATAAGAAATTTCTTTTTTTTTTAATTTGGGAAGTCTAAAATCGTTATCATTACAAAGCAAAACAAATATTTGTGATATTAGTGGTTTGTCACTCGACCTATTGGTTTAAGTTAAGTAAACTGAGGTTAGTTTTATATAAAATAATGTTGCTACTTATTTAGTTGTGCTCACATACACACTCATAGCACAAAAGCAGAAGAGAATGTATAAAAAACTGCATGGATTGTGTATTTAGTGTTTTTACCCAGCTACATGTAGCAGTTAATAGTTTATATAAAGAATTAGGCTATATGGAAGATTTATAGGGGATTGTGCGCAGTGACTTAAGATTGGCTAGGTTTAAAATTCAGTGACATTTGAAATTCAAGGGTCTTGCAAAACTTGTAAACTGTTAAGATTTTTTATGCTATTTCAAAACTGCCTTATTAGCAAATTTCCATTGGAAAATTATCTTTTTGAGCACTGTGTGTGTGTGTGTGTGTGTGTGTGTGTGTGTGTGTGTGTGTGTGTGTGTGTGTGTGTGTGTGTGTGTGTGTGTGTGTGTGTGTGTGTGTGTGTGTGTGTGTGTGTGTGTGTGTGTGTGTGTGTGTGTGTGTGTGTGTGTGTGTGTGTGTGTGTGTGTGTGTGTGTGTGTGTGTGTGTGTGTGTGTGTGTGTGTGTGTGTGTGTGTGTGTGTGTGTGTGTGTGTGTGTGTGTGTGTGTGTGTGTGTGTGTGTGTGTGTGTGTGTGTGTGTGTGTGTGTGTGTGTGTGTGTGTCGCCACATTAGATTTCTTAACTTTGGTGTGATTTAATTTAAAACTTGGCACAAAAATGAAATAATTTTGATAATGGCTTGAATAAGTTCATTATGTTGTGAAATCCATTCAATTGTTTTGAAATAACAGACATTCCAAATCGTTAAACTCATGCTAATTACATAAATTTATTGCAGACTGAAATGGTAAAATTGCACTTTAAAAAAATTTGTAAGACAAAAAAATTGCATATCTGCATGGATATAACAAAATTATTAAGGAAACTTGATTTATTCTCTCAATATCAGTTGGAGATCTGTAGATCAGGTTTTGTAAAAATTAAGCCTCTTTGATTTTCCCGTTGCCTATTTTCCAGTACCTTTACTTTTGTATGGACTGATTTCCAGTATGGATGGACTGAACTTTTGTAGCTTTCTATCCATCTTTTTGCATATGTTGACTAACGAAATATCAGCTAGTATTTGAAATAATTTAAAAATTTTGAGAAAACGTTTCTGCAACAACCTCTTTATTGTTTACTTGTGCATTGACACTTTGAATGACTTCCAAGTCCGCATGTTTTACAAATTTGATTCGTGTAAAGTAGATTTTGTTTGTACTGTACTGTTTGTCAGGTTAGACTTTTATGACTGTTTACGGAAGTTAATGTAAAATAAATTTGTATTACGAATTACATTTAATACAGCTTATAGAATAGTTTGACTGATTATATTCAGATTATAGCACATTGCACATACTTTTTCACATGTTCAATGTTTTTCCCCAAAAAATCCAGTTCAGAAGCTGCCAATTCTCTCAAAATTGGTTCACCATGTTTTCATCATATTTGAAGAATCATAATTTAAGTCAGTATGGCCTACCATATTTGAATAAAATTTAAAAAAATCAAAAACAAATCAGACCAAATGAAAATCAATTTTTTCATGATCAACGACTTTCTTTATATTTTTTTAATGAGGAAGTAAAAAATGTTATAATTTCAATATGTCTATAATGTCAAATGTTTTAACCAAAACTTAATATGTAAAAAACTACCGTAAAGTATATTATCTTACGTAAATATTCATTTGTTTACACCATATCTAATGGATTCTACAAAAAATGCATAACTACTTTTTTGAGATAATCATTTAGGCGTAAACAAAGTTTAATAAGTTATTCTAGATATAAGTTTAGTCATTATTAAGTGATTAAAAAAACTACACATATATTGTCACGTAGTCCTACAACTAGGAGTTGCTGCTAAATTTAATTGTTTCCATCAGCTACAATTATTACTCCTGATTTTTTTTAAATAAATTTCCTTGTGTCCATTGTATTTTATGTAGGTTTGATTTACAAAAATAAATTCCAAAATTTATAAAATTATTGTAGCAAGTGATAGTTGGTTTACCAGTAATAGATTTTTTTCAATACATTTTGTTGTTAATTGGCAGTATCTGAAACATCCACAGGTTAAGTAAAGATGAATGAACGATAGTTGTTTTGTTTAGACGGTAGACTAATAAAACGACTTGATTTATGAAGGAGAAACTCAATCGACCTACCACATCTCAAGCGTGACAATGTATCTAACGATGTTAGCTATGGCTAGTATAATGTAGTTGGATTAGGTTATATTTAATAGCCTACAGACTACAGACAATTTCCAATATAATCTGCACTGATTGTAACTCCCTCTTAACCTAGTTTGTAATGATTTACTGCATTGTATACAGGATTTAAAGCAAACACATTTACAAACAAAGTAGTTTGACTTTTCTTCCTTCAACATTTGATTTAGCAGAACTTTATGTGGGACCATTATTTACATGCATTACGATTACAGTTATTATCCTAGTGGTTACCATTTGTGTGTCTGACAAGTAAGAGGATAATGGTTCAATCTTTAACTCAAGAAATAATAATGGACATAAGTGTTTTTAATTAAAAAACAAAAAATATTTTTGGGTAGGCGTAGAATTTTACGTAAATGTTTGAAGGATTGGTATGGGATACAATTTTGGCAAAAATACTGAGACTAGTTAACAAAATTTAGAATACACTTCAAAAATGTTGTGCATCGAAGTAATACAAGAATTTTATAAATACTGGATAAAAATGACAACACTCAGAGAAAAGAAAATCAGGAAGACATAAAAGATAAAGCAAAAGCACAGTGTATGGTATAGTGTTAATTCATTGATAAAGAAATTAGTCTATCATATGGTATGAAAACCAATTGTTAAATTAAAAAGGCAGTGTTGCTGAGACAGTGCTGTAATCACAACAATGAAAACAGCTGGATTGTAAATCTTTTAGTGAAAGTTTTTATAAAACATCTTGACTGTCTGTAACAAAATTAGGTAATTAGCCTTTCTACAAATAACTCTTTACAAAGTGATTTAATCATAATTCTGGATAGTTCTAAGCACAGAACTTGTAGAAGATAAAATATCATAAACATAATGTTGCCTGATTTTATAAAAAAAAAATGAACCAATCTTGGAGGAAAGCTCTGGTCCTCCAGATTGGTTGTTAAGAGGAACCAATCTCTTAACAAAAAAGAATCTGTAACTGTCTTATTGGTCTTTTAATATTTTGTAAATTTGTGTTATTAAATTGGTCATGACGTTTTCAATTTAAAAGTACTTGAAGGAAGTACCAAAGTAATTAAATTGGGCTTATTTGCTCCTTTCAAAATATTGGTGTGGGTAGTTAAAGGGTAGGGGATGAGGGTTGTTAAAGGAGAAAAAATTATATGCCTACAGTCTTAGGCCTATTCAAAAGGTACACAGATTAATAAAGGTTAGGAATATCTAGAAATAATAAGAACTGAAAGTAAAAGAAATAAATTATTTATTTTTTCTGTTTTTAAATTAGAAAAAACGTTAAGTGTAGTACAAAAAGTAGATCATAAACAATATTTTTTAGAATCTCAGTAATATTAATTAAAAAATTGATATCCAACCTGTAGGCATATTACGTAACTTTCTTTCTTGCCTATAAGATAAAATAAACAAAAATAAGCAATTAAGTTTAGGTGTTTTAAAACAATAAGTAAGAGTACCTGCTAACAGCCAAACAAGAAGTGTCACGGCTGAAAACAGTTAATGTGACATGACCTTGAGCCAATCTGTATAATTTGTCAGCAATACCGTTCATTTTCCATTGCCAACACACCAATTATCTACAATTATCTGTTTCACTTGGTTATTGTAGTTTGTAGCCTATGCTTGCAAGACCAATGAAATATTTTCCCTATTTCTTCTTCAATTCAAAATTTCTGCTTTATTGTTGTTCAGTAGCTAAATAAGCTAAAATAATATTTACATTAGAAAGTAATAGTCCAGATTAGCGTGACCACTGGTAATATATTGATGTTATTTTTTCCTGAAAGTATTTAACTTTGTTTTGATTGACATGATGAAAAAAAAATATTTCTCTCAAAAACTGATATAGTAGAGATTTTAGTACTGTTATTGTTTTAAATCTATATTAATAAAAGGAAATCCAGCATAATTCATCTCTGCTATGATGATTGATATTTTATCAATCAAATATTTATTAGTAAATTTCCATTGGAAAATGAGCTGGTAGAGCACCGTAAGAGTAAAACCCAGATCCGGGACATTGAAATGAGCACCGAACCTGACCTGTAAATCACTTTTTGAGGGGTCGATAAAATGTTTATATATATAATGTGCTAGCCGGCTTTGTTCACAGTTTTAGTCCTATTTGATTAAAACTCGGCACAAAAATCGGTTTTGTAATAGTTTTGACAAGTTTGTTAGCCAGCAAAGTTAGTTTTAACAGTTTCAAAATAGCAACCATTTAAATTTTAAAAAATTCATAATATTTTTGTCTTATGCATTTTTTAAAATTGATATGACCATCATAATCAGCGTGAAAAACTGCATACATTAGCATTTTAAATTTTCATCTGTTTTAAATTTAAATCTGTTAAAACAATTTGATTCAGTCAAGATTCAGTTTTTTATATTACAGTTTGAAAGTTTAAAATGCTAACGTTTTCAAATTTTAGTATTGTTTATGCTGGTGAAAGCATAGTTTACAATACATCAACAGACAGCTGCATGCTCTAATTATGGTTTAATGCAAAGTGTTGCTAAACCTAATCTCCTGTGAAATAAACAAATATTTAAAGATAAAGAAACATTTCGTTGAATCATTGTCACAAGAAATTTTCATTTTAAAAAAATCACTTTGACATCCTTTTTGGAGAGTGCCAAGAAATTTTATTCGGAAAAAACAGTTATTTTCTAGAAACAGTTTTTTTTTCAAATATCTGTCATAAAAGCACATTGAGGCTATTATTGCCTCCCTAAATGTAAGTGTGAACGTAAAGTGTTAAAGTTTCGGGTACCGCGAGAGACGTCTAAATTCTCTCAATAGGTGCAGCTAGTCTGCACCCCCCCCCTTGGGGACGTTTACTATTAACACAAAATATTATGTTAATAATCGTTAGAATGTGCTTCAACTGCCTACAAAGAAGTATGTATTGCATAGCAGATTTCATCATGCTTAAGCTATAATTTCAATTTTATTTGTCTTCCCTCTGGACATTAGGCTATATATTTCAGTTTAGAAAATCTGTTGTTAAGTTTTTTTTTGTTTATTCCATTTACGAACTTTTATTTTATCCAAATGTAATACACTAATTTCAGTTCGTAATCTTCACAATTTACTAAAAAATCTCTAAGTTTGAAAAATTCTCCGTGTTAAGATTTTTCCATACTTTTGGCCATGAAAAATATGAGGATATCCACCATTTTGAATTGTGGTAACGTTGATAAGATTACTCATATGAAATTGTATTTAACAATTTCTTGCGTGATTTACTTATTTGTGAAACCATAATAAATACACAAAACATTCTTACTTGTTGTGTATTGTTAAATTAATGAATCTATTATTGTGATTGTTGTTTTAAAAAGAGTTTTGGATTTGGTGCAAACTGCAGTCTGGGCTCACTTTCAATTCTAGATTCATCTTTTTATGCCAAGTCTGCCAAAGACAGAAAAAATCTTGATACTTTGCCAGCTGAGAAGTGCCATTAAGGAAATACTTGATACTTTTTATTCTTTTTTTTATGAATGTATACTGTACTTATAACAAGTACAAGTTAATACTTCTAAAATAAGTACACTATTTTTACTCATAAATATAATCTCAGTCGTGTTTGTGTAGATTAAATTATTTATTAAAATAAAAACCCAAGTACTTGTATCAGTGACAAGTAGTCCTTACTACTTAGAACTGATAATTTTCCTGTAACACGTGATAAGCAATTGAAGCAGTCACTTTCTGTTTTAGTTTTACAAATTAATTTATGCAAAATGTAATACCAAGCAATTACAGTTTTGTTTTTATGTGTTCATTGTCTGTCAATAAAGGTTAATGTCTAAATATAGTGCTTCTGCAAAAACCCCAATCCAATAAATAACAACTCAAGCTGTACAATTTAACAATGTAGGCTATAAACAGACAAAGCCAGGTACGAAAGCTAGTTTTAGTAAAGGTAAAGCTGTAAAACTACAGCTTAAGTTGGGTTTTCACTTGTAGTGCTGCGTTGGTGCTGCGCCGTTTGAAATGGAATTGCTATTATATAGGAAAGTCAGAAATTGGCTTTCATCAGTAGAGCTGTGCTGGTTTAGTGCTATTTGATTTGACCAGCGCAGCACCAGTGTGAACACCATTACTTCATGTAATTCCATCACTAGTTACAGTGAACAACATCTTGCTTCTCTCACATCGAATATCATTTCTGACAGCCACCCAGGAAGAATGGATGAAGAACTGCTGATTGAGTTTGTGAGAGACCAGGAGTGTGTATAAGCTCCAACATGTGGATTATGATAATAATCGCATCAAACAAAATGTATGGAAAGACATTGTTTCTAAATTAAACTCGTCTACAGCAGTATTCTAAAATTGAATATAACCCATAAGGAATAACATCTTCCGATCGATTCTGTTCAGTTGAAGAGAAAAGTGTACCTGCTAAATAGATCTTAAGCTACACTAATATTGAAAACGAATCAGAAAGTGCACAGCACCAGCCCAGCACTACAGCTGAAGATCCACCTCCCAGTGAATTGGAATTGTAATGAACAATTTTGATATTACTTTTCAAATTACTGTTCAATAAGTCACTGGAAAACATAAAAAGTTCATTGCAGCATGCTGTTTTATCGTAGCAGAGAAGGATCGTTTTACTCTTGTAAATTTTAAAATTTGCAGTATTATGTGACATTTATCCTACAATACTGGAACAATGAAAACTGAATCGAATCATCTTTCAATAATTAATTAAAAAGAGGCTCAAAACGCAATAGAAAATGATTATTGGACGAAGATCTGTAAGGATGAAATAAAGAACACATATACCAGAAGTATTGAGGTGGCTTGTAACTACAGAGTGAGAGAAATCATGTGCTTTAAGCTAATCATTCAGGCAGTACGCTACCTTGTGACATTACAGTCTACAAACAAAATGATTTGTTTCTGTCTCAACGCGCACACAGAGATGTCGTTCAGTAAGGATCTTTGTGTTCACTCCTATTTAAATCTATTCATACATTTGTTATATCGTCATTGTCTCGCAGTAAAGTAATGTCACAAAGTAAAGCCGTGTTGACATATTCCTACCCTTATGTGTCAACAAATATTGTCAAAATGTATTAGTTTTGTTTTAAATGTGCACAGAAAACAAACAATTCTAGTAGAAACCACTCTTTGTATTCAGGGGAATCTGGAAATGATAGCTAAGTAAATAAGTAAATGTTGAAAAAATATTATTGAAACTTTCTATATTACGGAAACAATAATTGTTTCTCTGAAAAATCTGGTTTGAATACTACTGACAAAAAAAAACAACAAATCAGCAGAAATGTATGGTTTTAGAGTAAATCAAAAAACAAAACAAGCCCAGCTGCGGTCAGGATTTATTTTTGATATTTTTATTCCCCGATATAATTTTTTTAATTTGCTACAGTTACTTGAATTAGAAATCTTGATATATGGCCAAATTTTGAGCAAAATCTGATGTAGGGATTAGGATGATTTTTTGCTTTTCTTCGATAGCGGGTTTTTGGGGCAGAGTGACCGGCTGTACATTTTAATGTATGGATTACTTTTGAGCAAAAATCATTGGGAGTCAGTTTTGAGAAAAATCCTCAGAGTACAAAAGCATGCAATGTTTTTAGAATGTATAGTATATTGTGAGGGATTCCAGGCCTTGACTTCCAAGTTGCACATTTTATAGATTCTGCGAACAAAACTTGTATTCAGATTAACTGTATTAACAGCTAGTTAAAAAAACGCATTTTATCATGACTAATAAAACAGCTGTTTGTCACAAGTAAAGTACCTAGGATATATAATCTTATTTGTTAGGCCTAATGATATAATAAATAATACCATGTTATCAACTCAAGATAACACAATATTGGTTCATCAAGGCTACTGAACATTCGTTGTATTCTATCATACATTACTTACATTGAATAAGTAATGTGATAGCTTAAAAACTGTATATATATAATATACAGGTGATCCAAAAATATAAAGCAATCTCTCAAGAGCTGATTCTATACCCAAAAATATAAAAAATGTTCACATAAACTTATATGTTTGAAAACGCTATATTTTCCTACTAACTGCCATTTTTTTAACAAAAATATGTAATATCTCTGGAACAGTTTGATCAATAAAATTCAAATAGCATGCTTCTTGTTAGCTAATTAGAAATAATAAGCAACTTCATACATTGACCCGTTTTAAAATGGTGGATGTTTAAAATTCCTTAACCAAAATAAATCTGTAAACTGTGACAAATACCAAGATACCACTTTGTAGTTCTTTTGATACACTATTGAATGGTGTAATTTTTCAAAACTATCGAATAAGAAATTTTACAGTTATTAGGACTGTTGGCAGAAGCGTTAGCTTTTTATAAATAACATTCACTTACTGTCCTACCTTGAAAGTGAGTTTGGTATTATTATCTTCTTTTTGTTTACATCCATCAATTTTTTCTTTTTGAGATTCATCACTTGATGATGTCTGATTTTTGCACTCAATAATATAATTAAAAACACTGATTTTCATATTATTGAAATATTATATTGCAAATAATAAAATCAATTATATATATTATTATTATTGTTATTACTGAATATAAATCAATATTGTATTACAATATTATTGAACTGTTGCTGCTGGCAATATACACAATGTACACAACTTCATTATATGCATGTGCAACGAGAACATGAGAAGATGGAAAGTGGAAAGAGAGAGAAGCATGCACGTTGTATGTACAGAGACACAAAACATACATACATCTGCACACGACCGACTCAGTCAGAACCGGCAGACGAAAGAAAGAAAAAGAGCTGAGAACTGAAAGGGGTCTGTGTAATACTTCCTCTACTTGCCTTACTTATGCTCGTTAGCCTACTCGATGAAACCGAATCACTTCATGATGACAAATACAAAATGCGCAACACGGTATAAGAAGCTAACGCTTTAACAAAACTGGAAGTTCTCAAATTAGTATGTCAAGACACAGCATATTTAAGCAATATGATAGGACACTAAAAGGGAATGGAAATTAAAAGGAATATGTTATGCAATTTTAAAAGAGGTCAGTGTATGAGTTAGGTTATTTTTTTCCAATTAGACCTTTCATCAGGTAGAGAAGCATGCTTGGTTTGAATTTTATTAAACTATTCTGGAGATATAAAACATTTGTTTAAAAAAACAAATTGGCAATTAATGGGAAAATGAAGCGTTTTGTACTTTGAACTTTTTGTTATATTCTTATATGTAGAATCAGCTTCTAAGAGACAGTGGTATAGTCTTAAATCACTTGAATATGAGGCATTGTATTACACGTTTTGTCATGGATATAACTGTCATGTCACTTATAAAAATTTGTGAGAGTTCTGTTAAATTGGGCAATTTGTGAAGTACTTTTAGTGTGTAAAAGTTCTGTTAAATTAGGCAATTTGTGAAGTACTTCTAGTGTGTAAGAGTTCTGTTAAATTAGGCAATTTGTGAAGTACTTTTAGTGTGTAAGAGTTCTGTTAAATTAGGCAATTTGTGAAGTACTTCTAGTGTGTAAGAGTTCTGTTAAATTAGGCAATTTGTGAAAGTACTTTTAGTGTGTAAGAGTTCTGTTAAATTAGGCAATTTGTGAAGTACTTCTAGTGTGTAAGAGTTCTGTTAAATTAGGCAATTTGTGAAGTACTTTTAGTGTGTAAGAGTTCTGTTAAATTAGGCAATTTGTGAAGTACTTCTAGTGTGTAAGAGTTCTGTTAAATTAGGCAATTTGTGAAGTACTTTTAGTGTGTAAGAGTTCTGTTAAATTAGGCAATTTGTGAAGTACTTTTAGTGTGTAAGAGTTCTGTTATATTAGGCAATTTGTGAAGTACTTTTAGTGTGTAAGAGTTCTGTTATATTAGGCAATTTGTGAAGTACTTTTAGTGTGTAAGAGTTCTGTTAAATTAGGAAATTTGTGAAGTACTTTTAGTGTGTAAGAGTTCTGTTAAATTAGGCAATTTGTGAAGTACTTTTAGTGTGTAAGAGTTCTGTTAAATTAGGCAATTTGTGAAGTACTTTTAGTGTGTAAGAGTTCTGTTAAATTAGGCAATTTGTGAAGTACTTTTAGTGTGTAAGAGTTCTGTTATATTAGGCAATTTGTGAAGTACTTTTAGTGTGTAAGAGTTCTGTTATATTAGGCAATTTGTGAAGTACTTTTAGTGTGTAAGAGTTCTGTTAAATTAGGAAATTTGTGAAGTACTTTTAGTGTGTAAGAGTTCTGTTATATTAGGCAATTTGTGAAGTACTTTTAGTGTGTAAGAGTTCTGTTAAATTAGGCAATTTGTGAAGTACTTTTAGTGTGTAAGAGTTCTGTTAAATTAGGCAATTTGTGAAGTACTTTTAGTGTGTAAGAGTTCTGTTAAATTAGGCAATTTGTGAAGTACTTTTAGTGTGTAAGAGTTCTGTTAAATTAGGCAATTTGTGAAGTACTTTTAGTGTGTAAGAGTTCTGTTAAATTAGGCAATTTGTGAAGTACTTTTAGTGTGTAAGAGTTCTGTTAAATTAGGAAATTTGTGAAGTACTTTTAGTGTGTAAGAGTTCTGTTATATTAGGCAATTTGTGAAGTACTTTTAGTGTGTAAGAGTTCTGTTAAATTAGGAAATTTGTGAAGTACTTTTAGTGTGTAAGAGTTCTGTTATATTAGGCAATTTGTGAAGTACTTTTAGTGTGTAAGAGTTCTGTTATATTAGGCAATTTATGAAGGACTGTAGAGCAATGCCAAACCAAACAAATTTATTTCATAGTGTGTTTCATAGTGCCTATGCACTTTGGAATTGCATAGCTAAGCCTCTGTAAATAGCCAAGCCCATTCTTGATAGGACAGGTGTGTTATTTTTCTCTGTAATAACATTTAAATGACCTTTAGTGACTGCATATCTTATCAGTAAAACTGATAATTTGTTTTTAGGTGTTTATAAATTTTAAAATAATCACAATATGTAGCTATCTATCTTACTTGATGGACGCAAATTTAAAAAAAAATACAGTAATTTTTTGCTATACTTTTTCTTTGAAAATGTGATTTCACTGTCATAATAAGTGTTAAAATGTATATAAATTAGTATGATAGGTGTTGTTTTTATGTAAGGTCCGTTTATTTAATAAGAATAAAACCACTATAAATATCACAAAAATATTTTGTTTTATGATTCAACACACTTAAAACTACTTTTCTAAGTAATGTCCATGTTTGAGCAATATATTTGTCATATCGTTTGGCAAACTTTTGTTCCGATGTCAAAGAATTCTGCCGCCAATGAAGAAGATTTCTTTTTCACTTTGAACTGTTGGCCGCCAAGAAACTCCTGTAGATACTGAAACAAGTGGTTACAAGATCTAGGCTATAAGGCAGATTATGAAATAGCAAAATCAGTGCTCACTTGAGCTTGTCCTTGAACATTCTTATCCACTTCTGAACTTTGTATCACTCATTGCAATATCACTTGTTCATTTCACGTATTGTATCTCACAATTAGCAAGCAATGTTCTTAATATTCTTAAACATTGTGCTACACATTGATCTGTCAGATCACACAGCTCGTGTTTTGTGTCGCTACGAGTGAGAGTGCACTCTCCTTAGCACTACTGCACATGATTCAAATTGCCGTTTAAAAATATACCATGATCGCCATTAGATTCATTTTCGTACTTTCAGTAGAATTTAAAATAACTGAAACAGTTGTATCGTAAGACTAGGGTGGCCAGTCAAAAATCATTCCACAACGAATTAATTTCCCTTGACGATTGAATTAATTTGCAAAGTGGGAAGTTGCGAAATCTTGTTGAAAAATAATATTATGCTTCCTGCTCCCAGTAAGAAATCATTCCATTTCATTATTAAGGATTGGAGTAGTCTCAGCAATGTTACTAAAAGCATTTGGCTATGCACAACACCATTTTTCCTCAACTGTAAAAGCCATTAAATAACTAGAACAGACAATAAAATTGTACTCAAAAGTAATTAGGTTATAAGGTTTTGTTTTTAATTTGCTGTGAACAGCTGTTCGGTAGTCAGTTGTAAATTTCCTAAAAGTAAAAATTAAGTAAACAATAAAGTCATAGTACGTTTCAAAAATATAAGTCAAAAGCGTTTATCCTGTTTGTGAGTTTAAAAATAGATTCATTTTTTTAATAATTAGGTTTTATCTTTAGACAGAGAAAAATCAAAAGCTGCTTGAGCTGTTTAATAAGCCTAAACACATTTTTTCTGACTTTATCAGTTTTTAACAAATAAATTTATTTTAAAAACACTGTTTAAAAACAATAAACACTATTTTGATTAATCTATAAGCTGATAATTTCATCATCAAATAACTGTTTGTACATTATATTAACTTTTAGGTTATCATTCACATGGGTCAGTGTCTGTTGTTTTCTTTAAATTTAAACTAAAAATTCAAAAGATTAAATCGCCTGGTATGCAGATTGATGTAAAAATATATATCATCTCTCTTACATGCCTTTTCGTTCATATTGTATTCTCTTAAATAAAAATATTAACCAGCAGTGCAATATAAATATTAAGTCTTACATGCGATACCAAACACTGCAGATTTGTAAATTTCTACTTTCTTAGTTTGACTACTACTATTCGTTATCTGCCTATTATTAGAAAAAATAAAGTATTAGTGTGAAAAAAGGTTAATGCACTTGTTATTAATAGAATGTGTGTTTTCAGGGCTCTAGCGCATTGACAGCTGAAGTGCAGAAAAGATGTTTCCACGTGTCGCCCCTTATTGCGGCTGCCGCCAAGGTTGCCATGAGCAAATTCGACGCAGATAAGCCTCTCCCGTACGAAAAACTCAACACCAACTTGCAAGTGATTAGGAAAAGGTACTAGGATCAAATGTATTGTAATAATAATACTCAGGTTCCTATTTACTAAATTGTAAGGTAGTGTGCCGCAAACAGAACCTAGTTGATTTTTAAATTGTAAAAAAAGTCACACTAACAGAACCTAATTGTAAAATAGTGCCTGTCACAAACAGAACCTAATAGCACAGATTTTTGAATTGTAAAAAAGTGCCTTAGTAGAACTTAACTGGCTGGATGTAATTGATAGATGGCTTTTATATTCATTGAAATTTCAAAATATATATTTTATTGCCCATACTTTTTACATAGGCTATATAAGTGCAATGAGTAGGAAAATGTTACTACTCAAAATTTTCTTTTCAACCTTTTTAAAATTTTACAAACATTTTTTTTAAATAAATTGATTTATTTTGATCGATGGATAGTTATGTATGTCAATGGATAGTATGTATGGATAGTATGTCAATGGCTGTAAACTTTAACAAGTATCATGTTTACATGGAAATACTCTTGATATGAGCCATATCTAGAAAGGAAGTACCGTTTCATTCTATTGCCGCCACATCGCTAATGTTGGGGTTCTGCACATGTGGCTTGTCTCTCTGGTTCATAGTCTAACAGCTGGATTGTGTTGTGTGTACAATTGTTATTAAACATATCCGTTCAAAATGTTTTAGAAAATTTCTGATCTTGCAGACTATAAAATGCGTTCTGTAATAAGTTTTTGAACACCAGGATTATGAAGCCTGCTGAAATTCATCACCAATTTTAGAGATTTGTGGTGAAATAGTAATGAGTGATGGAATGGTGAGAAAGTGGGTTAGGCTATTCAGTGAAGGTCAAACCAATGTTCATGACAAAATATGCAGTGGGTGGCCTTTTGTTGTGACTGACGGATTGGCTGAAAAAGTGAATTAGTGAAATTATCACAAATTGTGTTCCTGTTTGGTTCAAAAATGCTTTTCTTACAATAATAAGGGAGATGAATTCTTAAACAGATTAATGACGGGGGATGAAACTTGGGTTTGTCACGTCATACCAGAGTCTAAACAACAGTCAATGGAGTGGAGGCACTAATATCTCCTAAAAAATAAAAATTCAAAAAAACAGCACAAAAAATCATGTGCACTGGGACAGAAAGGGCATTCTGCTTCTTGATTTTCTTACCAGAGATGAAACCTTCAATGCAGAACGATATTGTGAAAGACAGTTAAGAACAAAAAGCGTGGAATGCTTGGTTAAGACATTGTGTTGATCCATGACAACAAACATCCCCATTCTGCTGGTGTCACTGAAAATCTTATTCAAGCATTCAATTGGGAGCAGTTCAATCATCCACCATACAGTCCCGATCTCAATACTTCTGATTTTACTTCTTTTTGAACTTAAAGCGTGATTTTGGAAGATGACACTTTGACAGCGATTAGGATGCAAAAACCGATATTAAGTTGTCTTCAGTGGCGGCATCTTTCTATAAAGAGGGTATTAAAAAGTTGGTTTCTCACTACATGTCTGAACAATGGTGAAAACTATGTACAAAAATAGTTTAATGCTGTTTCTGTAAAAATAAATATTGTTTTGGAAAAAAATTTTATTTACTTTCTGGACATGCCTCATACAATTAGGTCTTAATTTATAGAGTTAAAGAAACAAATGCCTTTTTTTTATTACCTTGAATATACATGATGACCATTTCTGTTTCATTCTAAAGTATTTGTTAATTTTTATGGTTATATTTGTTGTCAGGTTAAACCGCCCTTTAACGCTATCAGAAAAAGTACTTTACTCGCACATAGATGATCCCAAGAACCAGGAGATCGAACGAGGCACAAGTTATCTGCGACTTCGGCCCGACAGAGTCGCTATGCAAGATGCTACAGCTCAGATGGCCATGTTACAGTTTATATCTTCAGGTCTGCCAAAAGTCGCAGTGCCTTCAACAATCCATTGTGACCATCTTATTGTAGCTCAGGTAATAGATCACTGATGAATGAATGAATTTCTGTTGTTACTGTTGCACTTCAGCCAGTGTAGATTTGTTGTGCTAAGTTACAGCACTTCCCCAGGCCTATTCTCTTCATAATGTCTAGGATTTGGAGGGATTTAAGGTGGGTAGTTCCCCCAACTTCTAATTGGTAACTTACCAGTTCCTTATTAAAGTGTTTGCAGATGCTTGCTCAGTCATTCCAGTTTATCTTTGTACTCACTTGCAGCCAAGTTGTTGAACCACTCACTAACACTCTTTTTCAATTCATTATCACTTCCATACCGGTTTCTGCCCAAATATACTTCAATCCAGGCTCTGACTATACAGCATATGTTAAAAACTTCCCACTTAACCTGCTGAAGCAGTTCGTCATCAATGCAGCAGCATGACTGGTGAAGGGTCTGACAGTAGGCTGCTGTATTTATAGCCTCCCCTGTAGGCATATAGTCGGTGAGTAGGACACCCTTTCAATCCCAAAACACTGTAGCCATAAAGCCATAACCTTGGCAATCAAAATTTGCCTTTTTTTTGGTTTTAGTGGGGATTGGGAATTATACCATTAAATTGACTAGCTTTCACGTCACCATAAACATCGGTTATGTATCTGTAAATTTCAACAGAGCAGACTTGTTTTTGCATTCAAAAATTGTATTACACTACAAACCTCACAGTCAGCGGGATCATTAATTTTGTTACAAATTTTAAAGATGCACAGATAAACAGTAAACGACTGTAAAGCCTGCCTGATAAGGCTAGAAGAGCACAAAGGAGTGGAAAGGTCATAGATATAGTGGCAATGGTTCATCAGATCACAGTGTTTTCTAAATGATTTTTGTAATTTTCTGAAATTTTGTTTTAGTACAAGAAAAACCTTAAAAATTGAAGCATTTGTATTTAGTTCAGACGTAATATAGAATATCCAACAAAACATTGGTCACACTGTTTCTGAAAAAATAATTCCTTTCATGAGCTAACTGTAAAGAAGTATTAAATCAACATTGCAAAAATCCTAATGTCTGAAAATAAAGTTGTAACAAGTTCTTGTTTGTCTTTTAGACTGGAGGCGTAGATGACTTGAAAACAGCAAAGGATGTGAACAAAGAAGTATACAGCTTCCTGCAGACAGCTGGAGCTAAGTATGGCCTTGGCTTTTGGCATCCTGGCTCAGGCATTATCCATCAGGTACGTAATTTCTGGGCATCTTTATCTAATTAAAATTATTTTTTTATTTATAAACTGTAACAGTAATATATTATTTTTGTTGATGTAACACGCTTTCTTTTGGTAATACTGTTATTAAAAAAACATGTCCGCAACTAACATACAACACTAAAATAAAAGAGACATATAGTGGCTATTTTTGTATTTCCCCAACTTTTTATAAAACACATGTACACGATTTTTTTAACAATGTATGTTTTCAAAATAGTTATCGATTCAAAAGATTATGGTCCAGTTGCAGGTTAGGTTGAAACTTCATAAGCTAAGTTTCAAAGTGTGTATAATTTCTTGAAATAAATTTCTGTCCTGAATGTAGGACAGGGTTGACGAAGGGAGACTTAACAGTGGCTCTTCACTTTCGTCTTACAAATATACAAAACTGAGGAAGGCATTCAAGTCAGGAAAATGTGTAAGAATACCCCTCTGTTTCTGGAAAAAGATAAAAGTGTTTGGACACAATACATTCCGAGCTGAGACGCTAATAGGCCTATAAAAACTCTGTAAAACAGAAGTAGAATTATTCTTCATGAGCTTAGATTATTGTGGCAAACTTACTTTGAATTGATTATTGAAATAAAAATGAATTCCAATGTCCTTTAGCACCGACTAACATAGGGAATTCTAAGGACATTTTAAAACTTTTGAATTAATCAGGATCCAACTGTATGATTTTGTTTTGTGTCTACAACTCTTTCAGAACTGATTAATAATCAAAATATTTTTTTAGGCAAGACTTGTTTAACAATTTTAACACCAGTGTAAAAGTAATCATAATGTTACTGGGTGGCCTTATTTCTGTTGTTTAATTTTTATTTTTCTAATTGAAAACTTATCCCTGTATAATCTTTGAATGTGTGCATAAATTGTTCCATGTATTAACACTTTGCGGTTGAATCGGAAATGTCCTATGAGCCAAAAAAAAAAACACTTAATTGCTGTAACATTTTTTTCTGATAACATCGACGATGTGAAATGACATTGGGCCACTTCAGCTGAGATTGGCCACATGTATTACCTTCCGTTAAACCTCAACTGTCCTTTCCGTAATGACTATATATAGGTTCAATATGCTTGGGAAGTACTGAGAATAAATTAACCAACCTAACAAATCCTTTACTCTTGTGCGTAACTCTTTTGCGTTATTGCTATTTTTAGCCGATTGCTTTTTAAAGTTTGGTTTTGTATTACGCAGATCATCTTGGAGAACTACGCTTTCCCAGGTTTGCTGATGATCGGCACGGACTCCCACACTCCCAACGGCGGAGGCCTGGGAGGTCTGTGCATCGGTGTTGGAGGTGCTGATGCTGTGGACGTCATGGCGGACATTCCGTGGGAACTCAAGTGTCCAAAGGTAAATGCTTATTAGCTTTAAGACAAGAACAAGTCACATTTGTAGACAGGTTAAAACAGAATCCAAGAAAAGATTATTTTCTTTATTGAAATTTAAAATGCAGATTTTTTTTTAAAGTTTTGCCGTATATTTAAAATATATTAACATGTTTATTGGAGTAATGAACTTGTCTAAGCTATATATTTTCAAAATTGATTTTCGTACAGAGCTTAATATACTTATACTAAAAATGTACAAGTACCTAGGTGTTCAGTGTTTTTAATTTTTAAACATTTGTTTCCAATACAAGCATGAAACAACTGTTTTTGAGCTTTAAAATTAAAACAAAAAAATCTATGAACAAAATTGAAAAATCAGCTTCTAAAAGGATTTCAAAACAAAGGTAAGTATATTGTTACATTGTATTCAAGTCAGTCATGAGCAGAGTAATGTTTTGAAGATTAATCACACTGTTTATGATACAGTTAGTGGTTATTCTATATAAATAATATATATATATATATATATATATATATATATATATATATTATTATTAAAGTTAAACATTAAATATGTCCCCTTATAAAACCCATGATTTTGTTGGCCATATATACAAGTGTTCTCACTATTCTTCAAGCTTTGTTGAATGAATGAATGAATTTTTAGGGTTACTACCATCTTTTATGGACTATAAGTTGCACTTTTTTCTTTGAAAAATTGCCTCCATAATTCAGGTGCATTTTATACTCAAAATTGACGTAAAAATGTCCAGCGTTTGATTAAAAATTTCCACCAGTCTTAAAAATTGCCATGTATTCGATGCCGCGGGAAACCTATCTCTACCCAGCAACATTGGATTCAACTGGCAGCAGCAGTGCACCGATGCGACGAACATGAGTTGCGGGGATTCACAAGCTTGCTAACACTGTCATGATGACAAGGTTGCTAAGCCTATGATGTGTCATTGCAGTCTACAGTGCCAGTGAACTTTGTGTTTCAGTAACAATACAGTATTTCAGTTTCAGTACAGTACAGTTGGTAGCTAGTTTCATAATGGAAAAAAATAAACTAGAGTGGCTATGCAATCTAATAATAAAAATGGTAAAAAAATTATTTTTTTTTAAAATTGCTTAAAAATTAAGGTGCATCGGAGCCACCTGTTGTTTCCAATACAAGCATGAAACAACTGTTTTTGAGCTTTAAAATTAAAACAAAAAAATCTATGAACAAAATTGAAAAATCAGCTTCTAAAAGGATTTCAAAACAAAGGTAAGTATATTGTTACATTGTATTCAAATCAGCCATGAGCAGAGTAATGTTTTGAAGGTTAATCACACTGTTTATGATACAGTTAGTGGTTATTCTATATAAATAATATATATTTTTTTATTAAAGCTAAACATTAAATATGTCCCCTTATAAAACCCATGATTTTGTTGGCCATATATACAAGTGTTCTCACTATTCTTCAAGCTTTGTTGAATGAATGAATGAATTTTTAGGGTTACTACCATCTTTTATGGACTATAAGTTGCACTTTTTTCTTTGAAAAATTGCCTCGATAATTCAGGTGCATTTTATACTCAAAATTGACGTAAAAATGTCCAGCGTTTGATTAAAAATGGCCATGTATTTGATGCCGCGGGAAACCTATCTCTACCCAGCAACATTGGATTCAACTGGCAGCAGCAGTGCACCGATGCGACGAACATGAGTTGCGGGGATTCACAAGCTTGCTAACACTGTCATAATGACAAGCATGATGATAGCAAGCTAAAAAGCTTGCTAAGCCTATGATGTGTCATTGCAGTCTACAGTGCCAGTGAACTTTGTGTTATCAGTAACAATACAGTATTTCAGTTTCAGTACAGTACAGTTAGTAGATAGTTTCATAATGGAAAAACATAAACAAGTGTGGCTATGCAATCTAATAATAAAAATGGTAAAAAAAATTATTTTTTTTAAAAATTGCTTAAAAATTAAGGTGCATTGTATAGTCCATGTCTTCTCTAGTCCTGGTCTCTTTATAAAGTCTAGGATTTGTGAAGGGGATTCAAAGTGGGCAGCTTCCCAGTTGCTTATACATTGCACGCAGATGTGTGCTCTGGTAATTTGCTTTTAAATTTTCATTCTATTGACCTATATTATAGGTTCCATTCTTCCATTTGGCCAACTTTTTTTGTTGTACAGTGAAATTCTTCTCATTCTATTGACCTATATTATAGGTTCCATTCTTCCATTTGATCAACTTTTTTTGTTGTACAGTGAAATTCTTCTCATTCTATTGACCTATATTATAGGTTCCATTCTTCCATTTGATCAACTTTTTTTGTTGTACAGTGAAATTCTTCTCATTCTATTGACCTATATTATAGGTTCCATTCTTCCATTTGATCAACTTTTTTTGTTGTACAGTGAAATTCTTCTCATTCTATTTTACATTTTTACTAATGCCTCTCCCATGAACTCCCACAAGTAGTAAAGGAAATGAGGTTTGTGTATGATGACAGCCCTGAATGCATAGGTAAGGCTAAAGTGTGCTGGGAAGTCACCAGGTCTGCCAAGGCTCCGTTTGATACACAATTATGCCAGTACCAAGCTACATATAGTAGTAAATGCTTGTTTGTTTTGAGTAGGTAACTGAGAGTGGTATGAGCTAGAGGTACGGTGGGATCGCTAATCCTATGTTTTGTTACCTTTCGGCTGTTTAAAATTATTTAAAAAATATTGAATTGTTTAAAAATCTACAGGTTATCGGAGTAAAACTAACAGGCAAGATGAAGGGCTGGACTTCTCCCAAGGACATCATCCTGAAGGTGGCTGGCATCTTGACGGTCAAGGGAGGCACTGGGGCTATCATCGAGTATCACGGACCCGGTGTCGATAACATTTCCTGCACAGGTAAGTCAACATTTATTTGTCTGTAACGTTCTTTATTCTCATTTTCATTACATTTGCTTTAGTTATAAGTTTTCCTGCCCTTTATTCATATCAAACTTCCAAATATTTATAGTACTGATTAGATTTAGTTTAAGCCATACGCAATGAGCAAAATGTCCAAGAATAGTGTTAGAAACTGTAAAAAATATTTTGGGTGAACATTTTTGAGTACTTCAGCATAAGTAGCCAAGGGAAACAACTTCAGTGGTTGTTAAATGTAACCAAAATTCATTAAAAAGCAAATAATGTTTACCCAAAACAGTACAATTTAGTAGAATATGTTGCCCAAACTAGGGGATATTGTTAACAACATACAAGGCTTGTTTTTTAAGTAAAAACCATTTTGATATAAAAATTTTAATCATTTTTAAAAAACGTATGTGACAAAAAATGTATTCAAAAATATATTTTAAAAGAAAAAAAATGTTATATTAAAATCTGGAAATTCACTTCGGTCATGTCAGTAAAACAGTTTCATGCCATGATTATTTAATTTTGTCCCTTCTTTAATTTCTGGTATGTATCTGCAAATAGTCATTTAATTAATTTTAATATTAAATTAGTTTAAACTAATTTCGTTAAATGTCACTACAGGTATGGGCACAATATGCAACATGGGTGCTGAAATCGGAGCCACGACATCCGTGTTCCCATTCAACAAGAGGATGGGTGACTACTTGCGTGCTACTGGACGAGGAGAAGTTGCAGCTGCCGCTGAGGCAAATAAGGCTCTTCTTACACCCGATGATGGTGCACCTTACGATCAGGTGTGTTCACTAAAATAACTTTGACTTGTCAATCTATTAAACAAAGTCCTTGACAGATATAATATTTGTCTTCCATTCAAAAGTAAATGTGTGTAAGTGTTTTATAGTGCAATATAATCAACACTTGAAGTGTACAACATTCCTGGAAACACCATATTGGGCAATTCAATATATTGATAGATTACGAGAAACAATTTAAACATCATCTTCAAATTAGTAAAGAATTCCAAAAAAAAAATTGTGTATACTGTAAAACTATATACATACTGTAAATGAATGAATGAGACATTTGTTATTATTAATGCATAATGCAAGCTTTTCGAGTACACTATCAGTACCACACTTATAAATATTTTAAATGGCTTGATAAATTGAGTCTGTCATTTACAATTTACCCAAAAATGTATAAGTGACCATTGCTACTTCAGAATGCAATGAAAATATAAATAGAACACTGTGTCTAAAGCACGGGTCAGTTTGCTCCATCCCTGAACTGCACATCTTAAAGTTCTTGTTTCTAGCCGCAATTACTTCCGTTGCTTTTCCTTTACTGAATGCTGATCCTTTGTCATCATTAGTTTAACTGGCATGACAAAAAAAATTAAGTATTTCAAATTTTTTATAAGGGAAAGCCTCATTTGAGTCTCGGCATGTATTTCATTACGTTCATCTTATCGGTATATAAATATAGAAGCCTAAACTATAAAATACAAAATATGATACATATATTACTTGATATAGTTTTGTTTTATTAATTGTTACACACATGTGAGATATATAAAAATTATATCAAAATACATAAAAATAGATTATTGGTCTACTGTAGTATACTAGGACTGTTTGTATAATAGGGAAAAGAAAAGAAAAGGAATATGAACTCCAATTTATGATTATTACACACAATGTCTAGCTTTTCATGTAGATTGGTTAAAACTGTTTAAATTACATTAAAAAAATTTGTATAGCTAAACTTACTCTATTTGTAGAAAACCAAAAACTTGTATTTTTAATGAAAAATCTTTTTTTATTTTTCAAAATACTCCAATGCGAAGTGAGACAAGTGTTTGTGACTGACTCATTGTCATGTTCTTCATTATCATACTAACCTACACTCATTCCACTAATATCAATTTTCTATAAATATCTATAAATTTTCTATCAATATCTTTGTCAATAAAATCATTGCGGCCAGCCTTGTTTGTTTACTAACAGAACAGATGTCATGCATGAAATGCAGCAGTTTTTTTAGATATAACAGCCTTTAGAATAACAAAAACACTCAAAGCATAGATTCATCATTTTACTGAGAGAATAAAGTATTTAATATAACAGTTTGAACAGCTGTTATTTCGATTCTATTAGTATGTGGGTTAATTTGTACAAGCACAGTGCAGCTAGACTTGTTGATTTATGTGTAACATTGTTGAAAAGAATGACGGCAGCAAAGCTGTGCCTATTTAATAAAAAATAATAAAAATGTTGTGCATGTATTAAAAGTGTGATTGTTTAATTTAAGTTTTTAAAAATACTGCTTCACCTTAACCCAACCTGATTTATTATGGAATTTAATATAGTAAAATCTTGATAATCTAACGGGTATGGAACCACATAGGTGTTGGATTATCAGATGTTAAGGGTTATCAAGGATATTGTTAAAAAATATAAAAGAAGGCTTTGTGGGGCTATAAAAAAATATGTCAATTTTCCATCTACAAAAATTACTGTTTAAATATACCTAAATTGAGTGTTATCATAAAAATGTGTGTAACTTTATTAATTTAATATATTAAAAAATAATAATGAATTTTTCCATCTATAAAGCACATATGTAGACTACATATAAATATAAAAAGTTGTTTACCAGGTCAGCCACGAGCAGGCGAGGCACTTTTCCAGTTTGAAATGGTGAAAGAAATTTGCTTCTTGTTTAGAGTTGGCCAGATTCTTCTTATTTCCTCCTGAGCAAGTTTTGGTGTCTTGTACAGTTGTTCTGGATGTTGGTGGTCCTCCTCGATGTTCTGCCAAACAATGATTTTCAACCTGTATTTATGTTTGAAATTATGGCAGAAACCATAATTTCTCAGAACGCCTATTGTTATAACTAAAGAAAGAACACACCAATCAGAATGAAGCTATTGTATGTGGAGATGTGAGTTTTTAATTGGTGATGCCTGGGCAGAAATGTATTAATATAGCGTAGTATAGACCGAGATACATAGCACTGCAAACCAATCAGAAGTGAGTATTGGTTGACAGGATGAACTAGATTTTTTTGCAGGAGTAGGTTGCTTCAAAGCCAGGAAGGGAGTTCAGGGATTTTTAGCATGGTTGTTTTGGTATAAGTAGGTGGAACAGGTTGTGTAACTCAGTTCCTGTGTTCAGGCGATGACAAAGTTTACATATACTGTACCTTAAATACAATGTTTATTACAGTTTTTTAAAAAATTATGATTTTTGAATCATAATTTTAAATTGATTCAGTAATCACCTTGAAGAGTCTTTAACATTCAAGTTTGTCTGACTGCCAAACATTTTAGTATTTCAAGGTTCTACTGTGTAGTGCAAATCACTACATCGGTTTCAAGTTGGCAGAAACAAATTTAACTATTTTGCTCAGAGTGTTCAGGCGAAATTAAAAGCATAAAGGATTTTAGAACATCTCATTGTTTTGTTGGAGCACAAGTTGGGCTGTTAATTTTTTCACCCATTACATTTACATTTAATGTTTGCAGGTGATTGAACTGGACCTGTCAACACTGGAGCCTCATGTGAACGGCCCCTTCACACCAGATTTGGCCCATCCTATCTCCAAGCTCGGTGCTAACGCTAAGGCAGCCAACTGGCCCATGGACATCAAAGTCAGTAAGTAAACAAACATTATATATAACACAATACAAAGACAGTACTGGGTATGCTTAAGTATGTATTTAGCTTATTTCCAAAGCATAGAACATCATTTTTGTAGAATTTTCTGTCAATATCTGGCACAGTTTCCAAGTAAAGGTTCTGTATAAATGCATGTTCAATTTATGTTGCATTAGTAGGTGTTGGAAGTTATGTTGCATTAGTAGGTGTTGGAAGTTATGTTGCATTAGTAGGTGTTGGAAGTTATGTTGCATTAGTAGGTGTTGGAAGTTATGTTGCATTCCTGACTCAACAAACCAGGCACACAAATTTTAATAGCAAGGCAGTTTAAGTTATTTAAAAAAAATAGAATTAATTTTATTACCGTTAAATTATAAGATGTAATTTTATGCAATTCATACCATTATAAAAAAAATACATTATTAAATTTGACTCAGACAAAGGTATTTCTTTTCTCTGTCTACTAGCTTGTCCCTCTGTGGCTATTTTGTCCAATCTATTTTACTGTTTACCTCAATGCTGTTGTCCTTTTAATGGCCCACTAAGCACTTTGTAGGTGTTACAGCAATGATTCCTAATATGGAAAGCATAAAAGATGACAAGTCAGCTGCCAGCCGATAGATAAATACTGTCAGAATTACTACTTCTATGAGTGCTAGAATGCATATTTGTTAAAGACAAAGTTAAGGTTGTGCGATCACGTCCGCTGACAAACTTTGTCCGCTAGATCGCAGGCCACTCGCTCTAGGCGCTGTTTTTGCCAGTCGAACATTTCCCCTCCAGCCGCTTTGTGTTTCGTGGTTCCCCTCCACGCTCCACACTTTTCTTGGTTCCTTCGGTAACTGTGGGCTTTATCAGGACCTTGTGCTTACTTGAGCATTTTTTCAAGGCTGGCTATATGCTACGACATCTTTCCATGGGATTTTCTGAAACAGAACTACACATTCATGCGTTATATTTTCTCTTTTACAGAATGTCACTTTTTGACTTAAATTGTAGTTTGCCTATTCCAACTTGTATTTGTAATTATAGCACGCTACTGACTGACCTGATGGAAGCAAATTTCCTAAATATGCTGTTTTTGTTTAAAATAAAAACATTTTAAATTTATTAAATTTTTGTTCTACAATAAAAATACAAAAATGAAAAGCCGTGAATTTTGTAAGTTTTTACATAATACTTTCTATAAACATTTGATTCCACTATCGTAATCAGTGTTAAAAACTGTATAAATTAGCATTTGAAACATTAAAATTGCATTAAATGAAAATAAAATGTAAAATAAAAATGCAAAAATGAACCGCGACGCTAGGATTTGTGTGCATTTGTATGTACAGATAAATATGATTGGAGTAATAAACCTTGAACATTGATGATTTAATAAAAGCTTCTAAAATTTAAGAACCTGCCGAGTATGCTGATCAGAACGATCACTGTTTGTATAGGTAAAAAGGCAATTTGATGATATAAACCAAATTAATCAGCACGACGAAATAATTATATTGTGTATGATTAGGCTGAAGGAAAAACATTTAAAAAGTTTAACAATACAGGCTTTTCCTTTATCTCCAATCTAAAATTACTTGTTTCCCACTTACAGTGCAATTAAGATTGCAGTACCTAGGCTAGTAAAAATCTAAATAAAAACCACCAAGTGGTGAAAAGCTCTTCCCCAAGTCTACAGTTAAAAAGTTTGTTGAAATTGCCTTTTAATGCATCCCGAAAGCATTTATCAAGAAATTGTCATATAGTAAATTGTATATATAACAAATTGTCATATAGTAAACAAATTGTCGTATGTAAGTATTAGGTCAGGCGGTCACCAAAAATGTGGAATTCAGTCAGTTTAAAGAACGCATTTGTACCTTTTAAATCTAAATATTTAGGTCTGCTGTAACGGAATCTCGGAAACTAATATATTAAAAACCATAATCTAGGCAGCGAGAAATAAGTTTAAAAGCGTGGGTTAGCGTAGTGGGGGGAAGCGGAGTCAGCATCAAAATCGAATGTAGACAGAGTCGAAGCTACATGGAGCGGAGCCCAGCGATGCCACTCGACTCTGCTTAGCTCCGTTATGTTTTCAGTGGCGTACCTACATAAAAAATAAGTAAATTCGTTTTTGTATGCGTAGTCAGCTTCGTTCAGCGAAACTTCGCTCCGTATTTGATGGCCACCTAGTCTTATGTAAATATCTTAAAGTAAAGCTTATATAGATATTACTAGCATTACCCATCGCGGCTTCGCCCACGAAGCTTAAACTGTTTCAGTAATGTAATAATTTAGAAACATTAAAAAAATGTATTAATAAAAGCGTGATAATCTAAACTCATGATTATTTTACAGTGAATATGAAAAAATATTATAACCTGAATATGTTGTTTTGTTGCCTTCAAAAGTGTTCCATTCGAATTTAAGAAAATCTGATAAAAATATTTTTTCCGATGCAAACATTTAGTCTATACCTCTTTTATATGTTTATCCTTTTAGGGGATGAATTCGGAATGAATTACGATGAATTACGGGATGAATTACGTGCATCATAATTTGTGTTTTAGAATATTTTGTTTACTTTTAAGAAAATACAATAAAAAAAATGTTTTTGTCCAATGCAAACACTCTTTTTTCTCCAATGACAACTCTTTTTTATATTATTATTCTTTTAGGGAATGAATTCGGAAAAATGTTAAAATATGTGTTTCATTATTTGTGTTTCAAAGCATATTTCTGGAATATACGATCAAGAACAAAAAATTGTTTAATGCAAAATTGTATGCCCTATTTTACATTTTCTACCCCTTTCAATCTTTATAGGGAATGAGTTTTGGGAAATGGTAAAAAATATATTTCATTACTTATATTTAAGAGTGACTGTGTTACGTTTTAAGAAGGTCATGTGAAAAACTTATTTTTCCAGTAAAAATTGTTGTACTTTTTTTTTACCTCTTTAGGGGTTGAATACTGGAAAATCGTTTTTCAGTGCACCCCTACATGTGGTGGTAACCCTGAAAATTTCAATTCTCTAACTATAATAGCTTCGGCTGTAAATTTATTATTAAAGTTGGACTGGGTAAGTAGTTTAATGGCATTAAAATTAATTTTTTTCAAAATCCTTTCTTAGTGCACCTCAATATTTTGTAAGAAGGTACCCAAAAATTTCAAATTTAGCTATATTAGTTATGGCTGTACGTTGATTATTAAAGTTAGAATGGGTAAGAAGTTTAATAGCGTTAAAATCAAATTTTTGCAAAATCCTTTCCTAGTGCACACCTATATGGTAACATAAATGCACACTCTAAATTTCAAGTCGCCAGCTAAAACAGTTTTGGCTCTGCATTGATTATGAATCAGTCAGTCAGTCACTCAGTCAATCAGTCAGTCAGGACTTCTTCTTTTATACATTAAGATAAGCTATATATCTTACGTAAATATTGTAAAGAATGTAGGTATTGTATGTAAATACCGTAAAGTAAAGCGTACATAGATGTCGTAAGCTATGTATCGGATGTCAATATTGTAAAGAATGTAGGTATTGTATGTAAATACCATAAAGTAAAGCGTACATAGATGTCGTAAGCTATGTATCGGATGTCAATATTGTAAAGAATGTAGGTATTGTATGTAAATACCATAAAGTAAAGCATACATAGATATCGTAAGCTATGTATCGGATGTCAATATTGTAAAGAGTGTAGGTATTGTATGTAAATACCATAAAGTAAAGCATACATAGATATCGTAAGCTATGTATCGGATGTCAATATTGTAAAGAGTGTAGGTATTGTATGTAAATACCATAAAGTAAAGCATACATAGATATCGTAAGCTATGTATCGGATGTCAATATTGTAAAGAGTTTAGGTATTGTATATAAATACCGTAAAGTAAAGCGTACATAGATGTCGTAAGCTATGTATCGGATGTCAATATTGTAAAGAATGTAGGTATTGTATGTAAATACCGTAAAGTAAAGCATACATAGATATCGTAAGCTATGTATCGGATGTCAATATTGTAAAGAGTGTAGGTATTGTATGTAAATACCGTAAAGTAAAGCGTACATAGATGTCGTAAGCTATGTATCGGATGTCAATATTGTAAAGAATGTAGGTATTGTATGTAAATACCGTAAAGTAAAGCATACATAGATATAAGTAAGCTATGTATCGGATTTCAATATTGTAAGAGTTTAGGTATTGTATATAAATACCGTAAAGTAAAGCGTACATAGATGTCGTAAGCTATGTATCGGATGTCAATATTGTAAAGAATGTAGGTATTGTATGTAAATACCGTAAAGTAAAGCATACATAGATATCGTAAGCTATGTATCGGATGTCAATATTGTAAAGAGTGTAGGTATTGTATGTAAATACCATAAAGTAAAGCGTACATAGATGTCGTAAGCTATGTATCGGATGTCAATATTGTAAAGAATGTAGGTATTGTATGTAAATACCATAAAGTAAAGCGTACATAGATGTCGTAAGCTATGTATCGGATGTCAATATTGTAAAGAATGTAGGTATTGTATGTAAATACCATAAAGTAAAGCATACATAGATATCGTAAGCTATGTATCGGATGTCAATATTGTAAAGAGTGTAGGTATTGTATGTAAATACCATAAAGTAAAGCATACATAGATATCGTAAGCTATGTATCGGATGTCAATATTGTAAAGAGTTTAGGTATTGTATATAAATACCGTAAAGTAAAGCGTACATAGATGTCGTAAGCTATGTATCGGATGTCAATATTGTAAAGAATGTAGGTATTGTATGTAAATACCGTAAAGTAAAGCGTACATAGATGTCGTAAGCTATGTATCGGATGTCAATATTGTAGAGTGTAGGTATTGTATGTAAATACCATAAAGTAAAGCGTACATAGATGTCGTAAGCTATGTATCGGATGTCAATATTGTAAAGAATGTAGGTATTGTATGTAAATACCATAAAGTAAAGCGTACATAGATGTCGTAAGCTATGTATCGGATGTCAATATTGTAAAGAATGTAGGTATTGTATGTAAATACCGTAAAGTAAAGCGTACATAGATATCAGATGTAAATATTGTAATTTATGTAGGTATCGAATGAATAGGTAACATTGAGCCTTAGTTTCGACGTCATATCCGTAAACCCATGTTTCATCACCTGTTATAATACGTTTCAGTAATTTTGCATCGTCGTTGACTTCATTTAGTGACTCCTGAGCAACTTCCATTCGCCGCTGTTTTTGTTCAAAATTCAACAATTTTGGAACGAATTTTGCTGCCACGCGTTTCATACACAAAACATTGGAAACAATGTCATGATATGATCCAATCGATATGCCAACGTCATCAGCGACCTCTCTAATTGTGATTCGGCGATTGTTCATAACCATTTCTTTCACTTTTTCCACGTTTTCATCGGTTGTTGATGTGCTGGGGCATCCAGGGCGTTCGTCATCTTCAACTTCTTCACGGCCTTCTTGGAAACGCTTATACCACTCGTAAACTCTTGTTTTACTCATAGCAGACTCACCATAGGCCTTTGTTAACATTTCACACACTTTGTTACACTTTATTCCATTTTTACGCAAACTGTGATACAAATTCTTTGATCTATTTCTTTTAACAAACGGAAATCGCCGAGCTCATAAAAATACGTCTAACCTTAGTGGCTGTATGAGACAAAGTCAACAATGAAAACAGCTGAAAGTTTTATCATACTTCAAGGGCATGTATACCAACATAATAAAAAAAAAATGTGTGACAATCGGACTCTCCAAGCCCGCGAAATTTAAAAATTCTCGTTACTTTCTGAACACACCTCTTATTACTGCACCTCGTTACTTCCTGCTTCGTCTCATGTTTTCACATTATTAAGCCCAAAGTCAAATAAATAATTATTTTAATTATTGCAGATTCTTAAAAATGATAAAAACCTATTATATTATATGGATGCCATTTACGGTAATACAAGTGATGTGAAAATAATCTTCACCCTCCCCTTTTCATTTCCACTCTCGTAGTGTTAGGATAGTCTAGTAAGAATCGAGTACTCGATTCTTTGATTTGAATGGAGTACTCGATCATTGTACACTACGCGATTCTCCGAAATGAGTTATTTTCCCCAGATGCATTACGATTCAGATTAATGCAGTCGAATTTATTCAATATTGCTTCCCTCTCTTTCTACTCGATCTTAATGTTTATTATTTCAAACATAGCATTTGTTTTATTTGAATTTCAAAACAAAAATCGAATCTTTATAAGTACCTTTATAGATTGTACCTTTACCGCGAATCTTTTATAATTATCAATTATAAATAATTATTCAATAATAATTGAAATAAATATTTAACACTTTCTTTTGTGAAATGTATTGTATATCTTTCCAACTAATGGTATCATGCCTATTATATACGTATCATTTTACTAATACAGTATTATTACAAGCGGAATGAAAACAGTATATCGGGAAAAATTTAATAACTGTGTGTAGAATCAAAATAAAGATTTGAAAAATTTCAGTTATATTCAGGACATCACGAATAACAATCACTGCAAAAGAGATTTTATCTCAAAAACTCTTGATCTGGTTTTAATCAAAACAAAAGACTATGAAAATTTTGTTTTGTGACATTATTCTCAAACAAATTGTATATAATTTTTTTTTTAAGAATTAAATGTGTAATTGTTCAGGAAAAACCAATAAAGGCAATGGTGTAACTAAATTTATCACATTATTGTTCGTTTATTTAACAATGAATCAAAAATGAGTAGTTTATAAGAGAAAAATCCAATAGTAGTGCAAAAGAGGCAATCGGACACTTAACATTAGAAGGTTCTAGGAAAACAACTGGTTGACGAATGTAGCGAGTGACCAAGTGGGGGAATTGATAAGCCTGTGGAGGAGAGGGAGCAAGAGAGAGCGCGACTGTTAGAAAGAGAAAGAAGATTGCAGGTTGCATCTTAACCATTTGCAGGAGTAGGCCAATTTTTTTAAAACACCCCCACGGCTAAACTATTTCATCTAGAACAGATATTTTTTTGGAAAATAACCTTCAAACCTATCTTCACCTCGCTATGAAGTTTAAATTTTGATTAAATAAAAAATATATTTTTTACATTTTTAAAAAAAAACAGTTTTTTTAAAAATGTCCGATATGGTAAAATGAGGGTAATTAAGGTATTGGTCATGTTTAGTAGCATATAAATCCAAAATTTGGTTTAAATTGCTTCTTCCGTTTACACGTGGGTGTGGATTGACTAAAACACAAAAAAGACCATTTAAAACCCCCCTAAATCGCTAAAAAAAATTTTTTTTAATTTATATGTGAAAATAACATGTCTCCAAACATGTGTGAGTTATTTTAAGCCAAAATATCCATAATTGTTTTTTTGATCGCACAACCTTAAATGCTGTATGTCTACTCTATCCCAATATACTTCTCATTCCTAATTTGTGTATATTGTAATGATTATTGTAACCAACATTAACCTTTTGTCTGCTACACGACATATTGTCATCGTAATTTTCGCAAGAAATACGCGCGATCTATTGTTTCTATAGTGTAATCGGTAATAGTTGCAAATAAATCTAATAGCTTCTGAGTCTGCATTTTTCAATTAACCGATCGTTTTAGCTCACTTTCATATTTTCTGAGTTGTAACTCAGAAATGTCCATGATTATGATATTATAATCTGTAATGAGATTGCAGATAAGGAGTTCTGTAGAAATGAAATTACAAAACCTTTGTACATAAACATAACTTTGTTCTTTCGAATTTTTTTACTCTGTAGTCAAAATGGCTGGCAGTCGTATTGTGTTTGTGTTTGGTGTTGATGAATAATTCAGTTAAATGTTATGTATATATAAAAATGCTCAGGTAGGTAGATCAGTAGCCACAGAGTTAAACATATGTGTGTATGCTGCCCAGTAACATGCCCTACCTACAACTAATTAGAATCAAGTTCTGTTGTGTTCACGAGAATACGAAACAACATTCCCTTTCTATAACAAGACAGCTGCAAACACCAAGCTAAAAATTGTTTTAATGTCAGCAGTGTTTTGCTGCTTATATATTTTATAGCGAAGTACGAGGTTTGTCCAATAAATACGCGAACTGGTCGAATATGGTGGCCATTACGGAGAGTTAAGCCACGGCCACTAGCCTCACGTGTTGTCTGGGACCCAATGAGCCGTCAGTGCTTGGCAGAACGTTACGCTGTGCGGATCTTGCGAGTAGAGTTATTTTTAGTTTTGCATTATTTTTTTGTTCGTTGATATGGAAATTGACCAATTCACTGAACAACGAATTAACATCAAGTTTTTGGTAAAGCTTGGTAAAAATTACCAAGAAATTGCTGAAATGTTGAGAGTTGTTTATGGTGATAATGCTATGAAGAAAACAGCCATTTTCAAGTGGATTCGAGAAGACGCCACGGATGATGCAAGAATTGGACGACCTTCAACCTCTTGTGTGCATGAAAACATTGATCGTGTGCAGCGTCTTGTCCTTACTGATCGCCAAAAAACTGTCCGAATGATAGCTGAAGAACTAAATTTAGGAAAATCAACAGTGCACACAATCTTAACCGAGCATTTGGGCTTAAGAAAGGTTTGTGCGAAAATCGTGCTTAAAACGGCTGACTCCACATCAAAAGTTGAGAAGAGTCGAATGTGTTACTGACTGGAAAAATTCCATGGAAAATGATGTTGGATTCTTAAATAGGGTTATCACTGGTGATGAATCGTGGCTTTTCGAGTATGACCCCGAATCGAAATCGCAAAGCATGGAGTGGAAAGCAACAGGTGAAGCTCGAACAAAAAAATCAAGGAAAAGCCGATCAAAAATCAAAGTCATGCTCTGGTTTTCTTTGATATCAAAGGTGTTGTTCATCATGAATTCCTTCCTGAGGAAAAACGGTAAATTCTGAGTTCTACCTTAACGATCTCAAGCGTTTGAGAGATCGAGTGCGTCGTGTGCGACCACATTTGACTCAAAACGATGGATGGATTCTTCATCAAGACAATGCACCCGCACATTTGGCTTTGATTGTTCGCCAGTTTCTGGCTAAAAATCCAATCACTATCCTTGATCATCCCCCTTATTCATTGGACCTCGCCCCCTGCAACTTTTTTCTATTCCCTAAATGCAAAAATGTGATGAGGGGACAGCATTGGGAAGATGTGGACACAATAAAACAAGAAACGACAAGGAGACTGAAAAGCCTGACTTCCGAGGACTTCCAAGGGTGCTTTGAAGAGTGGAAAAGAAGATGGGATAAGTGCATAGCAGTGAATGGAGAGTATTTTGAAGGGGACAAAATCAATGTAGATGAAATTTTGTAAAATAAAGTTTTTATGACCTTAGTTCGCGTATTTATTGGACAAACCTCGTATAAGTCAGAGTGTATGATCTACTGTTAAAAATATTTCACAACATCTGTTGTCGTAGACGTCCACTTATGTTTTTCTGATATGTGAAGTCTTTTGCCTTGGTTCTCATTAAATAGAAAACATTATGTCTTACTGTACTCTAAAAATAACATAGCCTAGGAAATTCCTGTCGCTCTTAAGTAGTATAATATTTAGTGTCGCAAAAATCAGGGTAAGGGAGATTCATGTTAAATATAGGCATTCGGCCAGACTTATAAAACATAATATTACATCTGTGTTGTTATGTTACAGGTCTGATTGGCAGCTGCACCAACTCCAGCTACGAGGACATGGCCAGGTGCGCCAGCATTGCCAAGGAGGCTATGAAACACGGACTCAAGTCTAAGATGCCATTCAATGTGACTCCTGGTTCAGAGCAAGTGCGCGCTACCATCGAGAGAGACGGAATTGTAAGTGGGAAGAGAAGTGGTAACATTCCGTATTTCTAAGCTTACATGTAGGAAAAGTAGTGCTGTATTTTATAATGTAGTGGTACTTTTCAAACAGATATTCAGTTTTTGGGATACATGGAAAGCGCATAGATAGCTCAATCAATACAATAGCAGGCAGCTTGCTGGAACTCGGACCTGTACACAGGTTTGAATCTGTTTATTAATGTTGGCTTTTTGCTGCAGTTACTGCCATAAGCTTTTCCCTTTCCACCAATCCCTCATCTTCATTAGTAACTACGACAACGTATGGACGTTAAACAAAAATCCATGTGTTTTGTTGAGCCCTCATCTCAGTAGTCTTAACGGCCATAAAATAAAATAAAAAGAATGTGTGTATGTGTGTGTGTGTGTTTTATTAATTTTACATTGAGTTTCAAAATAATCGTTTTATTTAGCAAGTTACTGGAAGACCATTAATGAGAAGTTTATAACTCATTAAAAATTGCAATAAAATTCATATATATATAAGTGAACCTACCTTTTTGAATATATCTCCGAGTCCTTAGGAAGGCTGTGAGTAAATGATCTTACCCAATGGGCTGCAGCTAGCTGTAAAACTTAACACTTAAGTACACAAAGTTAATAGTCACAATGCTCACTTATTTTAGATTTTGATTGTTGCACAATATCACTGATTCACTATATTCACGGTGCATCCAAAATTAGTGATTTAGTTAGAATTCTGGATATAATTTGGCAGTTTGTACATGTAGTTTTAGAAGTTTGGCAAATTATCATATCGTTTGTATTGTACAAGCAAGTTATAAAAGATATTCAGTTATTACCAGAGGTGGGATCTAAGTACAATCCGTTGGCGGGAGCATATGACAAGCACACTAAGAAGGGAGGGGTAAAGTTTATCTCACACTATTTCGAGTATTGAGATTTTGATATTTAATCTAATGCCTCACTGCAGGAGAGCAATTAGAACGTACTTCTGAAGGTTTTTGAGAAAAAACAACAATTTAGCTTGTGTGGACTGATGAGAAACACTACACAGTGAAGACAGGTTGCAGAACAGGTGAGGTTTTCGGCTAGTGTGGGGACACACTAGATAGAGTGTAACCTTGATCGTGGGTTTTGGTTACTAACCCACAAGTGTGGGGCATTCCTGTTGGTAATTGCAGTTGGCGCTAGGAGTTGATGTTACTTAAAAACAAAACATTTTCTCTCTTAAAATTGAACAATCATCTTGTGTTGCTTTCCCCTGTGGCCTGTTTAAAAAGAGCCCCGATTGATCGGAGAATATAGCATTAGCAAACTGTCACTGTTTGAATATTTTTTAAAAGAAATCGTGTAGACTTACTTAACGTAGCAACAACATACAGCTGATTTGTTAAAATCCGAAAAATCAACATTGATAACAAAATCAGCTGACATTTTAAAAACAGCTGTTGTCATTCAATTTAAACAGTAGTAAAAAAACTAAAGTTAATTTGATTGAAATAGAAAAGCTATAACTTTCTTTTATACAAATCTACGTTATGAATATTGTGAGTGCATGTTATTAATAATCCACATATTTTGCTGATCAATCTCAATAATAAACATCAAAGTTTTCTTCATCTCTGACAATTGCAGAATAGAATAATCTTGGTAACCTAGTATGTCAGGTATTAACAGGGTCCAGCAAACGGATTTCAATCATAGTTGGTATTCATAACTCATACCAAAAATTTGAAGAAGAAAAAGGTAATGCTACAAGTACATACTATGATGCTATTTGATTATACATGTTAATAATTGGGTATCTAGATGATAGGTGTTTTTTTTATAAAAAGAAATTTTTAGTATGCATAGTTTATATAAATAAACTTGACATCATCAGTTTTTTTATTTCAGGCTCAAACTTTACGAGAATTTGGCGGCACTGTTTTGGCAAACGCTTGTGGGCCTTGCATCGGTCAATGGGATCGTAAGGATATTAAGAAAGGCGATAAAAACACCATCGTGACATCATACAATCGTAACTTTACTGGACGTAACGACGCCAATCCCCAAACTCATGCTTTTGTCACATCACCTGAATTGGTCACCGCTCTGGCAATCGCCGGTACACTGGACTTCAATCCTGCAACACAGAAACTAAAAGGCTCTGACGGTTAGTATTACTTGGAATAAATGTTCAAGCAAAAAATACTGCGCTCTCAGAAAATTTCTATCATTTCAAACAGCTTCGTCATGAAATTACAGTCTTCAGTAGCGCTGCAAAAACTCAATCTAATTTTTTCTGTCTATCAGTTAGGTCTTAGGTTACGTTACAGTAAAAGTAAATTATTTTCTAGTATCTGTGTTAAGGCTGTAGTAAGATATTTTGTTCAGCAATAACCAGCCTTGTATATCTTTTTAACCATAAGTTCTTTAAGAATATAAATAAAACGATTTTTAAACTGTCACCATTTTTAGAACTTTATATGAAAAATTTTGTACTGCTTGATTGTACAGAAGAAAAAGTGGCAGTCTGGGATTGCCATGCTTTAACATTTGTTTGTGTGTTAGATGGGTCGGGTAGTAGTATAATGACATTAATTATAATTTAAATATTTGTAATATGCCTAATTAAAATATATATGCCTACATAATTTTTTTTTAAATTAATGTTAAATATGAAAAGTTAAGTCAGCAGTGGCTTTTGAACTCACATCAGTTTCATAAACAGAAATTGTAGCACTGAACCAGAATATTCAGGAACAGTCAGCTCACTGGTAGACTTAAATTCGCTTTAAGAATACTAATAATGTGTTTATAACAAACATGGTTACTTGTATCGGCCAGTGCTGAGATGACAGTTAACACAAAGCGACGTAACTTAGAACTTTAGGAAATTTAAGTGGTGTAACACAAAGCAATGAGATTAAGCAATAGTACTTCTTATGACAGCAAAAAGATTATTCTTATCCTTTATGTAATCTAGATACATAATAAGGTTTTATCATCAACACAATGTCACTTATGTGACTTAAAATTTATTATTATGTCACATATATACACACAGGACAAATCAATACTGTATATTTTTTTAGTTCAATAGTTTGTCTTTTACTTTCACTACCACAAGCACTTCTTTTAGGACCAATTTAAATATTTACAAAAAAAATTGAAAAGATTTAAACAATAATTTGAAATACACACAAAGACACTTATCTTTGTTAAAAGTCAAAAGTATGTAACACAATAATATTGTACCTGTTTAAAATTTTTAATGGGCTAACAAATTAAAAATGCTAAAAAAGTTGATTATTCTAAATAAAGTTATGTAGATAACAGAAAAGGGAATAGGAGTGGGCATTACTAGAACAGATACCAAGAAATATTGAGTAAGATTGCCCTACAAAAACCAAACACCCATCAATCAAAGGCTTCTTTGTGTTAACTCAGCACAATATTATCTCCATTTTTACACATCTGCTTAGAAGTAATTTAACAAAATGAAAACACTTTTAAATCTCCACCCTTTATCTGAAACCTACACTGTTTATGCGAAGTCATTTTCATTCTGTGAATTAGATCATTGTCAAGGTCAACTGTAAGCAGGGGTATCACTGTACAATCTTTGGTATATATGCAGAATGTCATCTAATCCCAGAAGAGATTTATATCAAGTGACTAAATATAACAAGATTTAGATAAAAAGTTTTACATTTTTTGATTGTTCATCTTACTTAATTATTTATTGTTGCTTCCAGGCAAAGAATTCCTGTTGGCTGATCCGTTTGGCCCTGAACTCCCTGCCAAGGGTTTCGACCCTGGTGAGAACACCTACCAAGCTCCGCCCAGCGACGGAGGCAGCGTGAAGGTCGACGTTGATCCAAAGAGCCAGAGGTTGCAGATCTTGGAGCCTTTCGACGTTTGGGATGGCAAGGATTTGGTTGACATGACTATTCTAATTAAGGTGAGGTTCCTGATGAGCATTAGACAAGTTTAATTTTTACGACCATAGTGCATAAACATTGGTTAGACTTTCTTGCTATCAATTGAACTTTAAAGAGACTAAAGTAAAATGAATAATAAATTCAGTGTAAAGTCACAAAAAACATAAGCAAGTGCCGTAGCATTGTAGCTGTACTGTATGTATACAAATCAGTACATATCAGAAATTGCAAAATGCCTATATAGGCTAATCTAATGAACTAATTCACTTAATCTTAACAAAAATGGTTTATAATATTGAACCTGTCTGGGGTGGAACCCCTTTTTGGATACGGAGAATTTCCGTTAATCAGATTTTTTTCTTTAAAAAGTGCAAAAAAAGAATAGAGTTTGTACACACAAACAGATCAGAATCAGTAAGCAATAGAACAGGCCTAATCTTTGAGGTGTAAGTAAACTATGACAATCATTTTTCAAGTGTCAATTTATACTAGAAATCTACTTTGCATAAATGTCTGTTCCATACTAATGAATTTTTGAATTTTGTGTGCTAAACATCGTGCTTTGTGAATTACAAACTTTATGACCTTCGTTAACTGAAGGTCTACTGTAATATCTATATCTTTCAACATAGCTCGAATAACTGACTAGACATAAATAAGTAATGCAGGTCAGTTATCCCCAATAGATTGCAGCACTTCCTAATTATATTTGATTTAACATAGTGCCACTATGAGTAGGATAGTCAAGCTGTAGTGGAAGTAATAAAGCCACTGTGTGGCTTGTCCAAACTCTTCTTCGATGGTTAAATCAACAACCTCCATGAGCAAAAATACATTAGTCTACTGAGCTGTGAGGAGAATCTGAATTTCATTCATCCGACCGCAAAGGGTAAAAAAAATAGTCCAGATGCTCTTTATGCAGATAACTATGTGCCAAATACAATAGAAATCAGTCAATTCATTTAGTCTCCAGCTATTTGCTCACATAGACATAAAAAGCCTAACTCAGGGGGCCTACACATCACACACGTGGGATTGTAGTCACAGTGCTGACAAGGCTTAAACTGAAAATTTACTTTATTTTTTGGGCAGTTAGTATTTAATATTTCATTGTTTCAGGTAAAAGGAAAATGTACAACGGATCACATTTCAGCTGCAGGACCTTGGCTCAAATACAGAGGCCACTTGGATAACATCTCAAACAACTTGTTCCTGACGTAAGTATGTCTGTAGGTATATATAAGGTTTATATATGTTAATTTGTTAACTACCATGTTTAGATCATAGAAAATGTGTTGTGGATTAGGTTTGGTTTTGGTTGAACCATAAATTTTGTCTCCTCTGTGTTACTCTGACAGTAATGTATTAAGCAGAAGAGCAGATTGTATCACCAGGTTTACACCCTCTGTATGCAGGACCAATTTGGACTGTAAAAATATTATTTTTAACCAGTCAAAAATCTATAGCTTACTAGACCTACCTGGTAAGATGATCCTCATGAACTGTACAGTCGCCTGCGATCACTGCAGTCTAGGTAAGTCACTACCGCTAAAACTATAGACTGTATGGAACTTCATGACATGACTCAGAGATTGGACCAGCAAAACAGAAAAGTGTTCTAGTTTTAGCACTGAACTGGTTGTCGGAATTAGTTGACTTTTGTCTGCTTCAACCCCTTAAATAATTTTTTTCCCCGTAGACCGCATATGTTTACATTGGTGGTGTTGCACAAATATACCAGCAAATGAAAATTTTATTAGGAGCAATTCAGTAGTGCAATGTTTTCTTAAATAATTTTTATTTTGTTTTATTAGATTAAAGGTATGGTTATGTTTTTAGAAGCAGAAATTTAAATAAAATATAAATCACATAAATACGACATAAAATTTTAATGAAATAGTTGTGGGTTGATGTCCTTTGATTATCGTACTTATATCCGGGGAAATATTTATTAATATTAATTGTAAATCACCTTGTCCTGATATCTTGAATCGATTTCTCATCTTTCGCAATAAATTATTTACATAGCTAAATCCTGCCTCAACCAAGTAATAACCAGGAAATGCTAACAATAGTGGTTCACTGATACTTGTTAATCTGACATATTTTCTGCGGATGACTTAAAAATGAAATTGACCCCGCCCCTTTAAATTTAGTAGAATCCCCCCCATTGAGAACCCCTGATGTAGAAGAAAAAACTGTCGCATCAGAACAGTGCGAACTTTAAGTATACGCTCTGACACTTTTGGTCGCTGGTGATATTAGTTTAAAAGTGAGTCAGACGGTCCATACAGGTAGGCCTTTAGATCTGACCTGGCTGCGTTTACTTGTTTAAACAAATGAATAGTGATAGACTTAAGTTTATTCTTGAATAGTTTTTGATAGGAGTGAAGTAACTTTACATAACACTGAATAATAGTTAGTTAATTGTACAGCAAAACTTCGAGTAACCTTCAAGATTGGGACCGAGATCGTAATGGTTAGGTTAGGTTATCAAATAAACGGATAACAGATAACCTTTAAAAAAACATCCCATATGAATGTCATATGAACCAAAGATTTAAAAATGCATGTTTATGAACTGGATATAGTTCTGCAATAGAATAAAATTATAAGTGTTACAATCAGTAATATCAGGAACTGCACTTTATTGTTCTAATCGAATGTCTTAATTGAACGCTAAAACAGCTGAGCCACTCACTATGCAACAAATAATGTAAACATTACCAACCACTAAAGCTTAACTGACAACAGGAGTGATAGTTTATAATGGGTGACCAAACGTGACTGACGCATCAATAAAAGAAAAAATGTAAGATGTAATAAAATCCTCGATATGTTGAGGGTTCTTAGTGGGTCTCGATGGGGTGCTGATAGGACCTGTATGCTGATGTTTTACCGTGCCGTAATTCGTTCGCGAATTGATTATGGCAGCATTGTTTATTCATCTGCTAGACCATCGATTTTAAAGAAACTAGATCCCGTCCATAACTCTGGAATCCGTCTTGTTTCTGGTGCTTTCCGTTCAAGTCCCGTCGTGAGTATTCTTGCTGATGCTGGGGAACCTTCACTCTCTCGACGGAGACAGAAACTACAGTTAACTTAAATAAGCTGTAACTTATTACAGTTATTTAAGTTAACTTAAATAAGCAATTTATCATCTAAACCATGGCACCCTGCTTTTAATACAGTTTTCAAAAATCAATTGGTGCGACAGTATGAAACTCGACCGAATGCTACTGCTCCTCTTGGTATTAGAACTTCCTGTATTTTTGATGACTTACGTATTGAACTACCCCCAATGTTTGAAAGGTCCTTTTGTCTTGTCCCTCCGTGGAAAATCAATATGCCGACCTTTGATTTCTCCTTGTGTGCATACCAGAAAGACAACACTCCTAACATTGTGTATCAATGTGAGTTTTTTCGACTGACTAGTTCATATCCATCTGCTAAATTTATTTTCACAGATGGCTCTAAGATGAATAACAATGTTGGGTGTGCATTTTACTCACTGGACTAAGCGTATAAGTATGGATTACCCTCAACTTGTAGTGTCTTTACAGCCTAACTCTTTGCCATCTTAAAGGCTCTGAACACTATTGAATTCGATAGTTTGCATTTCGTAGTTTGTTCTGATTCAAAAAGTGCCCTCCAGGCAATCCGGGATATGTATTCGGTAAACCCTCTGGTTCAAGATATTCTGTGCTCTGTCCATAGACTTGAACTACGAGGTGCAAGAGTATCATTTATCTGGATTCCTGGTCACTGTGGAATATTTGGAAACACTGTAGCGGATAATGCGGCAAAGGAAGCAACTTTTCTGCCGCCATGCACTGCACGTAATAGTGTCTGACTTTCTTTGTCACGTAAAACATTTAATTCTTCTACAGTGGGAAAATGAATGGGCAGCTACAAGCAGTAACAAATTGAGGGTAATTAAAAATACTGTTCGTCCTTGGGGTCGTCAATACGTGCAAGTCGTAGAGAAGAGGTGGTGATCACCCGCCGCCGCATCGGTCACTCCATGTTAACGCATGGATTTCTGATGGAACGCGGGACCCACCTGAATCACGAGTTCTGTAGGGAAACCATCACAATAAGACATATATTGCTCGATTGTGATGGTTTCCAAAATGTGCGTTTTATGTGTGGTCTGAGCAACTGTTTGCAGGCGATGTTGGGAGATAGTGCCTCGACGCCGTTGACCGGGTTCTAGACTTCCTTCATCGTCTGAATGTTTTAAATAAAATTTAATTTATTGTATTTGTAATTTCTTGTGTTATTTTATTTATTTATTTTATTTAAAAACTTTATTTCTGTTATGTTTTGCATACTTTTACGAATTGTTATTAAATTTTATTCATTATTTATTGTTATTTAGTTCTTAAGTGTAATATATCTATAATTGTTATCTAAATTTTTAATTTATTTTTACTGTTATAGTTTGTTGTTGTTGTTTTTTTTTCTTAAGTACAATTTCGTTTAATTTTCTTTGTATATACTTTCATTCTTCGTGACGGCGATGATAACCTGAACGGTTTTTCGCCGGAAAAAAAAAAAGAAAAAAAAAAAAGAAAAATGTGTGCCATATCAGCACTTACACTTCTCAACAGTTACACAAAAATTATTATTCGAAGCAATTTGGTTATTGCATATTGGGAGCAGTGTGCATTTTATTAATTATTGTTTGTACTTTTGTTTGTTTATTGTTTTTCTTGTTTCTCTAAGAGCTATTTATAAAATTGTGCATTGCAGTAATATTTAATTACAAAACTGCAATTAACTTTAGTAATGAAATGGTGGTTAACAAAACATGATAGTTACAAGAGTGAAGGTCAGTTGAAATTTTACTATACTTATGTCCATAAATCTTTGGCATAAGATATCAGTACTTTTTGAACAAATTTGAACAAATACAGTGATTTTTTTAAATATTTTGATGTAGTAAATAAGGGACTCAGTAGTCGATGTTGCAAAAACACCTGTCATTTTGCTGTGTCTTCGAAGCAAACCTCAAGGTTGTGGGTTTGAGGCACAGTTACTGCTGTTGCTTTACTATTAACACTGATCCCTTGTCTTTATTAGTCTCATTGGCATAAAGAATATAGAAAATAATTTAATTTGTAATAATAGTTTTAACTTAAAGGAGTTGTGTGCTTCATCAAAGTATTTTCATTTTCAGTGCTATGAATGCCGAAAATAACGAAATGAACAAAGTGAAAAATCGCAAGACTGGTAACTGGGGAGGAGTTTCTGAGGTAGCTAGACAGTACAAAGCTGATGGAATCAGGTGGGTGGCCATCGGTGATGAGAATTACGGTGAAGGAAGCAGTAGGGAGCACGCAGCTTTGGAGCCAAGGCATCTCGGCGGCCGCGCAATCATCGTCAAGTCCTTCGCCCGTATTCACGAGACCAACTTGAAGAAACAAGGCATGCTTCCATTGACGTTTGCCAACGCAGCTGATTACGACAAGATACAACCTACTGATAAGATCTCTTTGCTGGGACTGAAGGATTTAGCACCGGGCAAGGTATGTTTGGAACATAGTTAGTGCTGCATAAACTTCTCCAACAAAATTTTGTTAATAAAACATATGACAGTAGGCCAGTCTGCTGCATCTCTGAACTTGTTCACCTGAGGTCATAGATATTACTGTTAGCTTTGTGCTTACCATTAACGCTGATCTCTTGTTTTCATTAGTGTTATTGGCTTAAAATATGGGCATTAAAAAAAATGCACAGCATTGAAAGAGTTATAAATTGAAATTTAAGAAATACTTTTTAGATAGTGGTTTAGAGTCCAAAGGAAAAGTAAACCTAACTATTTAGCCAGTGTTTCAAATGTAAACCCATAGATTTCTGCAATGCTAAACAAAATTGGGTACAGAAAATTTCAGTTTGCATACTCTAACCAAAATAGCAACTGTATTTATTTGTTCACTTTGTAAGATTTCTCTCGGGAGCGAACACATTTTGTGTACAGGTTTGTCATTTCCGAGGTGCCCTAACTGAACCTAACCTCTTTATCTGCCTGCTCTTGTGTTAGATCCTTATATCCCAAACTAAGGTGGAGCAACGTACTCCGAAGGCTTGCACAACTTGGCTCAAGTATGCTGACTCTGGATACCAGGAGATCTCCAGTTTTAATCTAATCTTACCTATGCATGCAAGGCTCTGTATGGTTGGACATTTATTTCTTCAGCTACTTGTGGGATTTTTTTACTTTAAACACTGTCGGAACACACAGAACACAAAAAACCGTGGCAAACTGGAAGAATTGGATTTGGGGGGGGGTGGAGGAAATTGTGGGAGTATTTAAAAAACCTGTGGAACCTATAAACGGGAAATTGTAGCTGACTGAGGGGATGTTAAGCGGACTTGTCCAACCTGCAGTGGCAGAAATGAGAGATAGGGTTGAAGTCCTCTACAACATCTGTCGGGAGCGCAAAAGTGCACACAGAAGAGACAAGGCAGTAGCAAAAGGACTTACAATTAAACCTAAAAGCAGAATACCTTCCAGGGATCAGAATACTTGTAAGTAGTTTTAGGTGAGCAGGAGCCACCTCCAGAATGACATGATACCCCAACCAGAGTCTCTGAATTTTACCTTACTTTATGTTTTTGGGGTTTCTGGATCTGAATACAACATTTGTTCTTTATTTAAAGTGGTGGAACAGTGTCAAAAACGCAATTTTAGTCAATAATGGACAAAAATTGTAATGTTTTTTTTCAATTTTAATCATGATAACTTTGGTAAATTTTAATATGTTGTTTGTTTGTTGTTTTCCAATGGCTTCCGCTGGCTCACGCCATCAATGATTGTGCTTCTCAGTAGAGGCCAGGGAGCTACTAGCTCTTCTCTGCTTCTCTTCATCTAATTTTCTGCAGACCAGGAGGTGGTCCTTGTTCATGATGGTGTCCTGGGCATTCACAAATTTTAATATTATTTTATAAAACTTTGGCAATGTAAATTCAAACATTTTTGAAGAAATTGAAGAGTTTTCCCAAAGTGCTTTTATCAATTTTTTTCAAAGGTATGGGTTTTTAAGGTTTATTGTCTGATATTCAAGACTGGAGCATAAAAAGTTCAGTGATTGAAGTTTCGAGTTTTAATTTTTAATCGACCCAAACAGTATTAAAATTGAATGTATAAGGACGTTTTCTGAAAAGTATCAGCTCTTAATATGCAATAGACCAAGAGTTATTCAATTTTGAAAATCAAGAACGCTCAGTCCGCATGAGTTCGGCTACCAGGCTAGTTTATGGTAAGCGCAACTGAAGGTGTCACTTTAAGGTGTTCCACCACTTTAAATAAAAAACAAATGTCATATTCCGATTCAGCGATTCTAAGAACATAAAGTATGACCAAATTCATCGAATTTACTTGTGTGGTCGCTTTTTCGATTTCTAAGCTTCTAAACAGTCGCCTATTTTAATAGTTTCCAGAACAGTAGGCTACATGCAATTCTTAATATTGGACAGACAATATCGATAACTTTCTAAGTTTCCACGTGGATATGTTCAGTTACAACTCTTCGTATTGAAACAAACAAGGAAAAAGCAATAAATTATATTTAAATACAGTTAGTTAAATAATTAAATAATCAGTTTTAATATTGCATTAATAGATTTTTTGTTTAAAATTTATTAATAGATAAATTTACTAGTACATAATCAATCATGAACCAATAGTACCGTAGTTAGAATAATTATCATGCAAACAGTCGCTACGAATGATTATCTAAAATTAATACACTATAGATTAGTTAGTAGCGCAGTGAACAAGTAACTAGTAAGTACTCGAATTGAAGTATTTACAAAACTGTTCATTCATTTTCTTCCGAGTGCCACGTATAGAATTTGTGTACATGTCCCCCACTTAAGCTAAAAATTATTCATTAGAAATAAATATATTCAACTACTTTTTTTTAGTATTCAAATAGCCCAGCACTAGATCAAACTGTGGGGGTGAGAAACTCAAGTTTCTTATAGAGATGAAATATGAGGGCTGATGAGAACTGTACTCCAAGACTGGAAGGCTATCAGGCAGAAATATTATACCGGTATCCTCTGCAGAACAAATAAGGAAACTGCAGTTGTCATCAAGAGACAAAGGGTGTTAGGCTTCATCACCCTGAGGACCTCCAGTAGAATGGTCTAGTCGGTGGACTGCTAAAACTCATTGAGTGTATCATTCCATCCTTTGATCACAGAGTCAGACACCACCAAATGCTGTAACCTCTAAAGAATCAATCAATCAAGATATAACACTTTGTGTGCAGCCCAAAATGTTAAATCTGTTTACAGCTATACTAACACTAATGAAATGTTATGCTTTGAAAAGTTTACATGCTGTTATTCTGTTACAGCCTGTCACGTGCGAAATTAAACACGAAGACGGAAAGACAGAGAAGATCCAGTTAAATCATTCGCTCAACGAGCAACAAATCGAGTGGTTCAAGGCTGGTAGTGCTCTAAATAGAATGAAACAGATCGCTGCGTCTAAAAAGTAGTTTGTAAAGTCAAATAGACAATACATTTATAGCAAAATTATTGTAAAGTATATAAGTTAGATTAAATTATTATAACGAGCATAATAATAATATTGGAGCAGTATTGTTTGGGCATTTGGCCAATTTAAGTATTAGATTTCAAAATGAAATATTTATCTTTAAATGTACAATAATAACAAACTTTTTGTTCTGTAACTTTTATATTTCTTTGAATTCAACTTGCATTATTGACCCCACTGGTTGAATTTAATAAAATATAATAAAATTATAAATTTGTAACTTATTCAGTAATGTATGTAGGAAAGTAGCCTAGCGCTATTGCCTAGTTTTTAAATTCATGCAAAAATTCAAGGCCTTAAAATTTGTAAAATAAAGTTTTAAATACTGTGGAGTGAAAATATAATATACACTCTTAAGTTTCATTTTGTAAATAATTTTCATTGTGAAAAAAATAAAATTGTCTATAAAATTGTGTTTTAATTCAACTTAATATCCTTGAAATCTTCACATTTTTAAATATTATTGTTAAATGTAGCCCCTAGGACAGCGATTAAATGATCTGTCTATCATGTAATCAATAAAGATTATGAAAGTTTTTAGGTAATTGCTCATTTATTTATTAGCAAATTTCCATTGAAAAATGAGCTATTAACACAACTATCTTGGTAAGACCCAACAATGCCAGCCTTAGCCTTTTGGGGACAGGTCGGGCAAAATTTTGCTGTGGTGCCTATGTAAGGACGTGTTTTTAACATATCTAATAGATTTGAAAATCATTTATTGATTATAATGATAATGATTATTATTGTAAACATTTATTTAAATGTAATTATTAAGAAATAGTATTAAATAACTAGTATAGATAAATAGTATTATTGATAATTTTAAAAACCTAAACAGTGGTGCCCTAACTAAGCAAACGCCCTTGAGCACCATCCGACTTCACTCCCCCAAAGGCCAGCACTGAGACCCAGAGACGGTATTTTAAAATGAGCACTGGATCCTAACCTGTAGATCACTTTTTGAGGGGGTCTTTAACAAGGTAACGTTCTCAATTTTTGTCAGAATTAACACAAATTCAGCACAAACATCGATTTTAGTTATAGCTTGGATTATTTCCTCGCCCAGGAAAATGTGTTTCAAAATGGTGCCCATTTCAAATTTTCAAAAATAATTTTTTTATCTGTATTCAGCATTAAAACTATAAATTAGCATTATGAATTTTCAAAATTGGTTGAAATTAAAAAATCTAATTGTACACACTTGGGCTAATGCAGACGATGGGATGATTTATAGCATATGAAAATGCCAAGCCCTGGCCTGGAATCGAACTCAGAGGACCTCGGGGTGAAAGCCCAGTAAGCTATCAACTAGGGGCAACTTGGCCACCGAGGCGGCAATATAATTTGACAGTGGTCAGGATTTATTTTCAGATAATTTTAAAGTTTCAAACGCTGCTATGGTGTATTTAGCATTTCAAAAAAAAGGTAAGACATTTTTTTTTGGAAATTCGCTTCCATCACACCAACGCTCGGCACAATAATTACTAATTTTTATCAATGGGTTTTTAAAAAACTATTTTTTTAAATTTAAGTAAAGTACGTTTTAATTGATAATTAAAGAAGTTGGTGACAATAATCATGGTCTGGTTATTTATTCTGTTTTGTACTCACACAGCTGAAGGTCATGCATTGCAATGTTGCGATACTAACAGCCTCACAATGATTATAATAATCACAGTGTTTCTATGGTGCAGTCACGTTACCTAACAAAATGTTTCTGCTAGGTCACAGGTCACTTACCTGTCACCTATTTTGAATAGACTGAATAGCTGTGTAGCTATTTTTTTTTACGTAAAACCCCAAAAAAAAATTTTGAAATGGAAACATTTCCCCCACAGCAGCTTAGTGTTACGCAAAATGTTTCGAGAAACATTTCCCCTCCACACTTCACAGCCTCCATGTTTGGCTTTCTGAGCTTCCCTACTGTTTAATCTGTATGCTAATTTGGCATTTATATTTCATGACTATGCTATGGTATCTTTCAATGTGAATTGAAAAACAGAACTTCACATTTAAAGAGACATTGCTTTTTTTTGTGTTTAACATCTGACTATTGTGCACACTTGGGCTAATGCAGACAATGGGATGATTTATAGCGTATGAAAATGCCAAGCCCTGCCCAGGAATCGAACCCAGGTCCTCGGGGTGAAAGCCTAGTACGCTATCAAGGCGGCTACACCATCGCTTTTAAGAGTTAATCCACACAGATAATATATTTGTTAGTAATCCAGAAGCATTCCTGCAAAATTGTCTTTTTTCACATATTAAAAATTACCATCTAAGATGCTTGGACATTTTTCTCTCGTAAATATTTTTTTTAATAAATCAAATGTATGTTTTCATATTTGGATTCTACAATTGGTTCAGCATAAAGGACATTAATTATGACTTGTGAAATGTTATTTTCCAAAAAAATTAAAATGACATTTACATTTAATCTAAATATGTTTAAATTGTATACATATATATATATATATATATATATATATATATATATATATATATACATTGTATATATATTGTATATATTTCAAATCATTAAGAAATTGAATTACCAATACAGCTCTTAAAACCTTCTACAAGTGGAATCATTGACAAACTAAAATTTGAAATAACAGGTAAATAAAAGGTACTAAGAGTGCACGTGTGCACTCACACAAGAAATTTGCACTCATACGTGTGCATGCATGTGTAATTTGGTAATGTGTACATGAAGATTGACTAAATTATTTACGAACTTTAAAAAACTTTTTTCATTGGTAAAAACAAGAATGGTCACTACTCTACAGTTCCACAGTACAACTACCTCTTAATACCTTCTATTTACCTGTTATTTCAAATTTTAGTTTGTCAATGATTCCACTTGTAGAAGGTTTTTAAGAGCTGTATTGGTAATTTAATTTCTTAATGATTTACCACCTTTAACATTCTGTTTACCTGTTAGTTTTCATTATTAGTAAAATTTTCAAGTAAACCTATCCCTAATAGCATATGTTAAGAGGTAAGTGTACTAGAAAACTAAACTGCCAGTCCTTTGACAAAGTTTATTTACCTCCTTTAACGCTATTTACCTGATGCTTCAAATTTTGGTTTATGCCAGTGTATTGGGTTAATAAAAAAAAGGTTTTATTATGTCTGAAAGCTGTTAAACTTTTTTTTTGAGATTAGTGTATCCAGAAAGTATGTTCCAGTAGAGGTAGCTGGACTATCAACGAAACCACTGTTGGAAATATTTTCAGTTTATCGGCCAAGTGAGCACTGCCTTCTTGTTTTTATTAACGAAATTGTTTCAATCTTTTCAATTTATTGTTCTAGTAAGTGCTACTCTCGCTGGCGGAGGCAGTTGAAATGAGCAGCTGATGGGTTTAGCGATCCCACCATACCTCTAGCTCATATTGCTCTCATTCATCTACTCACACACACACACACACACACATGCACTACTCTACATAACCTGGCTTTACATAAAGTGTAAAGCAACCCAGGAAAAAACATTGTGCGATTTGCGAAGTCCCGGCTGGCATGGTTGGCATTAGACTACGAAAGAAGAACAAATATCCAAGAAGTCGTTTGTTACATGGCAGAATGGAAGGAAAATGAGGGTGTGGGTGCAGGATGTGTACATGAAGATTATGTCCTCTGGAAGATGGTACAAGAAAGTCCAGTCTATACAGGAATGGAGGCTAGTTGTCAGGAAGGCTAAAGTGTACAAGAAAAGGAAAACAAGAATGATCAGTTTCCATGTTTTTGTCAGTATCACCTGAACCAAACATATTGAGAAATAATTGAATGTGGAAAAGTTTGTGCAATATTTTCCGTCATTTAGTTACCGTTTATACGTTAGACAATCATTCCCAGTAGAAGTAACGGTGCTTAATGACCCTAAAATGTTTTTGAAGTTTGTCAAGCCCCTGATATTTATGCAACCCGCAACACACTCCTGCAACGTAAGAATCCCTACGTGCGTTGCAGTAATTGAAGGGGCCTTATAACTAGTGCATTTATAAGTGAAATAAATGTTTATTTTAAGCGAATTGGAATGGCTATTACGGTTACAAATGATCATCCTATTTTGTGGAAAGTGTAGCGGGCCTTGTTGTAGAACGTATTGTCATGACGTAAAATAAATATATGTAGTATTTGATTCCAACTTGGCACCAAAACTGATTTCTGTAGCAGCTTGAACACGTTTGTTACTCAAAAGAAATCACTTTCAAAATGGCGGGCATTAAAAATTTTGTAAAAAATCATAACATTTTCGTCTCTTCCAATTATGAATTATCATTACTGTAACATAGCCACCGGACCACATATTCAAATGATTAGGATTATGACCTATTCTTCCCGTCAGTGGCCTTATTAACTCGCCTCATAAAGGCTACCGCGGTTTCGAAACTATAGTTTCATCTTCAGGCCATACAAAGTGTTAAATCCCTCTGTCGAAGTCGTCAAACAAAACATTAAAACATACATCACAAACACTGAGCACAATTACACATTTAAAATATTCATCATGAAATTCGGCTTGGTCAAGCTACACACGCGACTCGTACGTCTTTACATTCCGGACTGTAGCTTGGCCAAGTCGAATTTAATGATGAATATTTTAAACGTGTAATTGTGCTCAGTATTTGTGATGTATGTTTTGTTTGACTTTGTGACGACCTCGACAGAGGTATGTAACACTTTGTATGGCCTGAAGATGAAACCATAGAGTTTCGAAATCGCGGTAGCCTTTATGAGGTGAGTTGATAGACCACTGATGGGAAGAATAGGTCATAATCCTAATCTTATGAATTATCGTAATCAGTATTAAAATCTGTATAAATTATCAGTTAAAAAATCAATTAAATTTGAAAATGTTTCAAGATTTTAATTACCGCCATGTTGAAACTAATGTACTCTCTTTGCTAGTTAACAAACATGTCCATAACATAAACAAAATAGCATACTGAAATGTTAGTTTACATGTTACAATATTTTGTATAGTCGCTTAATCGTGTCAGCGACACAGCTGCGTGCAGTAATATAAAAAAATATAATTGCTTTCTAACACGTAAAACATTTTACATACTAATAAACACACTGTTAAAGATAGTGTTACAATGGACAATAGGTTAACGCCTGTGAAGATATCAGTAGAAGCCTTCTCATGGCTCGACGACACTACTGCGCATGCCCAAAGCTATTACATGAACAAAACTGATAATGATAATCCGACTAATCCAATATTTCCCCAATAATTAAGTAGACTAGCGACGCGACCCTTTCGGCATTTCGGTTTTGGCCAAACTGCGACCGATTGTTTTGAAACTTGATATGAAGGACCTCGTATAAAGCCCAAATGTCGTATACGTAAGGTTTTTCCTATTTATTTCTGTTTCAAGGCAGCCTCTGATATAACGATCAGGAGTGATCGCAATTTTAATCAAACGCATTGGCCGATTGTTTAGAAATTTGGCACGAAGGTACCTTTTATAAAGCCAGAAAAGATACATGCGTAAGAATTTTTTCCATTCACTTCCGTTTCAAGATTGCGTTCTCTGATTCAAAATAACGAGTGTACGCTGTTTTAGCCGAACGCACGAAATTCTTGTTTTAAAAATTGGTACGAAGATATCTTGTGTAAAGCCCAAATGACGTATGAGTAACATGTATTCCCATTCACTTCCGTTTCAAGATGGCGGCCTCTGATTTCACGACGACGAGCGTACGTAATTTCAATCAAAACGTATTGGCCGATTTTTTGAAATTTGGTAATAGAGCACCTTGTATAAAGCCCGAAAGACGTATGTGTAGGATTTTTTCCCATTCACTTCCGTTTCAAGATGGCGGCGTCTGATTTCACGACGACGAGCGTACGTAATTTCAATCAAAACGTATTAGCCTATTTTTTGAAATTTGGTAGTAGAGCACCTCGTATAAAGCCCGAAAGACGTATGTGTAAGATTTTTTCCCATTCACTTCCGTTTCAAGATGGCGGCCTCTGATTTCACGACGACGAGCGTACGTAATTTCAATCAAAACGTATTAGCCGATTTTTTAAAATTTGGTAGTAGAGCACCTCGTATAAAGCCCGAAAGACGTATGTGTAAGATGTTTTCCCATTCACTTCCGTTTCAAGATGGCGGCGTCTGATTTCCTGTAACACTGGTTGGACGGTTTCATGGAGAAAGGGCGTAAAGTTGGTCTGGTCCAGTAACATTTTCCCTAGATATTACAGTTACCGGTTAAACTGACAGGAACGCTCAGCTTACCGCGAGGTCTCACTGTCCTTTGAACTACCAGTTACCGTGAAATCCAGAAAATCATGAAATTTAACTTATACCATGGATACAATGTTCGTAGCTTAACCCTTTTTCTCAAAGTTAACAATTTTCATCCGGTCTTACAACTGAAAAATGGTCTAAGTAGCTTCACTCTCAACTGACCTTGAAATCTCTCTGTTAATGAACATAATACTATTTACTCTGTTCTCATCCAGATAAAACCAGTTTAATTCATCTTTTAAATCCCCTTAAGGACTCGCACACTGTGAGTACGGGTTTGACAATCCCGAAATGCCCTAGCTGGAGGTGCTCATGGATTAAATCCCTCCATCCCGAGCCAAAGTGGAACAGTGTACGCAGAAGCTGCGTAACTAAGAGAAAGCTCCCTACGGAGATCTTGTGCATGCGGGGCACTTTGGGGTCGAAACTCACGAAGGCCAAAATCCCAACGGAACCCTGTGGAACCCACAAACGATGGATTACAGAGTGTGATATCGTAGCAAGACCTACTAAACCTGCAACTTAAGAGGTAAGAGATGAAATCGAACTCAGTAAGGACGTCTAGCGGGCGCGCAAAATCGCAAACTGGGAAGGGAGCATTCGGTAGCAAAGGCGCTTCCAATTAAACATGGAAACAGAAAGGCTTTCTAGCATCAAAGCACAGTGCTTATAGGACTGAGATGATAGGCTAACGGGAATGGTACTCCAAGATTGGAGGACTTTTAGCAACGGCAATGTGGGACAGAAGGCACGCTTCCTCCTTAAGTATATAACTAAAGGAGATGAATTCATAACCCTAAACTGTTTGCATATATAATATTTGTGTTGAAAATTATGTATAGCCTATAAGTAACTTTAATAATAAATATTTTAACTGTAATTAATGCAATTATGCACGAACTTGCTTACAGTTAAATATATCATTTACAATGTGTATAACTTTAATAGAAGTTTAAATTATTAACAAACGCCATTGTACTACAAACCCAGCCCAGCCATGCACTGTCCAGTTTGTTTATACAACCAAAAAGAACTATATACAATTAAATATTTAGTAATATTTTGTGTGCTCGTGACAATTAATTACCAATTCATTTCCGGAATGTAACGACATACGAGTTGCACGTATCGTTTGGTCAAACCAAATTTCATCGTACATATTTTAATCGTGTAATTGTGTTCAGTGTTTGTGACGTATGTTTTTAATGTTTTGTTTCAATTTGTGACATTCAAACAAAGAGGGATTTAACAAAGACATTAACAAAGACATTCATTAAAGAGGGATTTAACATTTTGTATTACGGCCTGAAGATGAAACAATAGAGTTTCGAAACCGCGGTAGACTTTACAAGTTGAGTAGATAGGTCATACTGACCTATCTTCAAGGTCATACCTGACCTTCACTGACGGGAAGAATAGGTCATAATCCTAATTACTTAAATATGTTGCAACAATTCATTTCGCTTTAGTTTTTTTGACGATAACTTAATTACACTTTTAAAATTTTTAAAACCATTTTGTTTGTTATTTAATACTTCTTAGAGATATTTGACTTCTTTAAATATTACAATGCAAAAGCTTGGATTTTGTTATAACGAACAATGCGTTGAACAATGAACACCGCCGCAAGCCGGTCCCAAGCCCGGGCCTGTCTTTGAAAGATGGGGAAGTGTGGAGGGGGAGGAGTAACAACCTCGTAAAAAAAACCAGGGTCCATCTTGCTTCGGATGGTAGCACCCTGTGATAGAGCCCCTGCCTAGGGTTACTAGGTGAAAACCGGCCAACGGTCTCAATGGCGGACGAGGAAATGAATTTCCCAACGGCGGAGAGAGCGGAAGAGCTACCTCCAGGATTTACAATCTTGGTTGTATCACTGTGACCTTTGGGTCACTCAAAATATAACTTTCATTATTCATGGAAATGTGTGATGT
>CM040186.1:1822500-1825000 GCA_022606455.1 Callitettix versicolor
AAGTATAGTAGCAAAGCCCCTCCAAACCAGCATCCAAGCCTAAGCAGCAATTTATGTTTTTGTTTCTAAATTGGGAAGTCAATAATTAAATCTTTATCATTAGGAAATATTTTTTTAACACTGCAAACAAATACTTGTGATAATAGTTTGCCACTCAACTCGTTTGTTTAAGTTAACTAAATTGAGGTTAGTTTTACCTAAATCACGTTTCACGTTGTGTAAAGTTATAACAAACATACATGTTTAAACATGTATGTATTAGAAAACATACAAATGTGTTAACAAATTTAAGTTAAAGTTATAACTTAAATCCAACCAAGTAAGTTAGTTTAGGAAATAAATATTACACGGTAGGCCTATGTGTAGTCTGTAATAGTACAAAGCCCCCCCACCATAACCTAAATCTCCGAATTGACCCTTTATACAAAAAAGGTTTGAACTCCTGATGTAAAATATATTAGCAAGGATTTCAAGGTTATAATTTTATTGTAAGTTTAACACTTATAGGTACTTTTTCTTGTCTGATTTTTTATCTAATTTAAAATTTTTATTTTTTTCGAGGTTAGGCCTACCAGATCTCAACAAATACAAAGGCTGATTTTTATCTATTTTTTGTTCAGTTACAGTGGGGGCTAAATGTATTAGAAAACACTTTTATTTAAAGATAAGATAATCTTAGAAAACGAGATCGTTTTATGTTGAAGTGTATAGTTAAAGGTGGAATTGCAATCCTTGAAAGAAGGATCATCTTTCAACTTATAATAGATTCAAACAAAACTTGTATTCAGAATAACTTTACTGTATTTAACAGCTGGTTAAAACAATTCCTTTTTATGTTGACTAATAAAACAGCTGATTGTCCCAGGCTGTATCTAGGCTGTATAATGTTATTTATTAGGCCTAATGAAATAATAAATAATACTGTGTTATCAGCTGAAAATAAAACAATATTGGATGATCAAGGCTACAGAATTTTTATTTTACTCTACCATACGTAGTACTTAGAGAAAGTAAAGTGGCAGCTTGAAAAAAAATATACAGAGTGATTCAAAACTATATGCAATCACTCGAAAGGTAATTCTATAACCAAAAATATGTTTAAAAAATTTTAAACCAAAATAAATCAACAGTGGTAAGTATAGCGACAAATGTCATTGTAGTCCTTTTAATTTCCTACCGAACAGTGTAATTTTCAAAATAGCGGAACAAATTAGTCCGTCCAGGCACTTAGTAAACGGCCTGCGTGAGAATTTCTCGTCCAGAATTCCCCTGCAGCTCCATCCAACAATACAGTGACACAGAGTCTGCCAATCTCAGTCTACAAAGCGTTAATACTCAGCTATAGTGAAGGAAAAGAAGGGAACTATGATGAGAATTTATCGAGTCCCTACTCGACCTCTTCAAAGCGGCTGAGCCGCCTCGGTGGCTGAGTTGATTGCGTACTAGGCTTTCACCCCGAGGACCTGGGTTCGATTCCCAGCCAGGGTTTGGCTTGGCATTTTCATACGATATAAATCATGACCTTATCGTTTTTTTGGCTTTAACGTCCACTATTGTAGTCCCACTTGGGCTAATGCACAATAGTCGATGACGTAGCGTAAAAAAATCAAAGCTGACCTTATAAGCAATATCATATGATAGGACACTAAAAGGAAATTAAAAGAAGTACTAAAAAGGTATCTCGACATTTTGTCAGTAAAATTCACCGTTTCTAAATTATTTCAAGGTCGTAGTGCAATAGTAACCATAGAAAGTCATTCATTATCAAGAGTTATGTCCAAGATTTTGATTCAGAATGTTACACAACCTGACAGAGTAGTGTAAAAATATACATCCTTCCACTTGCCTTTTCACCCATACTGGACTATGTATTCAGCCTTCCAAAATATGCCAAACAGCAATTTATGTATTTATGTGTATGTTTATAAACATAAAAGTAAACGTACATTTTTTTGCCTATTTTCGTACACAAAAAATAAAGCGTTAGTGTTAATGCACTGAAAGAAAGTTAGTGCACTGGTTGTTAATAGAATGTGTGTTTTCAGGGCTTGAGCGCATTGGCTGAAGTGCAGCAAAGATGTTTCCACGTGTCGCCCCTGGTTGCGGCTGCCGCCAAGGTTGCCATGAGCAAATTCGACGCAGATAGGCCTCTCCCGTACGAAAAACTCAACGCCAACTTGCAAGTGATTAGGAAAAGGTATTGAAGCAAATGTGTTGTAATGATAATATTTTGGTTACTATTTAATAAAAAACTGAGATATTTTTAAATTGTAAAATATTATTGCAAACAGAACCTAACGGGCTGCATGTAGAGTGGGCTATTGATTGAAATTTCAACAATGTTTTTTTTACCATCATATCTACTTTCTACGTATGCAGTGAGAGACGCGATCGGTACGGTCATTTAAGAGAAGATACTCGTAGCGCCTGCAATAAGCGGCATCGGCAACAAGCAACACACGGTGCAGACCTTGATCTTATTCAAGGACGGATTAAAGGC
>CM040186.1:1830000-2095000 GCA_022606455.1 Callitettix versicolor
GTTCAAACATAGTAATATATAATGTATGCTTCTGTATTAACCATCATAGTTCCCCTGGAATCTGACAGGCATTCAGTCGCATATGTGTCGGATTAGAGAGACTGTACTAATTCCAGATCATTTTGGTTAAATGAAATTCTGCTTTGTAATACACGAGGAACGTTCAGAAAGTAAAGAACGTTTTTTCTCTAGGCACTTATTATTAGAATAATGAAACACATTTGGTACCTTAGTTATTTTTCTTTTCGAGGCTACACCTACATTGGTGTGGTCAAATTTAAACATTGGTCATAGTGTTTCACTAGCCTTCTGTATACTCAGTTGCCCCAAGTTGTTGAACCAGTCATTAATGCTCTTTCAAATCGTTGTCACTTTCATTGTGGTTTCGGCCTAAAACAATCCTTTATTTTGGGATAAAGATGGTAAAATTAACTGCTGAAGCAAATTCACCATCAGCGCAACACATGTGGACATGTGTTATCGTGAAGAATCACAATGCTGCTCAAGAACAATTCATGCTGTTTGTTTTGTGGTATAGTCGTTGTAGTATTGTGACAGTAAGTTGCTGCATTTATAGCCTCCTCTTTAGGCACGTAGTTGATGAGTAGGCCACTGTAGTCATAACTTTCTTGGTGCTCAGAATTTGTTTGGCTTTTTTGGTTTTAATGGGGTCGGAAATGAAGCCATTCAATGGAACGGCATTCATGTCATCATAAACCTCAGTTATGTGTGTAAATTTCAATAGGGCATACTTTTTTTGCATTCAAAAAGCATTTTAAAGTCACACAGGTAAATAATAAACAACTGTAATGGCTTACTGTTAGCGTCAGATTGGTGCAAAGTAGTAGAAAGGTCAGTGATGTGATGGTGACAGTAGTGGGGGAACTGATTAAGCTTGCAGATTAAAATGTTCCTTATTTTCCTAATGACTCTTGTAAATCTTGTTAAAATGTTGTTTTATTAAAAAGACAAAACTTAAAAATTGTAGGATTTTTACTTAGCTGAGATGTAGCATTTTGTATTCAAACAAAACAGTCATATTATTACTAAAAAAAATATCACCTTCTATTCAGGAGCTATTCGTAAAAAAACAAAAAATCGGCATTGTTAAAGTCCTAATGTTTCAAAATAAATGTGTAACAAGTTCTTGTTTGTTTTTTAGACTGGAGATGTAGATGACTTGAAAAAAGCAAAGGATGTGAACAAAGAAGTATACAGCTTCCTGCAGACAGCTGGAGCTAAGTATGGCCTTGGTGTCTGGCATCCTGGTTCGGGCATTATCCATCAGGTACATCACGACACTTTAGTAATTAATTTTATATGTCGCCATAATAAATCTGATCATCTTTATCTAACTAAAATTATTATTTATTATTTTTTTAATTTAAAACTGTAACAGTATTATATTATTTTTGTTTATATAACATGTTTCCTTTTTCTAATACTCTTATTAAGAAAATGTGTTCGCAACTAACCTACAAATAAACATTTCTGTATTTACTCAACTTTTAATATTATATTTATAGATTTTTCTTAACAATGAATCTTTTCAAAATGGTCTTGGATTCAAAAGATTATGGCCCAGTTGAAGGTTAAAACTTTTTACATTTCAAAGAGTGTATAATTTCTTGAAATAAACGCTTAGTAAAGAGTGATCCAATAACACCAATTTTAAGTGTTCTGTAATTCGATCAATGAAATTTGTTATAACCTTAAAACACTTGTTCTCCTCAGTTTGGATAATGATATTGTGAATCTCTTCTTTTAATTGTGGTTTGTTCAAATATTATTTTGATAAACTTGTGATTATAAGTACATCAAAGGAAGAAGTCACAGGGTGTTAGATCACATGACCTTGCTGTCCAGTACTGATCACTATTTCGTAAAAGGACTCGGGTCCTTGAGGAAATTTATTCTTCATTCAACAAGGCTATCAACTCTTATGAGGTATGGCAGGTAACACCATCATTTATAAACACATTTATAAACCTTTATAAACATATTTCAACCATATTCGTGTATAACATTGTCCATTCACTATCATAGCATTTCCATCCTCATCTTCAAAAAAGTTAAGGCTCAATGACTCCACCAGGTCAAAATCTACATCACACAGTTACTTTTTGCGGATACAATACCTTGGGATGGGTTGGGATATAAGTTTATGCGCCTCCAAATCTGACAGTTCTGTTTGTTATCTTCTGCATGTTGTGTCTTCAGAATATATTCAACAAACTGTTTCCATTGCAAATGGTCCATTGGTTTCAGTTGTTCAGTTAACTGAATTTATAGGCCTACTTAAGGATATCCTTTGTGAGGATTTACTGAAAGGAGCTTTTTGAGATGACCAACTGTTGTGGACTCATGGTATCGCCGTCACACACAGCTGTGATGTTAACAAGAGCACATTGGTGGTTTGATATTAATATTCTTTGTTCCATTGGAAAGCAATCCATGATAACTAACCTCAAAAAGTATTGATTAACAAAAATATAAATAACATATATTTTATGTAATGATGTTATAAACCTTTTTTCAAAGTTTTATAAGTTATGGAATAATAGCCTGGGGGTGCATATATGAGTAGTACTAAATTACTTCATTCACTTCAAAATAAAATTCTTAAAATTATACACAGAAATAATTCTCAATACCTGAAACACACACTAAGTATTGAACAGCTTTTTTCGTTTGAGGATCTAAAATGTCATTATAATGACTTAAAACTTAAGTTCATTAACTCAACAAGTAAAACCAGACGCAAGAGTATTCAACTGCCAATAAGATTTAAGACAATAAGTAGTAAAAATAGTATTGCTAAGGCCATTGGTTTGTTTAATGAACTTCCAAATGAATTAAAATTAAATTAAAATGAATAGTAAATTTTTGATTAAATCAAAACTAAAAAAATGGATTTTTGGAAATTCATAGATTATATCTTTGTTATAGGTTACATTACTATATTAAGTGTTACTAGAAATTTTTCTATTTATCCTACAAATGTATATATTTGTATTATGAATCCTGCTTTTGTTATGGGATGATGCATACTTTCTTTTGTGCAATTGTTTTCTTTCTCTTTCTGTATTGTTTTTGTATATATATATATATATTTTTTTTTTTTTTTGTACCAAACCCACAAACAGGTATTTTATATCACTGTGGGTTACTTACCTTTGTATATTTTATTTATATATGTGTAATGTAATGTACTGGTTTAAATAAATAGATATTGCTATGACACAGTGTAATAAAAGCTGGCAATTTTAAACCGGCATTCTTATTGAATCAATGTTTTTTTTGACAAGCACTTTATATCCTACAAAAATGTAGGATTAGAGTTGAAGAAGGAAAATATAACAGATTTTCCACTTTTATCAAACAAACATACTAGAGAAAACACATCCTTTTTCATCACCTAATAAATAGGCCTTTAATAATCCTTAGTGTAAAACAGAAATAGATTCCTAATTAGCCTGATTATTTTGGTAAAATTCACTTCAAATTTATTGTTGAAATAAAAACAAATTCCAATGTTTTTTAGCTTGGACTCACAATTAATTCTAAGGAGAAAAATTAATTTTTTTTTAAATAACGATCAACTGTATGATTTTGTTTTGTCTACAACACTTGAAGAAGAGATTAATAATGAAAATATTCTTTTTTAGACAAGGGTTGTTTTACAATTTTATCACCAATTCAAGAGTAATTAAAATGTAACTTTTAAGGCCTGATTTCTGTTATTTAAAATTTTGTTCCTAACTGAAAACTTTTCCCTCTATAATCATTAAATGTGTGTAAATTATTCCATGTATTAATTCTTTGCGGTTGACTCGGAAGTATCCACTGAGCTAAGAAAGAAACACTCGAGCTCAGATGGGCTGCATGCTTGACTGTTTCTTTTTATGTAAGAGTAAATGAACCAACTAAGGAAATCATGTGTTATTGACTTAGCTTTTGAGTTTGTATACAGATATACAAGTGTTTAAATTTAGTTAGATTATTCTGTTAGCTTGGTATTCAGGATTTTTTTACTTTTTTTAATTAACACTGAATGAAGTGGGTTTGCAAATTTGTTGTTAGTAAATTAAAGTTTTGTTTTGTATTGTGCAGATCATCTTGGAAAACTACGCTTTCCCAGGCTTGCTGATGATTGGCACAGACTCCCATACTACCAATGGCGGAGGCCTGGGAGGTCTGTGTATTGGTGTTGGAGGTGCTGATGCTGTGGACGCCATGGCGGACATCCCGTGGGAACTCAAGTGTCCAAAGGTAAATTCATATTAGTTTTAAGGAAAAAATGAATCACATTTGTATACAGTCTGCCAAGGTTATGGTGTACATTGTTGACAACATAAACAGGTTCAAACAACAAAATCTTGAGAAGTATTTTAGATTCTTTTTGTTTGTTTGTTGAAATTTAAAATACAGATTTTTACACTTTATTAAACCTTTTAGTGCCAACATCCTGTTTTACTAGACATTTTAAAAAATGCAAGAAGTGCCAACATCTGATTACATCAGACTTTAAAGGAAAAAATCATAAACAATTGAAAAAAATATATAGTGGACCTTGGATATAATGTGGTTGAAGGGTCGAAATGTATATGAGCGCTGTAAACGAGATAGCATTGTAACCGAGTTCACAGTAAACGAGTTTGTAAACGGCAGAATTACTGTATGTAGTGAAAGAAAAGCATACTTTGTACTGTGTACAAAATTAATTGCTATTTTATTACAATTTATTATACATATTACATAATTTTGAAATATATTTTAGTTAAAATTAATAGAAAAATACTATACATTCTAGTATGTATACTAGCAACACAGTGAGTACACTGTTGTGAGAGTTCTTGCGATTGAAGTTTTTCCCCCACTAAGGCATACAGAGTGTGTATGTGTAAGAGAGAGACTGCTTTTATGGGAAGGACACAATTTACATCCTTTGTTTAGCCTGCAACAAAATTCTAAGAAAGGCTAAATCTTTCTATCCTCAACCTTTATTCTAAAAATAGAACACAAATTGTATTTCAAGTGAGAGTGACTATAGGTCAGCAGTTTAGAAAACTGCTAAGAGCACCAGTGGGACAAAGAGAAAAAATGTGCGAGTGAGAGGTCATGTCCCCACTCTGTCACTCTAGCTCCTCCCTTTTCCTTCACTATCGCTGAGTTGTTTGTAGACTCAGATCAGCAGACTCTGAGTCCCTGAACTTTTGGAGGGAACTGAAGGAGAATTTTCCTACATGCACCAGAAATTTTCATTCAGGCCATTTACTAAGTGGCTGGACTATAACAGCAGCATGACAGCGTCGTATCCGAGTTCACAAGGCGTTGTAACCGAGCCTAAAATACACGTACACTTAATATAGAATATTGGGACATTACGAAAATAGTGCTATAACCGAGTTAGCATTCTAACCAAGGTCGGCTGAATGTACAAATCGATACTTGAGTGTAAACATCGATCAAGTCTGTTGTTCTAAGGTTATTTGATTTTGAATAAGAATGTGTAATTATTTAATTTATTGAAATATTTGCCCAAAATGCTTAGCACTTTAAGTTATGTGCAAGGTTTTAGGTTATATATTTTGTCTTACCTTATTTTTTTAAACGAACTGAAAATTTCATCAGATTTTTTTTAAGTTATGTAGTTTTATTTTTTTATAATTTTTCTGGTAGGTATTAAAGGACTTTAGATGAGTAGCTATTAATGGTAGGTTTATTAAAAGAAAGCATGACATTAACCTGTCAAATAACAAAAATACAGCTTTTTATGAAATCCATGCAAAACTACTAAAAATTGATTGGCACATCATGTGGGAAAATATCCTACTGAGTAGTGCATGCAGAAAAATGCCCAACACTGAAAAGGTTAAGGTGGTCATATCAGATTTTCAAAAACATGTTTTTTAAGGTTTTGAATTGCTACTATTTTAAAATAGATGAACATGTTTTTCTGAGTAATGAACTTGTCTCAGCTAAATATTTGTACTTATTGTTTTTAGTTTTTAGAAATTTTTTTCTATCACAGCTGCAAGGCAGCTGCTTTGGTGCAAATTTAAAAATAAAAAAAATTGTATAAAAAATTGAAAAATCAAATTCTGAAAGAATTTCAAAACATGGTAATATATAAACATTGTGTCCAAATAAGTTATGAGCAAAACAATACGTCAAAAGTAATCATAATCATACTATTTGTGATGTGTACAGTTAGTGGTTATAATATGTATTTATTTACAGTTATACATTAAACGATATCAAATTGGGGACTTGTTGTAAAACAATGATTTTGTTGGCCATATATACAGCTGTTGGATCACACTGTTACAATAAATATTTTTGCTAATTATTTGTTTAGGCTGTTTGAAATTAGTAAAAAAAGAAAATATTGACTTGCCATGTCATTAATTTGAATTGTTTAAAAATTTATAGGTTATCGGAATAAAACTAACAGGCAAGATGAAGGGCTGGACTTCTCCCAAGGACATCATCCTGAAGGTGGCTGGCATCTTGACGGTCAAGGGAGGCACTGGGGCTATCATCGAGTATCACGGACCCGGTGTCGATAACATTTCTTGCACAGGTAGGTCAACACTTATTTTCATTAACTGTAACTTTCCTTTTTTAGAGTACATATCTCTGTCTTAACTAGCTTCAAACACTTTATATTTAATGCATTTCAGAATACTCCCAGTTTCAAAACATTTTACTGTACTCACTTTGAAAATAGAATTATTCAAAAATGTGTCAATAGATATAGAGTGTTTGAAGCTAGGAAAGGCTTCAACACTGTTATTTTTTTTTCCGCTAGGAATGTTGTAATTTTTTTGGAGTACATATCTCTATATGTACTCCAAAAAAATTACAACATTCCTAGCGGAAAAAAAAATTACATAAAGTTAAAAGTAACTCAACTGAGAAAGCTTTATTCGTACCAAACTTGCTCCGAGTTAATATTTGTAACTAATTAGATTTAGATTAAGCCGTACATGTGAGCTAAATGTTCAGGAATGGTGTTAGAAAGCTAATACTGTTGTATAATGGAAAAAAGGCAAACAGACAAAACAAAATATTCAAAACAAATACAGTATAACTTTCAGCTGCATTTCTAATTGTAGACAAAATCATCTATTGGTATAATAGATGACAGTTATACTCCTACCTGCACACAGGTTTCAGTCTAAAAATGCATATTTATTGTTTTGTTATTTATTAAAATTTTTGTTTTCTTTTGGTATCACTGTAAATTGAAAAAAATGTACCTGTAAACCTTCAAAACATGAACAATAAAATGGTATAGATACGATTTTATTAATAGACAAATTTATATCATTATTATTTTATTAATAGACCTGAATTTATATCACGGTCCAGCAACCTAGTAAAGCTGCAAAGTGTGTATACTTAGTACTTTTATGAGTAAAAATAATTTGGATGTAAAGCAAGAAGTTAAGAAATTTGGAGACGTGCGACCCTGGTCCTGACTCATCCACTTTTACCAAGCAAAGAGGAAACGTAGCAAAAACATCAGAGTTGTTAAATATAACAAAAAATTCTTTAGGAAGCAAATAATTGCTCCAAAACAGTACAACATACAAAGCTTGTTTTTTAAGTAAAGGCCATTTTGCTATAAAATTTAATATTTTGAAAAACTTATAAAGCAAAAAGAATGTCAGCACAGTTATTGAACCACATGTTTTTATATAATAGTTTTAAACATATTTTTTACTGTCAAGTTTATTACTTATCTTGTAAAGGCTACTGCGGTTTTGAAACACTTATACCTTCATCCTCAAGCCGCATATTTAGTTACTTCCCTCTGTTTAGGTCATAAAGTGAACACCACATGTAGACTCATGTACGATTCAAGTCTAGGATGTGGAGTCTTCATTGTTATCAGCCTATATTCATCATGTTGAAGGAATGACACTTTAGGGTCATAATTTCACTGTAACCTTGTAGATCTATTGCGCCCCTTTCTACATTCCTGAGATGCTCAGTTACAGCGCCTTCTCTAGTTCTAATCTTTTCATAAGGTCCAGGATTTCAAAAGGATTCAAGGTGAACAACTCCCCCCACTCCTAATGGGTGACTTCCCAATTCATTATTGAGGTACTTGCAGATGCCTGTTCTGCTAATTCCTTTTCAATTTCTCCCCCTTACTCTTGACCCTTATCACGGAGGTTGTGCTCCGTTTGGGTTCCTGCTCATTCTATTTACATTTACTCGTGGGAACATTATGTCCGCCCACACAGAGCCTGCATGCATGTGTAAGGCTAACATACAACATTAGACCTGTGCCGTTCATGCCATCAGCACTGGCTGTTTTGTACTTTATACAGTTAGCCAAGCTATGTAGAGTTGTGAATGAGAGTAGTATGGTGGGATCGCTAAAGCAGCTCATTTTAGCTCTCTGCTGGCTTTGTCAGTCTTATCATTGCAGTGAGAGTGATCACATTTTTTTTAATTGGATTAGTTATCCTTAAAGCTGTGTCTTAAATTAAATTATGTGTAAGGAAAAGCTTGTTGTTAGGAAAGTTATGGTGATCTGTTTTCAATTTTTGTAAATTTCAAAATCTTCAACCAAATCCATAAATATATAATAAAAGTAACTTATGTTGATATGATTTGTCTTCAGATTTATAGTTTGAACTAGTGATGGGCTAGTCGACTAGTAAAACTAGTCGTTTATTCGACTAGTGCCTGAACTAATCGACTAGTCAGTTGTTCTGCTTGATTAGTCGACTAGACGGTAATTCATAATCAGAATGCGATCAGATGAAGGACAAGAAGACAACTCAGCTGATGTGTTAAGGTCTTATTTTTTTTGTAGACTCTGTTCTAAAACTACTATAACAAAAAAAAGTAGTGTGTCTACTTTTTAAATGTAACCGCATGTTACTAATATTATTTAAACATTTCAGACACTTCTTACATAATTTACATAAAATTGTATTGTTTTCTTTTCTATCAAAAATATTTCCAAAATATTGATCTTTTTGAAGACTTTTTAATACTATTAGATTAAAATAAATAAATAAAATTAAATGAAATTTTTTTAAAATGACTACGCCCCGACCACTAAACAACAGTAACTTATTTATTTACAACATTCTATTTACTTACTCTCTGTTTATTTATACACATACACACTCTGAATCCTGAAATCATACCATTATATTACAAGAAAACTTTAAAAAATCTTAAATCACCACTCAATCAAAAACTGCAGAATACTGAATAATTGAATAATACGTCTACTGGACTTGCCTTAATATCATTTCCGTGTGTTCCAGGAAAAGTGAACACTGAGCGTACCGAATAGGCGACTAGTCGACAACTTTATTCAATGGAATTGGCTTTGCCAAGTATTGATATTGGATCCGTAAGTTAGACAACGAATTAAAACTAGTCAACTAGTTTTTTCGATGTTTCAGTCCAGTCGACTAGTCACTAGTCGGTTGTTTGAAGTAGTCGATATTCCCATCACTAGTTCTAACCATGAGGTGTTCGGCAAAAGCCGAGTTCATGAATAAATTTCTTCTGGATAAGTGTTCCTTACATCTTTTTTTCAAAGAGTGACATGTCTGACCAGTATAAAAATTGGAGCAATCGCTACATTTACTTTTGTATTATGTCAAAGATAGCTTTATTTCTATTTGTAATTGGCTTCTTTAATAACACTGCTAATTTATTATCTAATAAATTAGAACATCTGTTCTACAAGGAGACTTTATGTTCTTTTTTGCTAATTTTTTTTTTCAAGATGACTAAGTCGATCCATATTCCGTTGATATGTATGGTGTTTTGTTTGATGATAAAATTGTAAATGTTTCGAAACTGCAGTAGTCTTTACATTTTAGTAATAGACCGCCAGACAATAAAAAGTACTTTTAAACCTAATTTATAAAAAAATGTGGTATTACTTTTTATAAATTCACTTCCATCTTGTCAGCAAAACAGTTTCATACCACCATTATTTTAAATGTCTTCTTCCCATTTTTAATGTTTGTTTAGTATGTGCACGTAAGTTAATTTTAATATTAAATTAGCTTAAACTGAATTCGTTCAATGTCACTACAGGTATGGGCACAATATGCAACATGGGTGCTGAAATCGGAGCCACAACGTCCGTGTTCCCATTCAACAAGAGGATGGGCGACTACTTGCGTGCTACTGGACGAGGAGAAGTTGCAGCTGCCGCTGAGGCAAATAAGGCTCTTCTTACACCCGATGACGGTGCACCTTACGATCAGGTGTGTTCACTAAAATAACTTTGACTTGTTGGAACCAAAACAAAGGCCTTTACGGAAGTAATATTTGTTTTCCATTCAAAAGTAAATGTGTGTAAGTGTTTTATAGTGCAATATAACCAAGGAAGTTTGAAATGTTTTTACAACATATATTGGGCAATTCAATTAGGTGATAGAGTACGAGAAGTTAAACAATTTAAATGTCACCTTCAAATTACTTTAGAATTCCAAGAAAACTGTAATTTATACGTGCTGTAAATTATAAACGAGTCATTTTGTATTTGTAATGCATAATAGAAGCTTTTTGCATGCAGTATCACATTTATAAATTTTTAAATGTCTCAATAAATTGAATATATCATTTAATAATTTAACCAAAATGTGTATTGACTAATATTACTTCAGGGTGCAATAAAAATATGAATAGAACAGAAAGCATTAGGGAAAACTCCATTTTAATGTTATTTATTTAAAAATCTACTACTATATGGGTTAATTTATACAAGTTCAGTGCTACTGGATGACATAGGAAATAGTGATGGCACAAAGCTTTGTCCAATTGTGCCTATAACCCAGACTGATCTGTAATGCAACTTATGTAAGCAGATGGGATTATCAAATATTGTACAGTAAGTAAAGGTCAAATTGGGTCACTCAAAATTATCATTTTACTGTACCTAAATTGTATATTATATCACTAGAAAAATGTTTATATTGTATTAATTTAATATAGTAAAAAAATTAAAACTAATTCTTCCACTAAAAAATACGTATGTAGGCTACATATATAAAGATTATACATATGTACTTACGATGTAAGTACAATGTTTATTACAACAGAAATGAAATCATTGAGTCTTTTGAAATGTAATTTTAAATTGATTCAGCTATCGTCTTGGAAGAGCCTTTAACATTTAGGCTTGTTGGATTAACAAACATTTCAACATATCATAATTATACAAAGTTCTGTATTATTAGTTTTTGTTTGGCAAACATAAATTCAACCATTTTACTCAGAAAAAAAGTTTATTTGAAATTAAAAATGTAAGGGATTTTAGGAAGTCCTGTTTTTTTTTCACTCATTACATTTACGTTTAATGTTTTGCAGATGATTGAACTGGACCTGTCAACACTGGAGCCTCATGTGAACGGCCCCTTCACACCAGATTTGGCCCATCCTATCTCCAAGCTCGGTGCTAACGCTAAGGCGGCCAACTGGCCCATGGACATCAAATTCAGTAAGTAAACAAACATTATATATAACACAATACAAATACAGTATTGTGTATGTTACATTATACATCGTGGGATATTTTCCAGGTCGTAGAACATCAAACATTTTCAGAGTTTTTTTCAATGTCGTGCACAGTTTCAGAATTTCTGAACATTTTGGAAAGACTCGTGTATCGAAGTACAGGTAATTATATACACATGTTCAGTTTATATTGCATTAGTAGGTGTTGGGAGTTATGTTGTAATCTTACCTCTAAAAATCATACACAAAATCTTTTAATAGCAACGCGGTTTAAGGTATTTCAAAAAATATAATTAACTTAATTGTATTGTCCTGTTTAATTGTAACTTGTACTTGCATGTAGTTGGTCCCATTATATAAAAAATTATTAAATTTGGCCGAGTTAGACAAAGATAGATTAACCATGATCGTTACTTTTCTGTCTCTACTAGCTTGATGCTCTGTGGCTATTTTCTCTAGTCTATTGTACTGTTTACCTCAATGCTGTCGTCCTTTTAATTGCCCACTAAGCACTTTGTAGGTGTTACAGCAATGATTCCTAATGTGGAAAGCATAAAAGATGACGTCAGTTGCCAAAGACAAAGTTAAATGCTGTGTGCTAGTGCAGGAGTTCTCAACCTTTCTGCTTCGACCACATAAACAATTTTTTTTTCTCATTCCGTAGACCCCATATGTTTACATGTGTTGCACAAATATCACCGCAAATGTGCTGTTATTAGAGCAAATTCAGTAATACAATTTTTTTTATAATTTGTATTTTGTATTATTATATATACATTAAAGATATAATTATGTTTATAGAAGCAGAAATTTAAATAAAACGTAAATCACATAAATAAAAATTTTAACGATATGATTGCAGTTAATATCCTTTGATAATCTAACTTATATCCGGGGAAATATTTGTTAATATTAATCGTAAATCACCACGTTATGATATCTTTTATCGATTTCTCGTCTTCCACAAAAACTTATTTCTATAGCTAAGTCCTGCCTCAACCAAGTAAGAACTAGGATATGCTAACAATGGTGGTTCTCTGATATTTGTTAATCTGACGTATTTTTGCAACTCCAAAATTTGGCATATCTGCTTGTTTGAAAGATGATTTTGAGTTGAAAATTTTCTTTAAGTTTAATTAGTTCTTCTTGTAGTGAGAAATCAATATCAGCTATGTCACTTTTAAAAGGATTTGTATCCAAGACCGAACATTTAAATTTTCTAAATCCTTGTAACAAACATTAATCCTCTTCCAATTCTTTTGAAAGAATCGAACATTTCGTGTAGAGTAGACATAGTTAAGCAAGAACACGCAGAAACAAAAGCAAATGTTTGCAGATATTTGCAAATAAAAAAAATGATTTTTTACCGTTTTCGTTTTTTATGAAATGCACATTAAGGGGTTAAAAATGGAATTTATTTCACTGACCCACAGTAGACCCTTTCGAATTCAATCGACCCCCTTCTAAGTTCAATAGACTTCCAATGGGTCCACCTCGATCCCGTTGTGAACTCCTGGTCTAGTCTATTCCAATACACTTTTCCTTCCTTATTTGTGAATATTGTAATGATTATTAATTATAACCAACATTAAACATATACATGACTTTTGTTTTTGGTATTGTATTTTAACTATGCGCAGTATTTCTGTTGCTTCTAATGCACAAATACTGCATCACTACGCATTCCTTATATTTTCACTCATGTATACAGCACTGAAAGTTCCTTGATTTATTTCTTCAGTGATGTTATAACCAAGTTCTGCTGTACTTAATAGAATACATAACAGCATTCCTGTCCTATAGTATGGTAAGACAGCTGAAAATAACATTAATGTCAGAAATATTTTACTGCTCGTATACAGCGAAATATAAGTCAAACCGGTATCATGATCTGTTGACAAAAATATTTTACAATATCCATCAACATAGATTTATTTGTCAACTTATAATGTTTTCTGAGACATGTATTCACACTTTACTTATCATGACAGTAAGTGCGCTAATGCAAGAGGGAAACTGGAACAGCGATCAGGAAATTATGTTTGTTCTGCAAAAATAAAAAAATGTTGTTGAGTTAAAAGCCTTTTGCCTTGGTTTTCATTAACTCGGATAAAATAGGTCTTCTTGTACTCTAAAAATAACAGCCTAAGAAGTTCAGTCCTTCTAACCAAGTAGTGTAACATTTAGTTTTGTTAAATTAGAGATGTATGAGGTTTGTATTAAAGTTAGACGTTATAAAACATAATATTACATCTGTGTTGTTATGTTACAGGTCTGATTGGCAGCTGCACCAACTCCAGCTACGAGGACATGGCCAGGTGCGCCAGCATTGCCAAGGAGGCTATGAAACACGGGCTCAAGTCTAAGATGCCATTCAATGTGACTCCTGGTTCAGAGAAAGTGCGAGCTACCATCGAGAGAGATGGAATTGTAAGTGGGAAGAGGAATGGTAATATTTCGTATTTCTAAACTTACATGTAGTAACAGTGGTCCTTTATTCTACAATCTAGTGGAATTTTCTGGACAGATACTCAGTTCAATTGAGGGGTTTGAAATGGGGAGCGCTCGTAGCAGGCAGTTCACTTTAATTCAGACTTGTAAGCACGTTTGGATGTAGTTACTAATGTTTGGTTTTTTGGCATAATTACTGCCATTAACATTAATCCCTTGTCTTTGTTAATAACTAGCGAAAAGTATGTAATCCTCGTGTTACGCTGATCTCTCATCTTTGGTGGTCTGACATTAAGTAAAAATGTAAAAAGTAATTGGCTACAAAAGAAAACAAATATATATATACGAGGTGTGTTCAGAAAGTAACGAGAATTTTAATTTTTTGAACAAAATATTTATTTATTCTTCTACATTGATGTTGTTGCCTTCAAAATAGTCCCCATTGGAGATTATGCACTTGTGCCAGCGATTCTTCCAATCCTTGAAACACTTCTCAAACTCAATCTTTGAGATAGCCTTTAGTTCTTTCAGCGATGCGCTTTTAATGCCATCTACGGCTGTAAAACGACGGCCCTTTAAGGTTCTCTTTATTTTTGGAAATAGGAAAAAGTCACACGGAGCCATGTCTAGCAAATATGGAGGCTGGAGCATCGTTACAGTACTGTTTTTGGCCAAAAATTCACAAACAAGCAATGAAGTGTGAGCTGGTGCATTATCGTGGTGCAAGAGCCATGAATTGTTTTTCCATAGATCTGGACATTTTTTTTTTTTGGATTGCTTCACACAAACGGCGTTGAACTTGTAGGTAGTACTCCTTATTGACCGTTTCACCTGGTGGCAGGAATTCATGATGCACTATGCCATTAATATCGAAGAACACAGTGATCATAACCTTGACATTCGACCGCACTTGTTGAGCCTTTTTCAGTCTTGGCGAGCCAGAATGTCTCCACTGGGATGATTGAGCCTTATTTTCGACGTCATCCGTAAACCCATGTTTCGTCACATGTTATAATACGTTTCAGTAATTCTGCATCGTCGTTGACTTAATTTAGGGACGCCTGAGCAACTTCCATTTGCCGCTGTTTTTGTTCAAAATTCAACAATTTTGGAACGAATTTTGCTGCCACGTATTTCATACACAAAACATTGGAAACAATGTCGTGATCCAATCGATATGCCAACATCATCAGCGACCTCTCTAATTGTGATTCGGCGATTGTTCATAACCATTTCTTTCACTTTTTCCACGTTTTCATTGGTTGTTGATGTGCTGGGGCGTCCAGGGCGTTCCTCATCTTCAACGTCTTCACGGCCTTCTTGGAAATGCTTATACTACTCGTAAACTCTTGCTTTACTCATAGCAGACTCACCATGCTTAACATTTCACACACTTTGTTACACTTTATTCCATTTTTTACGCAAAATTTGATACAAATTCTTTGATTCATTTCTTTTAACAAACAAAAATCGGCGAGCTCATAAAAACATGTCTAACCTTAGTGGCTGTCACAGACAAAGTCAACAATGAAAACAGCTGAAAGTTTTATCATACTTAAAGGCATGTATACCAACATAATTAAAAAAAAATGTTTGACACTCGGACTCTCCAAGCCCACGAAATTTAAAAATTCTTGTTACTTTTTAACACACCTCATGTATATATATGTCTGTGTATGTATATTTATATTTCTTTTTTATATATATATATATATAATGTCCAACTATTGTGCACACTTGGGCTAATGCAGACGATGGGATGATTTATAGCATATGAAAATGCCAAGCCCTCACCGGGAATCGAACCCGGGTCCTCGGGGTGAAAGCCTAGTGCGCTATCCACTAGACCACCGAGGCGGCTATATTTATATTTGTGTCTCTACTGAGACACATACTTGTCCCACGAAGAGGCTCACGCATTTGATCCTCCATTTTCTCATTTCTCCATTGATCATTCTTATGTTATTCAATGTCTATGTTATTCATTGATTATTCTTATGTCATTCTATGTTATGAAACTATACGTACTTTATAAAGAAGGTACCCCTTACAGTGTAAATCTTGTTAACCTGACATAATATAGGGTCCAACAAAAACAACAGATTTCAATTGTAGATCTTTGAAATCATATTATAAATTTGAAAGAAAAAAAGGTCATGGTTCAAATTCATACTGTGAAGCTGATTGATTGTACATGATAAGAATTGAGTGTTCAGATTAAAGGGTGTTTTTTTACATAACAGTTTTTTTATTTCAGGCTCAAACTTTACGAGAATTTGGCGGCACTGTTTTGGCTAACGCTTGTGGGCCTTGCATCGGTCAATGGGATCGTGAGGATATTAAGAAAGGCGATAAAAACACCATCGTGACATCATACAATCGTAACTTTACTGGACGTAACGATGCCAATCCCCAAACTCATGCTTTTGTCACATCACCTGAATTGGTCACCGCTCTGGCAATCGCCGGAACTCTGGACTTCAATCCTGTGACACAGAAACTAAAAGGCTCTGATGGTGAGTAGTGCTAAGCAAAAAACACTGCCCTTTTAAAAAATTTTTAGTGTTGTTTCAAACAGTTTCACCATGATATTACAATTTTTGGTATATGTACAAAATTCCATCCAAGAAGATATTTACATTAAATTAATGTTATGAAAAATATATAAGACTAAAGAAAGAAGTACAACTATTTTAGAATATAATTATACATTTGTAATGATTGTTCTTGTAACTTTATTATTTATAAATTGTTCCAGGCAAAGAATTCTTATTGGCTGATCCATTTGGTCCTGAACTCCCTGCTAAGGGTTTCGAAGCTGGTGAAAACACTTACCAAACTCCGCCCAGCGACGGAAGCAGCGTGAAGGTCGACATTGATCCAAAGAGCCAGAGGTTGCAGCTCTTGGAGCCTTTCGACGTTTGGGATGGCAACGATTTTGTCGACCTGACTATTTTAATTAAGGTGAGGTTCCCGGCCGAGTTTAATGTCTTGATTTGTTTTCCTGATAAGCCTGATGTGTAAAAGGAGTTGGTCAAAGCAATAAAATCAGTTCTGAAAACTAACTTTACTATTTAGGCTACACCCTCTATGGAGGACCAATCTGGTAGGACAGATATTAATTTTCATCAGTAAAAATCCTATAGACTAGTTGAACTACCTGGAAAGATGTCCGGGATGTCCTGCGTACTGTACAGTCGCCGGTGGAAAGTTAGAATGGACTGGTAAGAAGGAAAAAGTGCTGTAATTAGCACCGAACTGGTTTTCGGATTTAGTTAAGATGCAGAAAGAAAAGAAGTATTGCGTTGAACAGTGCAGACTTCAACTACACTAACACACTGTGTCGCTGGCAGTGATAGTTGGAAAAAACGCAAACTTTAACTGCACATGGACACTTGTGATCACTAGTGGTGCGAATTGGAAAATGAATTTCAACTATACACGGATGTTTGTGGTCGCTAGCGTAGCCAGTTTGAAACAGTACCGGTAGGTCCTGGCTCTATTTACATGTTTATCTTGTGCCTTTGACAAGTTGGATTTGTATGGCCATAGTGCATAAACAGACTTCCTTCTCAATTAAACCTTAAAATTGAAATGCTTCAACAACAAATTTAAATTGTACGTTTTGTTTTGGAAGCTATCGACAGGTTAAAAATGAAAGATCAGTAATGTTCATAATTGGTTAGTCATATGTTAATATAGCAGTTGATAACACAAAGTTATTGTAGCAGGTATGAAGTAAAATGAATTTATGGTTCAAGAGAAGACAAAAGATATACATACCAGTAGCAGTTGTTGTTTAGTTTATTTTCCAGTTGACTTCTTGACGCTGGCGTCTAGAGTCATATGTCAACAATGACTTGATGTCCGTAATAAATGCCTGCTGCTAGCCAATTTTGTTTTTTGTCTTTTGGCTTAGCAAGTTGCGCTTCAGTTCCTTGTATGTGCTCTGTGTATCCAGGCGCTGCCTTTTGGCTTAGCAACTTACGCTTCAGTTCCTTGTATGTGCTCTGTGTATCCAGGCGCTGCCTTTTGGCTTAGCAACTTACGCTTCAGTTCCTTGTATGTGCTCTGTGTATCCAGGCGCTGCGATGAGGACCAGCCAGCTCACCCCCCACTTATAAACCATAAATGGTTTTTGTAACATGTATCACGCTTTAGTACTGGTTTTGATGTTGGTTTTTGCAGGACATGTGATGTTTATATTGATATATATGAGTATATTTTGTGTGTTGCAAGTCTCATATTAAATTAATTATAATTAAAAATTTCTGTGTTTCCGATGGGATCGAACCAGGGACCTTGCGCATGTGAGGCCACACGATATCCACACTACAAAAATTTGACTGATTTAGTTATGTGAAATGAATCGTTAATTTAATTTTGGTAGTTTTATTAAAATATCAGTTATTTTATATTAATTCGTAAAGATCAGCTGATTTCATTGAACACCAGCTAGGCTATAATAAGTTTCAGGTTATGTTGTTAAAAACTAGCTATATTAATTTGTCATGTTTTTGAACAAATTATCGCAATTAAGATAAAAAAAGAAGAGAAAACATGATAACATGGTTTTAAACAATTTTCTATTATTACAGCCTAGGCCTATATCTTTTCATAGCAAAGAGTTGTATTAACGTATGATTTTATCGTTTTTTAATGGTACACAATTTTAGAAGTTAAATGTAATTACTCAACAAAATTTGTCTAACAATTTAAAATTGTGATTATTCCAATTTTGTGTGTCCTAAGTTTTATATCTGGCTATTTTTTTGAAAGTTTAAAATTCTTAAAGAATTTTAGGATTTTAATGTTATAATGGTGAAATAAACAATTTTTAAAAGTCTAAGATAAAATTCATTGTTATTATTTACTTTTTGAAAATTCACTTCCATCCTGTCTGTAAGACAGTGAGTGTCACAAATATAAACTAATTTGCTACAATGGCTCAAATTATGAATTCTTTGTTTTTGACTGCAATTTAAAGAAATTCTTATGAACAGAATTTGAGAATTAAAATTTTGTATGTTCTTTTTTTTGTAATAACTAACAAGTCTGATTTTTTGAGTGATTATGAATGTATACATATTGTGATACTCAAGAACTAGACTTGAATATTTCAGACCAAAAAAGTAGTCAAAACTAATTGAAAAAAATTATTGAAGACTGTATATGCAAATATCTACAAGCCAAATATACAATCATAATCAGGCAGTTCATTTAGTCTCCGGCTGTGTGTTCAAATGGACAGACATATGCATCACACATGTGGAAATGTAATTATAGTGCTGTCAAGATTTAAATTAAAACTACCCGTCATTTTTTAGTGTAGTTAGTATTTAATATCTCATTGTTTCAGGTAAAAGGAAAATGTACAACTGATCACATTACAGCTGCAGGACCTTGGCTCAAATACAGAGGCCACTTGGATAACATCTCAAACAACTTGTTTCTGACGTAAGTGTGACTGTAGGGTATTTAAAAAGAACTCTTTAGTTTTAATGTGCCCTAGAATCTGTACAAAGCAACATACACTATTCTAGTTTGTGGTATTTAATTCATCAACTGTCCAAGTTTTGCTCACATAACTGTGTGACCTTGAGAATAAAGGCAACAGCTCTCAGTTCAGGCGTTCAGTGCAGTGCAATGGCTGAGTATTGTAATGAACCACCTATAACAAAAACTAACCGTTATTGGCTAAAGTCTTTCAAGGGAACCGTCAGTGTTTTAAAAGCGAAGTCGCCAGGTAGACCAAGAACTTCCGAAGCTACTGGAGCCCAAAGAAATCATTGGCCAGACGTAGTCTACAGTTAGGAGTACCTAAAGGTACTTTGTACGATGTGGTGATGTGGTACGCAAAAAGACTTCATTTGCATGGCTACAGATTACAACTGTCACATTACACCATGACAGCAACCATTTATGGGAAATAATCATCACAGTGGTTGACCTGCTATGTAGTCGTGTGTAGCGCAACAAATGGATCTCACGTTGAACTTTACTAACATTCAAAAAAAACCTGAAGATATTCTCTTGTATTGTATGTACTTGTTGATGTAGTATTTAATTGATTTCAAACATCCTGTATATAACGTAGTTCATGAATATTAACTTGTTTAATACCATAAAAATTGTATCATGGATTAGGTTTGGTTGTGGATTTAACAGTAAATCTTGTCTTTTTCATTTCCCTGGATAATAGTCAGTTAACTGTCAAGGTCAGAACCGAGATACAACCCGTGGACAAAAGATTTTTAAAAATGCACGTTTATGAACTGGACTTAGTTCTGCAATAAAGTAAAATTAAGTGCTACAAACATTAATTACACTTCATTGTTCTAATCGAATGTCAGCACCTATCACAACAGCACCTGCCCCTGCAGTCTGGGTATTGTACATATTGGGAGCAGTTTGCACTTTTATTAATTATTGTTTGCACTTTTATTTGTGCTTTTATTATTTCTCAAAGTGCTATATACAAAATTTTACATTGTAATAATATTTAATTAGATTACTGTAATTAATTTAATTAATAATGGACTGATGGTTAACAAAACCTGGCAATTAAAAGAGCACTTTTTGGACAGATGTATATAATAATATATACTGATTATTAAATATATTTTGAAACGGAAAATAAGGGGCTCAGTAGTCGATGCAGCTAAAACACTGAACTCCCTAAACTGTGCAACTCAAGTTTCGATTCAAGATGCAGTTGCTGCTGTTGTCTTAGTCTGATCCCTCGTCCTCTTTAGCTTAACTGGCATAAAATGTATAGACAATAATGTATTAATATGATTAGTATTGAACTTAAAGGAGTTGTGTGCTTGATCAAAGTATTTTCATTTTCAGCGCTATGAATGCCGAAAATAACGAAATGAACAAAGTGAAAAATCGCAAGACTGGTAACTGGGGAGGAGTTTCTGAGGTAGCTAGACAGTACAAAGCTGATGGAATCAGGTGGGTGGCCATCGGTGATGAGAATTACGGTGAAGGAAGCAGTAGGGAGCACGCAGCTTTGGAGCCAAGGCATCTCGGCGGCCGCGCAATCATCGTCAAGTCCTTCGCCCGTATTCACGAGACCAACTTGAAGAAACAAGGCATGCTTCCATTGACGTTTGCCAACGCAGCTGATTACGACAAGATACAACCTACTGATAAGATCTCTTTGCTGGGACTGAAGGATTTAGCACCGGGCAAGGTATGTTTGGCAAATTGGACATCCTTTACATCAAATACAGTATACAAACTAAGTACATAGATACACTGAAATTTATACAAACTTCGACAAAATTTTATAAAGTATTATCACTTTTTAGAAGGACTAAAAGATTTAACCATGTGTACAGCCCAAAACCTTAAATCTATTTACAGCTATACTAACACTAATAAAATGTTATACTTTGAAAAGTTTACATGTTGTTATTCTGTTACAGCCTGTCACGTGCGAAATTATTAAATACGAAGACGGAAAGACAGAGAAGATCCAGTTAAATCATACATTCAACAAGCGACAAATCGAGTGGTTCAAGGCCGGTAGTGCTCTAAACAGAATGAAACAGATCGCTGCATCTAAACAGTAGTTTTTCAAAGTCAGGGAGACAATACAGTTTTAGCAAAATAATTTCAAGGTATGTATAGATTATTATTGTTCAGTTAGATTGTATAATTATTTATTGTTCAGTTCGATTAAATTATTATAACTTGAGCATAATAATGTTATTTGGAGCAGTATTTTTTAGGCAATTGGCCAATTTAAGTCTTATATTTCAAAGTAAAATATTTATCTTTAAAAATACAATAATAACAAACTTTTGATCTGTAATTTTACGTTTTTTTTAATTCCACTTGCATTATTGACTCCACTGGTCGAATTCAAAAAAATTATACATTTTTAATCAAATCCATTAATGCTTGTAGGAAACTAGTCTAGTGCTTCTGCCTAGTTTTTAAATTTATGTAAAAAAATTCTAAGCCTTTCAATTTGCAAAATAAAGTATTAAATACCGTGAAATGAAAATATGATACACATTCTTAAATTTTATTTTGTAAATTTTCATTGGGAAATATAATAAAATTTCTGTAAAATTGTGTAAAAATTTCCAGTCCAATATCCTTAGAGTAATTCAACTTTGTGAAGATTATTGTTAGACTGATCGTTGAGGTTATGGGGGATCCTAAGAGCACAGTGATTAAGTATAATTAAATTTTCAGGTAATTGCATAATTATTTATTAGCGATTTCCATTGAAAACTATTCTAGCAGCCATCTGGTAAGACCCAGAGCCATTGTCTATACAGTAGGATCTTGAAATAAATGCCAATCCTGACTTCTTGATCACTTCTTAAAGGTTGCACATACAGACACATACACACACACACATATATGGTATAACGTATGGACGTTTATATATATTTAACATATATCTGAGTTTGGTAATTGGTAAATTCAGAGAATTAATTATTTTTTTTATATTTAATTAAAGTATATTTCAATTAATATTTAGAGCAATTAACAAATGGCCTGGTTATTTGTTTTGTTTTATTCTGGCAGAGAGCTGAAGATCACCGTTAATTGTAAGACAGAAGCTGTGCAATACATTGTTGTAGGTGTCAAAAGACTCATAATGATTATAATCATTGTGTTCTTATTAGTGGTGCAATCACATCAGCTAGAAAAATATATCTACTAGATTATAGATCACTAGGTGTAGAAGCTGTTTTGACAAACATTTCCTCTCCAGCCGCTTGGTGTATACTCCCTCCACACTCCATACTTTGCTTGGCTTTCTATGTTAATTCTGAGCTCACCTACTCATTAATCCTTATGCTTATTTGGCATTTATATTTCACAGCTACACTGTGACACTTTTCCGTAAGAATTACAAAAGAGAGCTTTACATTTAAAGTGTTATCACTCTTAATAGTGAACCCACACAGAATATATGTGTTAATAATTCAAAAACTTTCCAGCCTAATTGTCGTGTTTCACCCATTAAAAATTACCACAAAAATGTTAGATATTTTTTCTCTGAGCAATACTTTTTTTAAACTAAATAAAATGTGTTTTCTTTTTACAGATTTGGGTTCTACAACAGCTTCTGTATCAAGAACATGATTTGTAAAAAGTGTTGTTTTTCAAAAAAAAAAATAAATAAATAAAACGATATTTATGTTTAATGTAAACATGTTCAAATTGTATGTGTATATAATTAACATTATATTATTTACAAACTTTAAATAAATGATTAAAAAAACAAAAATTTACTTGTTCTCTTATTTGCCTTAATCCAATAAAACCCAAACATTGGTTTAGTTAGTGAAAACTAGAGGACAGCACTTACTAGGACAAAAAACTGAATAATTTATTTGTTCTCTTATTTGCCTTAATTCAATAAAATCCAAACATTGATTTAGTTAGTGAAAACTAGAGGACAGCACTTACTAGGACAAAAAACTGAATAATAAATCATTGGTAAACCCAAGAGGCTACAGTTCCGCAGTACAACAACCTCCTAATGCCTTATATTTACCTGTTATTTCGACTCTTGGTTTAAGTCCAACTTTTTTACAATTTGCCTATTTTTTCTCTAGAAAATAAAGTTTTCGTTTAAGCCAATCTATCCGGCAAATAGAATATGTTAAGAGGTCTAGTGGTAGGTATACTCCACTGAGCTGGCAAAGTAATATTTTTAAGATTTTCTGAAGTAAAAGTGTATTCGGGAAGTATAATCTGTTAAGAGGTAGCTGACTATCAACGAAACCATAGATTGAAATACAGTATTTATTTTTAAATATACTAGTCCAGGAAGTGCTGCCATCTAGTTCTTATTAACGAAATCTATTCCAACAACGAAACCACAGTTTGAAATACAGTATTATTTTAAATATACAGGTCCAGGAAGTGCTGCCATCTAGATTTTATTAACGAAATCTATTTCAAATATTTCAAATTATTGGTCCAATAAGTGCTGCTCTCTGGTTTCTATCTACAGAACCACTGTTTAATTTAAAAACACCATCAAACACCTTATATTTACCTGTTATTTCGACTCTTGGTTTAAGTCCAACTTTTTTACAAGTAAAACTGGGAATTCAATTTCTGATCGATTGACCTCCTTTAACATTATATTTGCCTATTAGTTTTCTCTAGAAAATAAAGTTTTCGTTTTAAGCCAATCTATCCGGCAAATAGAATATGTTAAGAGGTCTAGTGGTAGATATACTCCACTGAGCTGGCAAAGTAATATTTTTAAGATTTTCTGAAGTAAAAGTGTATTCGGGAAGTATAATCTGTTAAGAGGTAGCTGACTATCAACGAAACCATAGATTGAAATACAGTATTTATTTTTAAATATACTAGTCCAGGAAGTGCTGCCATCTAGTTCTTATTAACGAAATCTATTCCAACATCGAAACCACAGTTTGAAATACAGTATTATTTTAAATATACTGGTCCAGGAAGTGCTGCCATCTAGATTTTATTAACGAAATCTATTTCAAATATTTCAAATTATTGGTCCAATAAGTGCTGCTCTCTGGTTTCTATCTACGGAACCACTGTTTAATTTAAAAACACCATCAATGAGCTTGCTTGTACTTTTGTCATCAGGGAAAATAATTAAATAAAATATATTTGAAAACATTGAATTTTATTGATGATTCTAGTGAAATACATATTTAAAACGTACAGTATATATACAGTAAATACAAATGTTTTGTATATATAAACGTTTAAATACAGTATTAAATTATTTAATTCATAATTGCTATATACAGTATATTATTCATACAGTACCTTTTTTTTTATTTCTTTCACTGTTCAGTAATTATTCACTTATATTTTGCACAACATTCATCCTGGTTTGTGACGAAGCTGCAAACACTGAATCTGTGAACAAAATTTGAACTAATAAAGCTTTTTTTAAATAGAACTTGTTACTTTGAATAAAAAAATGAAAATGTTATTTTGACACAATTTTTATAAAAATATTTTACAGTAAAATGTGTGGGCAACATATCACTTGAGTAATAAGTTAATCTTAAAGAGGTTAAATTTTCACCAAAAATTAATATCATATACATACATTTATATAATTCTGGTAGGAATTTTTAGCTTAGTGTTTACTAATTTGGCTGAAAAAAAAAAAAAAAAAAAACAGGCAGTGCGGGACTGGCCGACAGAAGTGCATAGCCTGATTGCATAGCCTACTTTTTCACTATTATGATTTAATTATTTTTATAAAAAATTAAATGCATGCAGGAAAGGGCAACTCTTGAAAATTACTTTCATATTTAATTTTGTGTGTATAGGTACACAACTTAAAAATTTAACAAACTGTCATCGACTATGAATTTGAGTATCTTAGGCTATATAAGGGACTGTAATAATTATTCAGTTTATAACCCTACTTTTAACAGTCTAAGTATAATAACAATATTCGAAAATTGGTATAGGTCACATACATTAAGTAATTTAACTACACAAATATAGAAAATTTTAGAAATATAGAAAACAAATATAAAACAAAACAAACAAAGAAAACATTTTAAAAATTAACAAGAACTATAAACAGAACCTTAATTGAAATGATATTGAAGCTATTGTGCAAAATCAGCTGTTTAGAAGTAGTCACTGCCAGTCTAGATGTAGCCTATACAAGAACAATATCTGCTGTGAGGTATGCATTACGGATTCAAGCGTGATATGAAAACAAATGTTTGTATAAACATAAATGTTTCTATTTAAACATGGGTATCCATGTTTTGATAACTGCGACCATACAAGTTTTCACTTCAAAAATACATTTTATTAATCACAGTTATGACTTAATTATTTTTATAAAAATTTAGATGCATGTAGGAAAGGTCTTGAAAATTATTTCCTTATTAAATTTCGTGTGTGTGTGTGTGTGTGTGTGTGTGTGTGTGTGTGTGTGTGTGTGTGTGTGTGTGTGTGTGTGTGTGTGTGTGTGTGTAGGTACACAACTTAAAAATTAACTGACACTGTAACAGAATATGAATTTGAGTATGAATTTTTAGTATCTGAATTTGATTAAACAGTTTATAACCCTACTTTTTACAATTACACATGATAGTTATACTGTCCAAGTATAATAATAAATATTTGTGATTTAGGTTTTCAAAACTTGGTATAAGTCATATACCAAGTTAATTAATTAATTTATTAATTAAACTACACAAATTAAATAAATATAACCTCAATTAAAATGATATTGAAGCTATAGTGTCAAATGAGCTGTTTAAAAGTAGTCACTTTCAGTATTTGTATATTGTTATATAGCCTATACAAGAACAATATATGCTGTGAGGTATGCATTACGGATTCAAGCGTGATGCGAAAACAATGTTTCTTACATATATATTGTGGTATCACAGTATACAAAAACACCCATGTTTTGTCAACTGCGACCATACAAATTTTCACTTCAAAAATACATTTTATTAATCACTAAACAAAAATTAGAGCGTTCCATGACGGAAAACTAAATGTTTCCCCTTACAAAACATACATCCATACCCCGCGAGAAGAAGTAGTCAATTCAAAAGCAGCTTTTATTTTCAGTAGGCTAGGTTATACACTCAACCGTCAAAATTTCCAGTGAAAATGCTTTCACGCAATACTGCGTCTTCAATAGTCTGTGAAGCCATGTTAAATGTACACCCTAAAGCAGTAACATTAAGATCAAATCGTGTTTAAAAGTTTAAATATATATGTTGATTCATTACAAAACTGAACTCTTTTACTATCAAGTCACAGTGGTGTGTTGATAGGCTATGCATTCAAAGAAAATATTGATGTTAACACACAAGGAAATTATTTGTTTGATCGTACAGTTGAACGAAACATAAATTATGAAAACACTAAGTTAAAATTCAACTATTTGAAAGAAGAAAACATTTTATTGTAAATATTTCAATACACACAACGGTAAAATTCGTCATTAATTTTAGGGTTATAGTTTCAAATACGAAAGTGGAAGAAAGTATTGTATTAAATAAGCTAAATATAATGAAGGCCTTGATTTATTAACGGGTCATACAAGTATTAAATATAACTTACGTATATTTTAATAGAAGTTCATACTGACAAAAAATAGTAGACCTACTATCGACTTGAAGTCCCAACATTGACTGTTGCCACTTCGAACATTGTGCTACAACACTGTTCAACTTCTTGCCGTACGTAAGACTAATGTTAACGGCACAGATTACAGATTACTGTGCTATTTGTTAAGATAAAATTACCTTTGATGTCTCATTTTAAAGGTCTTGTTTGTAGGAATGTGATCAGATATTCACAATTTGTTTTCAAGATACAGGAAAAATGTTTAAAAGCAAAAAAAAAAATCCAATTGTTTTAACTCTAAGTGAGTGTGTTATCTGGAAGCCATGCAAACCTGTGCTGGTGAATAAGTTTACGGATTGGGAGAGCTTCAGGATTTCACTTGAAGAAAGGATCCAACTGATGGTGCCATTGCAGACAGAGGAACAACTTAATTTTGAAGTTGAAAAATTCATCAATGATATACAGAATGCAGCATGGGAAAACACCCCTGAAATCAAAAGGAGATTAAAAGGTAACAGTTATCCTGGATATATTATGGAGCTAATTAAAGAAAAAGAAGAGCAAGAAGAAAATGGCATCAATCTAGAGCCCCACAGGACAAAACTAGGCTGAACAATCTTACATCACAATTAAAGGAAAAAAATTAGGCAGCTGAAGAATGACACCATAAGTGAATCCTTGAGAGAACTGACTAATGATATCAGTACTGAATATTCTCTTTGGAAAATCACTAGAAAACTTAAGAGGCCAACTATGCAAATACCACCTATTAAAAACATGGATGGAAGTTGGGCTAGAAATAACCAACAAAAGGCGAACCTCTTTGCTGAATAACTGGGAAATATTTTTCAACCGAATGCAGCCGATAATAGTGAGGAACTGCTGGATGTCATAAGACAAGATAGTGTAGATATTCCATCAACCACACCAATCGCTGCTGTGAGGTATGCATTACGGATTCAAGCGTGATATGAAAACAAATGTTTGTATAAACATAAATGTTTCTATTTAAACATGGGTATCCATGTTTTGATAACTCACGACCATACAAGTTTTCACTTCAAAAAATACATTTTATTAATCACAGTTATGACTTAATTATTTTTATAAAAATTTAGATGCATGTAGGAAAGGTCTTGAAAATTATTTCCTTATTAAATTTCGTGTGTGTGTGTGTGTGTGTGTGTGTGTGTGTGTGTGTGTGTGTGTGTGTGTGTGTGTGTGTGTGTGTGTGTGTGTGTGTAGGTACACAACTTAAAAATTAACTGACACTGTAACAGAATATGAATTTGAGTATGAATTTTTAGTATCTGAATTTGATTAAACAGTTTATAACCCTACTTTTTACAATTACACATGATAGTTATACTGTCCAAGTATAATAATAAATATTTGTGATTTAGGTTTTCAAAACTTGGTATAAGTCATATACCAAGTTAATTAATTAATTTATTAATTAAACTACACAAATTAAATAAATATAACCTCAATTAAAATGATATTGAAGCTATAGTGTGAAATGAGCTGTTTAAAAGTAGTCACTTTCAGTATTTGTATATTGTTATATAGCCTATACAAGAACAATATATGCTGTGAGGTATGCATTACGGATTCAAGCGTGATGCGAAAACAATGTTTCTTATATATATATTGTGGTATCACAGTATACAAAAACACCCATGTTTTGTCAACTGCGACCATACAAATTTTCACTTCAAAAATACATTTTATTAATCACTAAACAAAAATTAGAGCGTTCCATGACGGAAAACTAAATGTTTCCCCTTACAAAACATACATCCATACCCCGCGAGAAGAAGTAGTCAATTCAAAAGCAGCTTTTATTTTCAGTAGGCTAGGTTATACACTCAACCGTCAAAATTTCCAGTGAAAATGCTTTCACGCAATACTGCGTCTTCAATAGTCTGTGAAGCCATGTTAAATGTACACCCTAAAGCAGTAACATTAAGATCAAATCGTGTTTAAAAGTTTAAATATATATGTTGATTCATTACAAAACTGAACTCTTTTACTATCAAGTCACAGTGGTGTGTTGATAGGCTATGCATTCAAAGAAAATATTGATGTTAACACACAAGGAAATTATTTGTTTGATCGTACAGTTGAACGAAACATAAATTATGAAAACACTAAGTTAAAATTCCACTATTTGAAAGAAGAAAACATTTTATTGTAAATATTTCAATACACACAACGGTAAAATTCGTCATTAATTTTTTAGGTTATAGTTTCAAATACGAAAGTGGAAGAAAGTATTGTATTAAATAAGCTAAATATAATGAAGGCCTTGATTTATTAACGGGTCATACAAGTATTAAATATAACTTACGTATATTTTAATAGAAGTTCATACTGACAAAAAATAGTAGACCTACTATCGACTTGAAGTCCCAACATTGACTGTTGCCACTTCGAACATTGTGCTACAACACTGTTCAACTTCTTGCCGTACGTAAGACTAATGTTAACGGCACAGATTACAGATTACTGTGCTATTTGTTAAGATAAAATTACCTTTGATGTCTCATTTTAAAGGTCTTGTTTGTAGGAATGTGATCAGATATTCACAATTTGTTTTCAAGATACAGGAAAAATGTTTAAAAGCAAAAAACATACAGACGTTTAACATGGGTCATCAAATACAATTTCACTTTTAACAAAACGCGGAGTAATCAGTACAGTCAATTGTAGGAACTAGATTCAAAATGGCCGACGGGTTAACAGACTCTTAATATTATTTTTCGTTAGAATTCTTACACCGCGTTTAGGCGAAACAATTTACGTCGGTGAAATAATACACAATTGTCCGCCATATTGCCAAAAATATTTTAACGCAATAAGTTTATTACGGACATAGGCTATGTATCTGGTCAGCTGGCACTACAGGCTATTCTCGCTAAATTACGCCCATTCATAGAAAGAATATTTGCCGCCGGAAATATAAAATAATATATATTATTTCTCGAGTCAACATCCCTTTTTTTCAGCAAATAGCCTACTATTCGTACAGGCACAAATTAGGTATCTTTAGAAAGATTTGTTAACCGGCTTCTGACATTGCAAAAAGATTTTGCGCTAAAACTTACTGTTTGTGAAAAATTTTAACATAGAAGACACTTTTAATGTCATAGGCAAAACGGCATGCGCAGAATCACAGATCAGACAATATTTCGTATATTTTACGAAGCTAACTTATTAATCACGAATAGACAATGCATTACAAATGTCACTTTCTTGCATAATGTGCTTAGAACAATTTCAGTATTTACTTAAAAGCCATTAAACTTACAGGTTATGTGGCCCTACTGACAGTCCCCTATCCCTGCCCGTCGTACAAGCCGGGACAAGCATTTAGAATAACAAACACATGTTTTGGACACTGTTTTGAAACAAATATATTTGTGATTTCTCCTTCCTTCGTGCATTTATCTATTGTTAATACGGACATCATTAAATACGAAGTACAATTAAAATGACAAAATACAGTTAGAGGTTATCAAACATACCTTTTCAGTTGACTAGAAGATTGTTAGTTACCTATTAAAATTGCATTTGCTATCACTATAAACAAGCCGCAGGGACAAACACTTCAAAGAGCAGGATTGTGTTTACCAAATGCCGTCTGTACTCACGGACAATTGTATGTAGCCTTTTCAAGGGTAACTAAATCAACTAACATGTGTGTATCCATTAAAGAAAATGAAATACAAAAAGTATAAGAAGATTACATTCTTACATCAAATATCGTTTACAACGAGGTATTGTAATGCCATGCAAAATTGCTTTAAAAAAAACAATTATCTTTATTGAAATGTATATACTGCAATGACTAATAAATTTGTGATTATTTTTTCAAACCGATCGCTTTTGGATTTATTTTGTAAACATGTTTCCCTTCCTTCCAACTACCGCCCTCATTCCAAACGACTATTCTTATTCAAAAGGCTGTGTTTACTTAAAACTTCCATAGTGCGAAATTTCGCACGGGCCCCCTGATAATACTTAATTTAGTATTGTACATATGATAGGAATTTCCAATTTTATAAATGACAGTCTCTTGCCTAACCTTTGGTACGTTTCCTACAAAAACAGCGTTAATTATATTATAGGCAATTTATAGGTAGACATTTTTATACCGAAAACAACTGTACAAAATTGATAGTTGTACACTTTTTTTGATGACAAAATTTTTAAATATATATTTTCTTAAGTAAAATCACCGCTAAAAATATGTGTAAGATTTTTGCTTAATTACTTGGAGCAAATATTTTTATTAATCTACTTGCATTAGTGAAAGAAAGGAGCATTTTCATGCCTGTAGATTATTTAAACGCATCCTTACCTGAGGTTAAACATAACCTCAGTGGCCTACTGTAGTAATGCTTGTGTAGCCTATAATTAAAATATGCCAATTATGTATACATAACGATTTACTGACAATACAACATATAATAAATATTGTATGTAAAACTGGCTGTAGGTTAATTAAGTATAGCAAAATGTGAAAACATGAGAGGAAGCACGAAGTATCTCCTCACATATATCAAATCAGGGCGGTACTCACTGCAGCGCAATGCAGCCATATGTGACAAATAAATGTGTGTGTACCAAACAGCTGATTGCTAAAAAAACATTGTTTAAAGTAATATTAAAATTATTACTATATCCAACGTTTAAATAATTACTGACCGAATCAGTTTTGAAAGTAGAATAGTGAAGACAATGTAGGCCAGTTTTAATGTGTAAATGTTATTAAATAAAAGACTCTGCTTTTAGTAAACAGTAAATGTTGTAGCCTAAATTACGTATGTAATGTAAAATCCGGCTAATTAATAAGTTTTATTTGTAAATATTTCAATAAGGTGCAATGTTAGCATTCAGTCATTAATTTCATATGTTATAGTTTTAAATACAAAAGCAAAACAAAGTAAGGTTTATTGTATTAAATAACCTAAGTAAGCAATGAATGGCATTGCTTTACTAACAGGTCATACACGTATTAAATAGAACTTTAACGTCAATTTGAACAGAAGTCCATACTGTCAAGAAATAGCTGGCCTAAATGATTGAAGACTCTGTTGTCACTTCGAACACAGTTTACAATACTGTTCAACTTGTTGCTGTACATTGTGTATTATTCGTTTATTTTTCCCCATTAACTGCGAATAGTCTCGCGGGTCCACAGTATGACATTAAAAAAAACAACAATCTTGTACAAAGTAGGTGCAAGATATATTTAACATTTTGTGCTAGCTGGGCTGGGAGTTAGTTACAACTAACTACTTGTTAATTATAATTTAAATGTATTATCAACCTTATTTATATACATTAAAGTAAAATCTTGTACAAAGTAGGTGCAAGATATATTTAACATTTTGTGCTAGCTGGGCTGGGAGTTAGTTACAACTAACTACTTGTTAATTATAATTTAAATATATTATCAACCTTATTTATATACATTAAAGTAAAATCTTGTACAAAGTAGGTGCAAGATATATTTAACATTTTGTGCTAGCTGGGCTGGGAGTTAGTTACAACTAACTACTTGTTAATTATAATTTAAATGTATTATCAACCTTATTTATATACATTATAGTAAAATCTTGTACAAAGTAGGTGCAAGATATATTTAAAACTGTAAATGCTTTAACAATTTTGTGTGTGTGTGTGTGTGTGTGTGTGTGTGTGTGTATGTGTCAAACACATACAAAGTTGCCAATGCCCACTAACGACTATGGCGCATTCCCCCCAAAATCAAATTATCAAAATTTGATAACTTTCCTATACTACCCTTCAGTGGCAAAAATATATTTAACCATATTTTAAAGATATATAAGATAAAAGATATCTTTTATCGATCGATTTTTTTAAGAGAAAAAGAATTAAAACGAACGAAATATCAAATTAAATATCAAATACACTTCATGAGTTTAGAACAAAATACTTTTTATATTTGATTAGTCCTACTATAATGGATGCGTTTTTTGGCAGCCCCTGTGCTAAAAAAATGGTTTAAAATTATTTATTCTGAAAAGTTTTAATCTCGATGTCTCTAGCGTGAATAGGTAAATTATTATTTATATTTACTTAACTCAATATTTTCAATAGTTGTGAGAAGATTTTTTATAACAACATTTATTACATACCCTTTTAAAATAATTACGATATAAATAAATTTTGCCCCTATTTAACGTAAAAAACTGACTGCGTAACCGTGACGAACACAACCTTACAACATGTCAGCTCGATTTATTCCCATTAAAACTGACTGCGTAACCGTGACGGCCAAAACCTTACATGCCAGCTCGATTTATATTGTTATGGTATGAAGTGCGATCATGTTGTTTGTTAAAAATTGTTTTCAGTCCCAGGTCCCGGTTTTGCTTGCCGTTGGTGGGGGGTCCACCAAAATGTTCGTGTGCGTTTGAGCATTAAAATGAATATAAATAGTAAAATCTTCATAGACATGAAACGCTAAAAGTTCGATATATGATCGAGTCCAGTCAGTATGAAACATCTGCTGTCAATAAACAAACCGCTCCTAGTGCATACAATAACTGTTAATGTAGTGTAGAGTTAAAAAATTTATTCACCAGAACTGTTCAGGCCAGATTAGAAGTTATACGGTAATTTGTGCGGAACAGTTGGCAGCACCACTCAGTCAGCTGTGTACATGTACAACAATAGCACTACAGTAGCCGGTGCGGTTTTGTTGGGAGATGTGCAGTGCTGTGTTTGTGGGTGTAGTGCGACTTTGATTGTCCAAACTGGTAAGTTTACAGAATTACAAAGCTTACTGCAACAGTGAGAAATTAACCCAACACGACGGATCTGATTATTTTACAAAAAAAACTTTATCATCAAATAATATTAAATACATACTTATTCTGTATTTAGATTGAAACTAGCGTAATTTTTTGAAATAAGCAGGAATGCGATAAAGCAATGTACAGGAAACCAATAAACGTAAACTCCTTACACATTTATTACGGAATTCAATTTACGAACATGCGTTTTGGGGGACTGCGGGATTTATTACATAAGAATGTTTAAACGCTAGAGGGCGTTACGTTACGACAGACAGACAAGACAATCAATAAATATTCCCCTTAGTTTAAATTGAATTCAACACTGACTGTAGTTAAATCATTTAACCTAAGAGAAGTAACAGCAATATGTTTGTCTCTTCCATTTCGTACATTATACAATAAATGTTACAAGAGAGCGAACGATCAAAAGGAGAACGAAATAATATAGGCAATATTGTGGTCAGGATATCAATTCTTTGTTAAATGCTGCTGGATAACTACTGGCAGTCTAATCTAGAGATATGTTAAAGGGTTTATTAAATCACAATGTTACTTTATTATCAGTACCACCCCGATGCCACTAATCACATTCATACTAAATACAGGTGCCACTAAATCACAATAAACCCCGATGCCACTAATCACATTCATACTAAATACAGGTGCCACTAAATCACAATAAACCCCGATGCCACTAATCACATTCATACTAAATACATGTGCCACTAAATCACAATAAATCCCGATGCCACTAATCACATTCATACTAAATACATGTGCCACTAAATCACAATAAACCCCGATGCCACTAATCACATTCATACTAAATACAGGTGCCACTAAATCACAATAAACCCCGATGCCACTAATCACATTCATACTAAATACAGGTGCCACTAAATCACAATAAACCCCGATGTCACTAATAACATTCATACTAAATACAGGTGCCACTAAATCACAATAAACCCCGATGCCACTAATCACATTCATACTAAATACAGGTGCCACTAAATCACAATAAACCCCGATGCCACTAATCACATTCATACTAAATACAGGTGCCACTAAATCACAATAAACCCCGATGCCACTATTCACATTCTAAATACGTTCATACTAAATCCAGGTGCAACTAAGTACGTTCATACTAAATCCACGTGCAACTAAATACGTTCATACTAAATCCACGTGCAACTAAATACATTCGTACTAAATCCACGTGCAACTAAATACGTTCATACTAAATCTACGTGCAACTAAATACGTTCGTACTAAATCCACGTGCAACTAAATACGTTCATACTAAATCCAGGTGCATCTAAATATGTTCATACTAAATCCAGGTGCAACTAAGTACGTTCATACTAAATCCACGTACAACTAAATACGTTCATACTAAATCCAAGTGCAACTAAGTACGTTCATACTAAATCCACGTGCAACTAACTACGTTCATACTGAATCTAGGTGCAACTAAATACGGTCATACTAAATCCAGGTGCAACTAAATACGTTCATACTAAATCCAGGTGCAACTAAATACGTTCATACTAAATCCACGTGCAACTAAATACGTTCGTACTAAATCCACGTGCAACTAAATACGTTCATACTGAATCCAGGTGCAACTAAATACGGTCATACTGAATCCAGGTTCAACTAAATACGTTCATACTAAATCCAGGTGCAACTAAATACGTTCATACTAAATCCACGTGCAACTAAATACGTTCGTACTAAATCCACGTGCAACTAAATACGTTCATACTAAATCCACGTGCAACTAAATACGGTCATACTAAATCCACGTGCAACTAAATACGTTCATACTAAATCCACGTGCAACTAAATACGGTCATACTAAATCCAGGTGCAACTAAATACGTTCATACTAAATCCAGGTGCAACTAAATACGTTCGTACTAAATCCAGGTGCAACTAAATACGTTCATACTAAATCCACGTGCAACTAAATACGTTCATACTAAATCCACGTGCAACTAAATACGTTCATACTAAATCCACGTGCAACTAAATACGTTCATACTAAATCCAGGTGCAACTAAGTACGTTCATACTAAATCCACGTGCAACTAAATACGTTCATACTGAATCCAGATGCAACTAAATACGGTCATACTAAATCCAGGTGCAACTAAATACGTTCATACTAAATCCAGGTGCAACTAAATACGTTCATACTAAATCCACGTGCAACTAAATACGTTCGTACTAAATCCACGTGCAACTAAATACGTTCATACTGAATCCAGGTGCAACTAAATACGGTCATACTGAATCCAGGTTCAACTAAATACGTTCATACTAAATCCAGGTGCAACTAAATACGTTCATACTAAATCCACGTGCAACTAAATACGTTCGTACTAAATCCACGTGCAACTAAATACGTTCATACTAAATCCACGTGCAACTAAATACGGTCATACTAAATCCACGTGCAACTAAATACGTTCATACTAAATCCACGTGCAACTAAATACGGTCATACTAAATCCAGGTGCAACTAAATACGTTCATACTAAATCCAGGTGCAACTAAATACGTTCGTACTAAATCCAGGTGCAACTAAATACGTTCATACTAAATCCACGTGCAACTAAATACGTTCATACTAAATCCACGTGCAACTAAATACGTTCATACTAAATCCACGTGCAACTAAATACGTTCATACTAAATCCAGGTGCAACTAAGTACGTTCATACTAAATCCACGTGCAACTAAATACGTTCATACTGAATCCAGATGCAACTAAATACGGTCATACTAAATCCAGGTGCAACTAAATACGTTCATACTAAATCCAGGTGCAACTAAATACGTTCATACTAAATCCACGTGCAACTAAATACGTTCGTACTAAATCCACGTGCAACTAAATACGTTCATACTGAATCCAGGTGCAACTAAATACGGTCATACTGAATCCAGGTTCAACTAAATACGTTCATACTAAATCCAGGTGAAACTAAATACGTTCATACTAAATCCACGTGCAACTAAATACGTTCGTACTAAATCCAGGTGCAACTAAATACGTTCATACTAAATCCACGTGCAACTAAATACGGTCATACTAAATCCAGGTGCAACTAAATACGTTCATACTAAATCCACGTGCAACTAAATACGGTCATACTAAATCCAGGTGCAACTAAATACGTTCATACTAAATCCAGGTGCAACTAAATACGTTCATACTAAATCCAGGTGCAACTAAATACGTTCATACTGAATCCAGGTGCAACTAAATACGGTCATACTAAATCCAGGTGCAACTTAATACGTTCATACTAAATCCAGGTGCAACTAAATACGGTCATACTAAATCCAGGTGCAACTAAATACGTTCATACTAAATCCAGGTGCAACTAAATACGTTCATACTAAATCCACGTGCAACTAAATACGTTCGTACTAAATCCACGTGCAACTAAATACGTTCATACTAAATCCACGTGCAACTAAATACGGTCATACTAAATCCAGGTGCAACTAAATACGTTCATACTAAATCCACGTGCAACTAAATACGTTCGTACTAAATCCACGTGCAACTAAATACGTTCATACTAAATCCACGTGCAACTAAATACGGTCATACTAAATCCAGGTGCAACTAAATACGTTCATACTAAATCCAGGTGCAACTAAATACGTTCATACTAAATCCAGGTGCAACTAAATACGTTCATACTAAATCCACGTGAAACTAAATACGTTCGTACTAAATCCACGTGCAACTCAATACGTTCATACTAAATCCAGGTGCAACTAAATACGTTCATACTGAATCCAGGTGCAACTAAATACGGTCATACTAAATCCGGGTGCAACTAAATACGTTCATACTAAATCCAGGTGCAACTAAATACGTTCATACTAAATCCACGTGCAACTAAATACGTTCGTACTAAATCCACGTGCAACTAAATACGTTCATACTGAATCCAGGTGCAACTAAATACGGTCATACTAAATCCAGGTGCAACTCAATACGTTCATACTAAATCCAGGTGCAACTAAATACGTTCGTACTAAATCCACGTGCAACTAAATACGTTCATACTGAATCCAGGTGCAACTAAATACGGTCATACTAAATCCAGGTGCAACTAAATACGTTCCTACTAAATCCAGGTGCAACTAAATACGGTCATACTAAATCCAGGTGCAACTAAATACGTTCATACTAAATCCACGTGCAACTAAATACGTTCATACTGAATCCAGGTGCAACTAAATACGGTCATACTAAATCCAGGTGCAACTCAATACGTTCATACTAAATCCAGGTGCAACTAAATACGTTCATACTAAATCCACGTATGAACTAAATACGTTCGTACTAAATCCACGTGCAACTAAATACGTTCATACTAAATCCACGTGCAACTAAATACGTTCGTACTAAATCCACGTGCAACTAAATACGTTCATACTAAATCCACGTGCAACTAAATACGGTCATACTAAATCCAGGTGCAACTAAATACGTTCATACTAAATCCAGGAGCATCTAAATACGTTCATACTAAATCCAGGTGCAACTAAATACGTTCATACTAAATCCACGTGAAACTAAATACGTTCGTACTAAATCCACGTGCAACTCAATACGTTCATACTAAATCCAGGTGCAACTAAATACGTTCATACTGAATCCAGGTGCAACTAAATACGGTCATACTAAATCCGGGTGCAACTAAATACGTTCATACTAAATCCAGGTGCAACTAAATACGTTCATACTAAATCCACGTGCAACTAAATACGTTCGTACTAAATCCACGTGCAACTAAATACGTTCATACTGAATCCAGGTGCAACTAAATACGGTCATACTAAATCCAGGTGCAACTCAATACGTTCATACTAAATCCAGGTGCAACTAAATACGTTCGTACTAAATCCAGGTGCAACTAAATACGTTCGTACTAAATCCACGTGCAACTAAATACGTTCATACTGAATCCAGGTGCAACTAAATACGGTCATACTAAATCCAGGTGCAACTAAATACGGTCATACTAAATCCAGATGCAACTAAATACGTTCCTACTAAATCCAGGTGCAACTAAATACGGTCATACTAAATCCAGGTGCAACTAAATACGTTCATACTAAATCCACGTGCAACTATTGAACGTATTTACGTTCGTACTAAATCCACGTGCAACTAAATACGTTCATACTAAATCCACGTGCAACTAAATGCTGGCATACTAAATCCGGGTGCAACTAAATACGTTCATACTAAATCCAGGTGCAACTAAATACGTTCTTACTAAATCCACGTGAAACTAAATACGTTCGTGCTAAATCCACGTGCAACTCAATACGTTCATACTGAATCCAGGTGCAACTAAATACGTTCGTACTAAATCCGGGTGCAACTAAATACGTTCATACTAAATCCAGGTGCAACTAAATACGTTCATACTAAATCCACGTGCAACTAAATACGTTCGTACTAAATCCACGTGCAACTAAATACGTTCATACTGAATCCAGATGCAACTAAATACGTTCATACTAAATCCAGGTGCAACTAAATACGTTCTTACTAAATCCACGTGAAACTAAATACGTTCGTACCAAATCCACGTGCAACTAAATACGTTCATACTGAATCCAGGTGCAACTAAATACGTTCGTACTAAATCCGGGCGCAACTAAATACGTTCATACTAAATCCACGTGCAACTAAATACGTTCATACTAAATCCAGGTGCAACTAAGTACGTTCATACTAAATCCACGTGCAACTAAATACGTTCATACTGAATCTAGATGCAACTAAATACGGTCATACTAAATCCAGGTGCAACTAAATACGTTCATACTAAATCCAGGTGCAACTAAATACGTTCATACTAAATCCACGTGCAACTAAATACGTTCGTACTAAATCCACGTGCAACTAAATACGTTCATACTGAATCCAGGTGCAACTAAATACGGTCATACTGAATCCAGGTTCAACTAAATACGTTCATACTAAATCCAGGTGCAACTAAATACGTTCATACTAAATCCACGTGCAACTAAATACGTTCGTACTAAATCCAGGTGCAACTAAATACGTTCATACTAAATCCACGTGCAACTAAATACGGTCATACTAAATCCAGGTGCAACTAAATACGTTCATACTAAATCCAGGTGCAACTAAATACGTTCATACTAAATCCACGTGAAACTAAATACGTTCGTACTAAATCCACGTGCAACTCAATACGTTCATACTAAATCCAGGTGCAACTAAATACGTTCATACTGAATCCAGGTGCAACTAAATACGGTCATACTAAATCCACGTGCAACTAAATACGGTCATACTAAATCCACGTGCAACTAAATACGTTCATACTAAATCCACGTGCAACTAAATACGTTCGTACTAAATCCACGTGCAACTAAATACGTTCATACTGAATCCAGGTGCAACTAAATACGGTCATACTAAATCCAGGTGCAACTAAATACGTTCATACTAAATCCACGTGCAACTAAATACGTTCGTACTAAATCCACGTGCAACTAAATACGTTCATACTAAATCCACGTGCAACTAAATACGGTCATACTAAATCCAGGTGCAACTAAATACGTTCATACTAAATCCAGGTGCAACTAAATACGTTCATACTAAATCCAGGTGCAACTAAATACGTTCATACTAAATCCACGTGAAACTAAATACGTTCGTACTAAATCCACGTGCAACTCAATACGTTCATACTAAATCCAGGTGCAACTAAATACGTTCATACTGAATCCAGGTGCAACTAAATACGGTCATACTAAATCCACGTGCAACTAAATACGGTCATACTAAATCCACGTGCAACTAAATACGTTCATACTAAATCCACGTGCAACTAAATACGTTCGTACTAAATCCACGTGCAACTAAATACGTTCATACTGAATCCAGGTGCAACTAAATACGGTCATACTAAATCCAGGTGCAACTCAATACGTTCATACTAAATCCAGGTGCAACTAAATACGTTCCTACTAAATCCAGGTGCAACTAAATACGGTCATACTAAATCCAGGTGCAACTAAATACGTTCATACTAAATCCACGTGCAACTAAATACGTTCATACTGAATCCAGGTGCAACTAAATACGGTCATACTAAATCCAGGTGCAACTCAATACGTTCATACTAAATCCAGGTGCAACTAAATACGTTCATACTAAATCCACGTATGAACTAAATACGTTTCGTACTAAATCCACGTGCAACTAAATACGTTCATACTAAATCCACGTGCAACTAAATACGTTCGTACTAAATCCACGTGCAACTAAATACGTTCATACTAAATCCACGTGCAACTAAATACGGTCATACTAAATCCAGGTGCAACTAAATACGTTCATACTAAATCCACGTGAAACTAAATACGTTCGTACTAAATCCACGTGCAACTCAATACGTTCATACTAAATCCAGGTGCAACTAAACACGTTCATACTGAATCCAGGTGCAACTAAATACGGTCATACTAAATCCGGGTGCAACTAAATACGTTCATACTAAATCCAGGTGCAACTAAATACGTTCATACTAAATCCACGTGCAACTAAATACGTTCGTACTAAATCCACGTGCAACTAAATACGTTCATACTGAATCCAGGTGCAACTAAATACGGTCATACTAAATCCAGGTGCAACTCAATACGTTCATACTAAATCCAGGTGCAACTAAATACGTTCGTACTAAATCCACGTGCAACTAAATACGTTCATACTGAATCCAGGTGCAACTAAATACGGTCATACTAAATCCAGGTGCAACTAAATACGTTCCTACTAAATCCAGGTGCAACTAAATACGGTCATACTAAATCCAGGTGCAACTAAATACGTTCATACTAAATCCACGTGCAACTATTGAACGTATTTACGTTCGTACTAAATCCACGTGCAACTAAATACGTTCATACTAAATCCACGTGCAACTAAATGCGGGCATACTAAATCCGGGTGCAACTAAATACGTTCATACTAAATCCAGGTGCAACTAAATACGTTCTTACTAAATCCACGTGAAACTAAATACGTTCGTGCTAAATCCACGTGCAACTCAATACGTTCATACTGAATCCAGGTGCAACTAAATACGTTCGCACTAAATCCGGGTGCAACTAAATACGTTCATACTAAATCCAGGTGCAACTAAATACGTTCATACTAAATCCACGTGCAACTAAATACGTTCGTACTAAATCCACGTGCAACTAAATACGTTCATACTGAATCCAGATGCAACTAAATACGTTCATACTAAATCCAGGTGCAACTAAATACGTTCTTACTAAATCCACGTGAAACTAAATACGTTCGTACCAAATCCACGTGCAACTAAATACGTTCATACTGAATCCAGGTGCAACTAAATACGTTCGTACTAAATCCGGGCGCAACTAAATACGTTCATACTAAATCCACGTGCAACTAAATACGTTCATACTAAATCCAGGTGCAACTAAGTACGTTCATACTAAATCCACGTGCAACTAAATACGTTCATACTGAATCTAGATGCAACTAAATACGGTCATACTAAATCCAGGTGCAACTAAATACGTTCATACTAAATCCAGGTGCAACTAAATACGTTCATACTAAATCCACGTGCAACTAAATACGTTCGTACTAAATCCACGTGCAACTAAATACGTTCATACTGAATCCAGGTGCAACTAAATACGGTCATACTGAATCCAGGTTCAACTAAATACGTTCATACTAAATCCAGGTGCAACTAAATACGTTCATACTAAATCCACGTGCAACTAAATACGTTCGTACTAAATCCAGGTGCAACTAAATACGTTCATACTAAATCCACGTGAAACTAAATACGGTCATACTAAATCCAGGTGCAACTAAATACGTTCATACTAAATCCAGGTGCAACTAAATACGTTCATACTAAATCCACGTGCAACTAAATACGTTCGTACTAAATCCACGTGCAACTAAATACGTTCATACTAAATCCACGTGCAACTAAATACGGTCATACTAAATCCAGGTGCAACTAAATACGTTCATACTAAATCCAGGTGCAACTAAATACGTTCATACTAAATCCAGGTGTAACTAAATACGTTCATACTAAATCCACGTGAAACTAAATACGTTCGTACTAAATCCACGTGCAACTCAATACGTTCATACTAAATCCAGGTGCAACTAAATACGTTCGTACTAAATCCACGTGCAACTAAATACGTTCATACTGAATCCAGGTGCAACTAAATACGGTCATACTAAATCCAGGTGCAACTTAATACGTTCATACTAAATCCAGGTGCAACTAAATACGTTCGTACTAAATCCACGTGCAACTAAATACGTTCATACTGAATCCAGGTGCAACTAAATACGGTCATACTAAATCCAGGTGCAACTCAATACGTTCATACTAAATCCAGGTGCAACTAAATACGTTCATACTAAATCCACGTGCAACTAAATACGGTCATACTAAATCCAGGTGCAACTAAATACGTTCATACTAAATCCAGGTGCAACTAAATACGTTCATACTAAATCCACGTGCAACTAAATACGTTCGTACTAAATCCACGTGCAACTAAATACGTTCATACTAAATCCACGTGCAACTAAATACGGTCATACTAAATCCAGGTGCAACTAAATACGTTCATACTAAATCCAGGTGCAACTAAATACGTTCATACTAAATCCAGGTGCAACTAAATACGTTCATACTAAATCCACGTGAAACTAAATACGTTCGTACTAAATCCACGTGCAACTCAATACGTTCATACTAAATCCAGGTGCAACTAAATACGTTCATACTGAATCCAGGTGCAACTAAATACGGTCATACTAAATCCGGGTGCAACTAAATACGTTCATACTAAATCCAGGTGCAACTAAATACGTTCATACTAAATCCACGTGCAACTAAATACGTTCGTACTAAATCCACGTGCAACTAAATACGTTCATACTGAATCCAGGTGCAACTAAATACGGTCATACTAAATCCAGGTGCAACTCAATACGTTCATACTAAATCCAGGTGCAACTAAATACGTTCGTACTAAATCCACGTGCAACTAAATACGTTCATACTGAATCCAGGTGCAACTAAATACGGTCATACTAAATCCAGGTGCAACTAAATACGTTCCTACTAAATCCAGGTGCAACTAAATACGGTCATACTAAATCCAGGTGCAACTAAATACGTTCATACTAAATCCGCGTGCAACTATTGAACGTATTTACGTTCGTACTAAATCCACGTGCAACTAAATACGTTCATACTAAATCCACGTGCAACTAAATGCGGGCATACTAAATCCGGGTGCAACTAAATACGTTCATACTAAATCCAGGTGCAACTAAATACGTTCTTACTAAATCCACGTGAAACTAAATACGTTCGTACTAAATCCACGTGCAACTCAATACGTTCATACTGAATCCAGGTGCAACTAAATACGTTCGTACTGAATCCACGTGCAACTAAATACGTTCATACTGAATCCAGGTGCAACTAAATACGGTCATACTAAATCCAGGTGCAACTAAATACGTTCGTACTGAATCCACGTGCAACTAAATACGTTCATACTGAATCCAGGTGCAACTAAATACGGTCATACTAAATCCAGGTGCAACTAAATACGTTCATACTAAATCCAGGTGCAACTAAATACGTTCATACTAAATCCAGGTGCAACTAAATACGTTCATACTAAATCCAGGTGCAACTAAATACGTTCATACTAAATCCAGGTGCAACTAATGTGAATGAGCGATTACGATATAGATAAATAATTTATTTCTTTTTGTTAAACGTTCATCCTTTGCCAGTCAGACTAACGTGGGTGAAGAAGAGGCAAAGTTACAGCAGTAACTGCAGTCTCGACCCTACGTTCTTCAGGTGCGCCAGTTTAGACTCAACATACTGTAATTTATTTATTTAATTTAACGACCCCTCCAAAATCGATCTAAAACGTCAGGATTGAATCGGCGTTCGTTGCAAGGTGCCGGGTCTGGGTCGTACCATGACGGCGTTCCAATAGCTTAATTTCTAATTTAAATTTGCTATAATTGATTGCGCTAAGCGAAGTCTCTGTTTCAACTCCACCGTGAGGTATTTGGCTTGTGTGTTTGTTTGTTAGGCCTTTTCGACCAAACGTACTGTCCGATTGTTTTGAAATTTGATACCAAGGTACTTTGTATAAAGCCCGAACGTTTTTTGCGTTAAATTTCCCCCCATTCACTTCCGTTTCAAGATGGCGGCTTCTAATTTAAGGATTACGAGTGTACGCAGTTTTAACCAAACGCATTGATCGATTGTTTTGAAATTTGGTAAGAAGGTACCTTGTATAACATCCAAACGAAGTATATTTAAGATTTTTTCCTAATTACTTCCGTTTCAAGATGGCGGCGTCTGATTTAACGATAACGAGTGTACTTGCTTGCTATTTCCTGTAATACTGGCTGAACGGCAATTCCTATTTTAATTTTGACCTGTGACGAAGAAAGTTAGTCCAGTAAAATTTTCCCTAAACATTACGGTTACAAAGAATACATTACGAGATCTACGATGCCGATGCTATAGTAATACGGTACAAATGAATGTGTAAGGTTCAAGCAATATGTACATTCCCCCGGGTAGGGAGACACATAGCCTAGCGTCTGGTGACTTGGTATTCCGTTACCATGGTAACGGTAAGAAAACATCCAGCTTGAATCATTGCACGACCGCCGTTATGTTCGTATTCGCTTTACGACTTTCAGCGAAATGAGCACCGATCCTGTTTTCTGGATCAATTTTTGAGGAGTCGTTGATTCCCGTACGGTTTGATTCGAACTTGGCACAAATTCAGATTTTGGTTAGGCCTAGGCCTATAGCGTGGACAAGTGCGTTATCCAACGAAATTCGTTCAACATTTTCAAAACAGCGGTCATTTCAAATATTTTATAAAAAACCATAACTATTTTGTTTTTATTTTTTTTTAATCTGACTTCACCGACCTAATTAACGGTAATCAATTAGAATTTCGGATTTTCAAAATACGTGAAATTTCATTTGACAGCGGTCCGATTGTAATGCCAAAATCAAATTTCCAAAGGATAAATATCACGCAGCGAGACATATGCGTGCGGCGGTAACGTGTAAAAAATGTGTTTTTATTTGTAAAACGTGTTATAGGCTACACTATTTCTATTTGAAGTATTGAGTGCAAAGTTTATTGAAATAAAACTATACGACGTACAGTCTTTTAAAAAACAATATTTATTAAATAATTCTGTACGAATAAAACACTGTGATTGTGAGGAAAAAGGCAGAATCGCTTCATCAATTCCCTTAAAATCGCGCCAACAGAAGAACTAGCTGAACTAAAATTTCGGCAAACATCTACTTGCCTCACACCTTTCTCTGACTCACGCAAAACTCTAACCATTTAGACACCATTAGGCTACACTTTATTGTAAAAGTATAAAAAAATGATGCACTATTTGTAAAATGTACAAGTCACGAAACACTTTACGCTCTGCTTTTAACACTCGCATGATGTCGGCATACTGAGAAATAGACTAAGTGTGCACGTGTTTCGCCGCTATATAGAGATTTCTGGAATTCTGTTGGTCTAAATACAGAAAGTTACAATATATATTTTTATTATAGGCATGGGAACAGACCAACGCAGTTTACCGTTATAGAGAGATTTCCGTTATAAAGAGGTTCATAATAGAGAGGTTTTACTGTATATATTATGCAATGAAATAAAAACAAGCATTCTTCATTAATATGTTTCCGATTATATTATTGTATGTATATTATACATATAATATATTATTATATGTATAATATAATATAATACATATTATATAATAATATTATTATAATATTATATATATTATATTAATACTTAATATAATATATAATATAATAATATTAATATATCATATTATATTAATAATCTTACTAAAAATTATAATATATTATATAATATATATTAGACTATATATATATATATATATATATATATATATATATATATATATATATATATATATATATATATATATATATATATATATATAGACTATATATATAGACTATATATATATATATATATAATACACATATTATTGTGATTATATTATTGTATATATAATATGTCATTTTTTTTCCTTGGAAACGTCTCCAACGAATATGATATAATTTTGGAATAAAACATTTGAGTGGTTTAGTGGGTACATAACCTTTGGAGAAATTGGTTTTAATTTTAAAAACTTGAATAATACGAGCTATACCAGTACACAGGGTGATTCAAAACTATCGGTAATCTCTCGGGAGCTGATTCTGGTTTATATCTCCTCTGGTTGCCATGTATCTCTAGAACGGTTCAAGCTTAACGTACTGTAATGTCCTTCACCTGACAGAAGCCTGATTGGAAAAAAATAACTTCATGTGTTTCTTTTAAATATTATTAGATTAGATTATACACTAGAGGAAGGGATTGTAAAACCTCAAGCACTGCGAGCGGCAGACCCATTGTGCAACTAAACCTCTTGAGTTCCAACAATCCTGGAAACCAAAAACCCTTACCTTCTGCCAGCAAGAGCCTCACAATCATGAATTATGTGTCCTGCAGTTTCCTCCTCTTGACTGCATAACCGTGGTGCGTAGCTATCCTGTTCCAGGGTACCCTCATATCACAGTGCCCTGTAACGAACTCTGAACAAGACATCTGCCGCCCTTTTAAGCCCTCCATATGGAACCCTGCTTAAGAGGCGCTTATTACAGGAATGCCCTTAAAGGTTATCTCATATTGCTTGGCGTTGCTTATCCTTAAAGCCGGCTCAGGTTGAAACCTATGTAGGAAATAAAACAGCAAACCTGCCTATATTAGCAAAGCTTCAGGCACCAACAATACTTATGCAATTTCATATGATAAAGTAATGCTTTTTTTGCATTATGTTTAGGTATAGAATCAGCTCCCGAGAGATTGAAGTATAGTTCTGAATCACCCTGTATATTGTGCAATGAAATACAAACAAGCATTTTTCCTTTACGTCCATACTCTGTGCGGGTTAGACTAACGAGGACGAGTGACTGCGGCTGGAACTAAGAACCTTAATGTGCGCAGTTCAGAGTCCCTTATAAACAAGCAATCAACGTATGTAAAAATGTGCCTTTTATCTCCGTTTATGACACTGTTAGCCTGGCAGCGCTCTGACGTGCTCGTAACCCTTTCCGCCAATAATTGTAATATTTCGGGAAAATGTTACTGAACCGACTTTACTGGCAACTGTATGCTCGTTCTCTACGAAGTAGACGAAATTATAATAGGAACTGCCGTTCAACCAGTGCTACAGGAAATAACCAGCAATTACACCAGGCAGCCATTTTGAAACGGAAGCGAATGAGAACAAATCTTACACGTATTTCGTTCGGGTTTTATACACGGTATCTTCGTACTAAATTTCAAAAGAAACGATCAATGCCTTTGGCTGAAACTGCGTACTTTCGACATCGTTAAATCATAGGCCGCCATTTTGAAACGATGGTGAATGAGAGAAAATCTTACACCTACTTCGTTCGGGTTTTATACACGATATCTTCGTACCAGATTTCAAAAGAAACGATCAATGCCTTTGACTAAAACTGCGTACTTTCGTCATCGTTAAATCATTCGCCGCCATCTTGAAACGGAAGTGAATGTGAAAAAATCTTACACACGTCGTTCGCCCTTTATACAGGGTACCTTCGTAGCAAATTTCAAAACAAACGATCAATGCCTTTGGCTAAAACTGCGTATTTTCGTCATCGTTAAGTCAGAAGCCGCCATTTTGAAACGATAGCGAATTGGAAGAAATCTTACCCACAAGTCGTTCGGCCTTTATACAAAGCACCTTCGTACCAAATTTCAAAACAATCGGTCAATACGTTTGGCCAAAACTGCGTAACAAACACAAAGACCATGTTCTGCTCGGTCAATAACTTTGGAACATTTCCGGGCTCAAAATTTGATCTTTATGGGTCTTATCTTTGTGAAAATTGGTTCGAATTAGAATAACACGGGCCGAACACAAAATGTCAACGAAAAAGTTCGGTCACCAGGAACTCTGTTACTGCATATACATGAAGTACTACGTTTTGTCCTCAGCTCAGTGGCCTATCGGCTATCAACCACCGTTAAGTGCCAAGTTTATTTTTACAAGTCGAAGTTGAACCCGTGGGTGTGACGTAACGGGTTACACATTTCTCTACCAGGTAGCGTCGGTGTCGACAATGTGTACCGCATTACGCGTGCCAAACATTGCAAGCCTATCCAATAGTTTACCACGTATGTGCATACACGCTTAAACAAAGTAAACTAGGGTACAAATTACTTTAACAAGAGAAGTCATGCCGGGTCAGGGCTTGCGAACACGAATGAATGCATATCTCGGGTTATCATGTGATGTTTGCAGATCTACTGCGCCCCTTTCTACATTCCCGAGATGCTCAGTTACAGCGCCTTCTCTAGCTCTACTCTCTTCATAAAGTCCAAGATCTAGAGGATTCAAGGCGGGTAACTTCCAAATTCGTTGCACATATTCGCTCTGCTATTTCCCTTTCAGTGTTTCTGTCTCTCGACACTATCACGGAGGCTGTGCTCCATCTAACCAGATTTTTGTTGTGTGAGATCCGCGTGGTACATTGAGGAGTTGGCCAGGGCTCCGTTTGATACACCATTAGGCCGTTGTCATTCATTCCATCAGTACGGATCGCTTAACACTTTAGAGTTAGCCAGAATAGGTACAGTAGTGAATTATTAGAAGTCGGGGGGGGGGGATTACCCACCTTGAAACTTCTCCAAATCTTAGGCGCCTTACACACCAAAGCCGAGCCGGGCCGGAGGGAAGCGATGCCAAGCCAAGCCGATTCGCACACAATATGTTTTCTACTCCTGTAGTGAAAGGTGATTTTATCCTTCCTGGCAGTGATAAGTTGCTACGTAGTGAAATAATAATGTCATCAACCTGTGGGACAAAGAAGACGATACTGGACTTCTCACAGAGAAAAGAGGAGACAGTTCGCGAATCTATAGGAGAAACTCTGATTTTTTGTTGGTTGAACTGATCCCAACAATGGAGGTCTTTCTTGAACAGCACTAATTAGCGATTCAGCATCAATACTCATACTCATTGTTACAACAATATTACTTTTTATAAAATGGACCAAAATCGAGTGATACGATACTGCGCGGGACACCGAGCTTAGGTCATGCGCTTTCATCACGTCAGCGAGACAGCTGCGTGCTGCGATTCCTAAAACCAACGTAGGATTACAACATAACTGATATTTAAATCAAATCCTATCGTATAGTCTGTACAAATATGAGATTTTATATTTGACAAAAAACTGTATTAACTTCGTGTCATCCACTACAAGTTTAAAAAAATGTATTTGAACGTGAGTGGATGAATATGAAAAATATTACCTAAGGAAATCCTATCGTATAGTCTGTAAAAATATGTCATATTAATACTTGACAAAAAACTGTATTAACATCAAGTGTCATCCACTACAAATTTTAAAAATATCTATTTGAACTTAAGGGGATGAATAGAAAGTATTTTATTAACGATTGAAAATTTGAACAAGATATATAAATATATATATATATATATATATATATATATATATATATATATATATATATATATATATAACCTATATATAGGGAGACTGTGAACTAATAGTAGGAATTGAAAAACGGAGGCAGAAACCGCTTGAAGTAGCGGGAGGCAGGACTGGCTTCTTAATTTTTTTTTTTTTAAGGCGAAAAGCACTTTGAGGCTATTATCGCCTTCCTAAATGTAAGTGTGAGAGTAAAGTGTTAAAGTCGTAAGTGTAAGTGTGTGATAGATTCGGGTACCGCGAGGGACGTCTAAATCCTCTCAATAGGTGCAGCCAGTCTGTACCCCTGCGGGGCTTCTTATTTAAAAGCTTCCATATGAAATACAACGTGATTAGCGGCCAGGCGATGTTCGCCCGTTTTGGTCTGACCCGGCTTCAGTGTGAAACCCTCCTTAGACGTTATCAAGAAACTAAGGCAAGAGAACTGAGCAAGTCAGGAACTGCAGGGTACTTACATTAACCTACAAATTCATTGTGCTGTTCAGGAATGCAAAACTAAAATAAACCCTGACCGCTGAACCTGACGATCTGATTTTTCGAAATTCCACCGTTTCCCCCCAATGTAGTTGTGATACAGCCTAATGTGTTTCTTTGGCTACTCGATGACTATGTACGAGAAAAATTTAACCAAATTCTTTAATAAAGTCAGTTTTTATTAATTTTTTGACAAAAAAAAGGTTTGAAAACCATATGGTTTGCATAAAATGATTTCGAGTTATGGACAAACTACATTTAAATGATACACGCCAAATTACGTCAGAATCTATCAGTTCTAATCACACGCCAGTTAGACTAATGAGGACGAGTGCAAGGGAAACAACTCGGTGTTTCTTTATATACTTACTATACATAATTTTTGTACAATATACAACTGTTTATAGAAGAAACCGTAACTGGTATCTTCGAGGTGGTTCTCGCTACAAGTGTACACATAAAATCGATTTTTTCACGATCACAATACTTTCTCTATACATCATATAATAAAAAAACTGAGGCAGTGCGGGACTGGCCGACAGAAGTGCCTGACTATACTTTTTCACTATTACGATTTAATTATATTTATAAAAATGTAGATGCACGCAGGAAAGGGCAGCTCTTGAAAGTTATTTTCGTATTAAATTTCGCGTGTGTGTTGGTACACAACTTGAAAATTAACTGAAATTTGAGTTACCTTAGGCTATCTATCTAAGGGACTTTAATAATAAATCAGTTTATAACCGTACTTTTGGCAGTTATACTATCTAAGTATAGGCTAATAATAAATATAATATTTGTGATTCTAGCATTCAAAAATCGGTACAGGTCATATACATTAAGTAATTTAACTACACAGATTAACAAGAGCAATAAACATAACCGCAGTTGAAATGATATTGAAGCTATTGTGCGAAATCAGCTGCTTAGTAGTAGTCACTTCCAGTCTAGATGTAGCCTATACAAGAACAACTATAGGGTAGTGCTGTGAGCTATGCGTTACGGATTCAAGCGTGACGCAAACGCAAATGTTTTTTAAACGCAAATACCCATGTTTTGTCAACCGCGACCATATAAGTTTTCACGTCAAGAAAAACAAAAAATAATAATGTGTTGCAATAATGTTCACTAGAGTGCGCGTATGGATGTGTTAGAGCATTCCGTGACGGCAAACAGAATTGTTTGCCCGTGCAAAACATACACCTATACCCCGCTACAAGAAGTAGTCACTTCAAAAATACTATAGGCCCTATATTTTTTCAAAAACATTATTTTTGATTTTTTTACTGTAAGATTTACAATTAATGATAACAAATACAAGAAGATCTATCATTTGAACCGGTGTCTCAGATAAAACAAATGCTAATAAGCCTGGTTGTAAGTAAAATTGTTCCGTGCACTCGGCGTTCATTGGTTCTGAATGAAGAATTATGCGTTGTTTTAACGCAATGAATATAGGCTAAACGTACTAGAATTGTAAACTTATATTAGATATGTGAGCACTCGCTGCTGGTGGCATCTTGCGGCAGAGTGTTGAACTATCGTTAAATAGATAATAGTACTGTCTATTTTCTCAACCATTCTTGCAGCATGCAGCGTTCGTAGCGATAAATAATCCAATTAATTGGACTTCGGCCTCTGATATCGAGCACGCTTTTTATAATGGTGTCTGTACTTCTAGTCCGTTTTTATTAAATATTTGAGAACACGGGAAATGTCAGACCGAAAATAATGTTTATGATCGAGAAAGAATATTTTTGTTTTGTTTTAATTATATCACTGAATTCAGAAGAATAGTTTTTGTTGAGTATTTTGGTGATGACGTGAAGTGCTACCAAAAGAAGTAGGCCTACGTGCACGGGGCGCAGGGGTGCTTCGCGTATTACAGAACACTAAAATAGACCCGCGCAAAGTGTAGTGGTAATGGAGGCTATTGTGTGACAGCTGCCAGCTTTTTGACAGCTCAATCATCTTTCATCCTGGCTTGCGTTTTGCAACCGAGTGACCGCTGACATATGTTTAAAGTGATTGTGTAACGCTAGAAGCGTGACCAAGTTCAAAGAGATAGCGCTTTATCAAAGATCTTACTTTGTCAATTAGGCTACCTGCCTACGTTGGTGTCAATCGCTTGTTTCAATTATCAAAGATATTACGTCGTTCGTCAAGACAAATTAGTGACAAAAGCCTATTCAGATACTCACGGCAGATTAGTGATAATCTCCTGTTCAAATTATCAAAGATATTACATCGTTGCTCACGGCAGATTAATGACAACCTTCTGTTCAAATTATCAAAGATATTATTTAGATACTCGTGGCAGATTAATGACAATCTCTTACTCAAATTGTCAAAGATATTATTTAGATACTCGTGGCAGACTAATGACAATCTCTTACTCAAATTATCACAGATATTATTTAGATACTCGTGGCAGATTAATGACAATCTCTTACTCAAATTGTCAAAGATATTATTTAGATACTCGTGGCAGACTAAAGACAATCTCTTACTCAAATTATCAAAGATATTATTTAGATACTCGTGGCAGATTAATGACAATCTCTTACTCAAATTGTCAAAGATATTATTTAGATACTCGTGGCAAACTAATGACAATCTCTTACTCAAATTATCACAGATATTATTCACTCATGGCAGATTAGTGATAATCTCATGTTTAAATTATCAAAGATACTATTATCGTTGCTCATGGCAGATTAATGACAATCTCCTGTTCAAACTGTCAAAGATATTACTCAGATACTCATGGCAGATTAATGACAATCTCCTGTTCAAACTGTCAAAGATATTACTCAGATACTCATGGCAGATTAATGACAATCTCATGTTCAAACTGTCAAAGATATTAATCAGATACTCATGGCAGATTAATGACAATCTCCTGTTCAAACTATCAAAGATATTACTTAGATACTCATGGCAGATTAATGACAATCTCCTGTTCAAACTGTCAAAGATATTACTTAGATACTCATGGCAAATTAATGACAATCTAATACTCAAATTATCAAGATATTACTCAGATACTCATGGCGAATTAATGACTATCTAATACTCAAATTATCAAAGATAATACTCAGATACTCATGGCAGATTAGTGACAATCTCCTGTTGTAATTACCAAAGATATTACGTCGTTACTCATGGCAGATTAATGAGTATATCATATTGTAATTATTAACGCTATTACTTTGTTATCCCCTCTGTTATCTAAGTTGCAATCTCCTTTTCTCATTATACCATGTACATTATTATCATCTATTTTTAATCAACTCAGTACTAACTTCTAATTGTTAACTTTTATACCCGATTTTTTGCAATAACTGCAAAATAATTTGTTTTAAATTATTATCTTCTTTACGAATTCAACCTTCCGTAGTTTTGCAAGTTAAACGTTTAAAGTTGAAAGGTTTCGAACGCAATTCATATTGGCATATGCAACTTTCAGCCGGATCTGCAGAAGTAAATAGAGTACAGACTATGTCTAAAAACACATAAACATTTAGAATACATGTGCACGTAAAAATACACTGGACTTGATAGTTATACACACGCAAGTAAAACAAATTCCAGACTCACTGCTGTGCAGTGTACACGAACGCGTGTTAACTATTTCAGTTTTCGGGTTTAAAATCTGTTCAACCCATTCGAAGAAATTAAATGTTTTCGATTTGTTTAAAGATTGAATGCTTTAGATTCAGATTCGCATTTTTTTGTTAGTAAGAGTGTCCTTGATTGTTACAACATGAATTATTATATCCTGTATTTTTTGTGTTCTTATATCAAGTATTGTTATGTTTTGGTGATTTTAGGACGTATCGCTAGTAAGTGAAGTGAGCAGAGCCGCGACAGAGTTGCGTGAGTTTGTGTTTCCCCTTGCCATAGCATACTAACCACTAGCATTGAATATAAACGTACTAGAATGACTTTGCTCGCTGCTGGTGGTATCTAGCGAGATGGCGGCAAAGTGTTCAACTACAGTTAAACAGACAATAGTACAATAGTCTATTTTATCCTCGCACCTTGCACAGTTCGTAGCGGCAGATTTATAATGATAGCAATACTTCTAGTACGTTTATATTCAGTGCCCTGTAACTAGCCTGTAACATAAATATAACCACAGCAAGTGAAGACAAGGAGCAGAACCGCGAGTGAGTTGAGTGTTACCCTTCCATAGCTTACTAACCACCCCACTACCCTTAACCACCCCACTACCCACTACCCACTACCCTGTAATGTGGTACATGAACCTAAAGCGCAAACAGTTCGTGTACAACCCTAAGGTTTTATCTCATACACCTTGAGTACTTAATGATACTGTATTACCGATTTTAGTGTTAGCCTATGTTTCACGAAAGTTACAAGTTATATATTCACCAGTAAAATTTAACCAACTTGTGAAAAATTGTAGATCAGATAAGATTATATACTAGATGAAAAGATTATAAAACCCCAGGCACTGCGATCGACGGACTTACTGTGCAACTAAACAATAGTGGTGTCCTTAGTAAGTTCCAACAGTCCACTGACTAGCTCATCCTGTTTGCCTCCAGCTAGCGAGAGCCTCACGATCACTCACATGAATTATGTGTCCTGCACAACCTACACACAACCGAGTTGTGCTCTGCCCCAAGACGTCTGCCGACTCCCAAGAGACGCTTGCTGTGGGAATACCCGTGTACGTTATCCCATCTTGCCTGATGTTGCTCGTTGATCTACCTATTGATAGCAGACCCGATCAATGATAGACAGATCCCAGTCCAGCCAGTCGGTCTGCCTTCTCATTTTCCCCTTATGCCCCGGAACCCGATGAAGAATAACTCGTTTTTCAGGGACAGAGCATAGGACAGAACTATAGGACTCACAAGAGCTTTGATTGCTGCCTGACTATCGGTACATATATGAATACGAGCTTTCTGGAAGGCCCGTTTCAAATTCTCCCGAACACAGTCATTAATGGCCATTACTTCAGCTTGGAATACTGTTGCATACTGTCCCAGGGCAACATCTCTCTTTGCCCTTGGTACAGTACATCCCAGCACCAGTGCCTGTCTTTGTCTTGGAGCCATCTGTATACCATACTAAACCTCCAGATTTTCCCAACACGATCTTCCTCCCCAAATGTAATTTGACATCAAAAGGTCTAAAAACCATATGTTGTCAGACCATCTGATTAGAATCGGGTCTCTAATCTTTTCTGTGATTCTAGCACTCCCAGACTCCATAAAGTAGTAGTTACAAGACTTGTAGCTCCCAGCAAATTTTAACTAATTCACTGTCAATGTTTTATAGTTTCACATTTGTGATTTTTAATATTTCCAAAGTTACAAGTTTACACTAGTGAAAAAAACGACAAAATTTAACCCATGCTAGAGTTGGGTAACTTGTTTTATACAGTTTTCTTTTCATTTTGGGTACAATTCGAATATATTACTTGTTAAAAAAAACATTTTAACCTACAACCACAATTAAGAAACATTTTGTACTATAATGTTATATAATGTTGTTAAGTTCTTATAAATTTTTACGTGTGGCTTTTCTACATCAAAAATAATTATTACTTCATGATTGAAAATTAAGTCAAATATGTTACAAAATGTAGGTTCCATTATGTGTAGTGTATAATAATTTAAATAATCAGGATTATGACCTATTTTTCCGTCTATTGGTCTATTTACTCACCCCGTGAAGGCTGCTGCGGTTTCGAAACCTTACTGTTTCATCTTCAGGCGGTAATACAAAATGTCAAATCCCTCTGTCGAGGTCGTCACAAAGTTAAACAAAACATTACAAACACACGTCACAAACACTACACAATTACACGATTAAAATACACACGATAAAATTTGGTTTGGCCAAACGATACGTGCAACTCGTATGTCGTTACATTCCGGACAACGTAACGTTAACTCCGAAATGTAAGGACATACGAGTTGCAAGTATCGTTTGGCCAAACCAAATTTTATCAATCGACCTCGACAGAGAGTTTTGACATTTTTTATTACGGCCTGAAGATGAAACAGTAAGGTTTCAAAACCACGGTAGCCTTTACGGGGTGAGTAAATAGACCATAAGACGGAAAAACAGGTCATAATCCTGATTATTTAAATATGTGGTCCGGTGGCTATTTTGCAATAATATAAATAGCCATTCTTAAACAGTGTTCATAATTATTAATTTGTTAAATTATAATACAAACAGTTTTTGAATCTGTTGTATTTCGTCTTTATTTTGTTACTACGAAGTATTTTTATATTTTTATATATAAATATTTTTAATATATAATACTGCCATACGATAAATAATCAGATCGTATATACTTTCTCGTTATTGACTTATAACTTTGGTTCTTTAAGTGACATTTTTGTATAATTACATTAACAATTAGTTATTATGCAGTATCATAACCTCAAAAGTACAAGCACGAAAACAAACAGTTTTTACTTTGATAACTTGTAACTGTTTGTGGAACACCTGTACTGGTGAAACTGTTATTACAGGTACTTGTAACTTGCGTGAAACACGCCCCAGCTGACTAAAGTACTCGAAGTTCTTAATCTCCGACACGATACTGCTATACGACTTAATTTACTCACTTGTACCACGAATAGATGGCGACATTTCGTATTGCAGACCCAAACGAACACAGCCCATATGCTTGGCTTCTAACCAATACAAACATACAAACACAGTCGTACGATTTTACTGTTGTTTGTAAACAGTTTTCATTGTACAAACAATATAAACAATACTGAATCCATCTGTGCTACGATACAGCGTTAACAGCCACGACAAAGACAACAGAAGCTACTGGGGGCATGGGGCAGAAGTAAAGGTAAAAAAAAGTACTTGGGGACTGAGTAGAGGGGATGGTGTGAAGACAAGATCTGGGGTAATGGATAGAGGGGAGGGAAGGGTCCAAAGATATACCTTTGCCTCCTCTAAGGAAAGGTGGCACTGGACAGAGGCAAGACACTTAAGTACTGGGAGGAACAAAGACAGGAAGGTGTAGGGCAGAGAGAAGGGCAACTACTGAGTGGTTGTGGTATTAGAGGTCAGGCAGGAATAAAGGATTGCGCAAAAAAAGGTACTGGAGGTTAGGAAAGCGTTAGGTAGCGAGGCACTGGGCACTGAACAGAGCATTTAAGTATCAGGCAGAGGTAGGGTAGGAAGACAATGAAGCAATAGGCAGAGGGTAACAAGGCACTAGGTAGCAGGAATTAACTGGGCACTGAACAGAGCATTTAAGTATCAGGCAGAGGTAGGGTAGGAAGACAATGAAGCAATAGGCAGAGGGTAACAAGGCACTGGGTAGCAGGAATTAACTGGGCACTGAACAGAGCATTTAAGTATCAGGCAGAGGTAGGGTAGGAAGACAATGAAGCAATAGGCAGAGGGTAGCAAGGCACTGGGTAGCAGGAATTAACTGGGCACTGAACAGAGCATTTAAGTATCAGGCAGAGGTAGGGTAGGAAGACAATGAAGCAATAGGCAGAGGGTAGCGAGGCACTGGGTAGCAGGAATTAACTGGGCACTGAACAGAGCATTTAAGTATCAGGCAGAGATAGGGTAGGAAGACAATGAAGCAATAGGCAGGGGGTAACAAGGCACTGGGTAGCAGGAATTAACTGGGCACTGAACAGAGCATTTAAGTATCAGGCAGAGGTAGGGTAGGAAGACAATGAAGCAATAGGCAGAGGGTAACAAGGCACTGGGTAGCAGGAATTAACTGGGCACTGAACAGAGCATTTAAGTATCAGGCAGAGGTAGGGTAGGAAGACAATGAAGCAATAGGCAGAGGGTAACAAGGCACTGGGTAGCAGGAATTAACTGGGCACTGAACAGAGCATTTAAGTATCAGGCAGAGGTAGGGTAGGAAGACAATGAAGCAATAGGCAGAGGGTAGCGAGGCACTGGGTAGCAGGAATTAACTGGGCACTGAACAGAGCATTTAAGTATCAGGCAGAGGTAGGGTAGGAAGACAATGAAGCAATAGGCAGAGGGTAGCAAGGCACTGGGTAGCAGGAATTAACTGGGCACTGAACAGAGCATTTAAGTATCAGGCAGAGATAGGGTAGGAAGACAATGAAGCCATAGGCAGAGGGTAGCGAGGCACTGGGTAGCAGGAATTAACTGGGCACTGAACAGAGCATTTAAGTATCAGGCAGAGATATGGTAGGAAGACAATGAAGCAATAGGCAGAGGGTAACAAGGCACTGGGTAGCAGGAATTAACTGGGCACTGAACAGAGCATTTAAGTATCAGGCAGAGGTAGGGTAGGAAGACAATGAAGCAATAGGCAGAGGTAAGAGAAGAAAGGAAGGGAAGAAAGGAAAGAAGACTGTGATAATTTTCAACTTTGCTACTTAGCAGAGGGCATTCCTACTAAAAAAGTAGTTACTAGATCATTGTCCAGAAAGGTAATGACCAGAAGGAAGCCACAAACTGTTTTGGGTTATACTATATAAGAGCCCTCATGTATCAGACATTACTTTAGCTACATACAACAGCCAGTACCGAAAGTCTTGGACAAAACGAATTGAGACTTCCAAAAAAAAGGATCCCACAAAATACTGGGAAATACATACAAATGCAGTTAGTTCACATATTGCTATTCTATAACAAAACATTATCGAAATATAATGTTTTATTGTTAAGGCCGATACAGTTTAGCGACACTTACATTACAATCAACTGTACAGTCTTTACAAATATGCCACGTGATTTGAACGCATACGAGCACCAGCACTACGAGGCATGCGCATGGTGTACGTTGACAAATTGCCTGCCCAAGTTTTGTTAACAGATTCATTAGAAGAGAAATTTTGTGCCAAATCTTTGATCTAACAATAACCCGCACACACGACAAACTAACATTGTTCTGCGGAACAAATAATTTATTTCCCGACGTTTCAGAAGCAATAAGCGTGCGCGCGTGTGTGTGTGTGTGTGTGCGAGTGGCTGCTGTACCGTACCTCAGCTCTGAAACGTTGGTTTTCACGATCACATGGAAATACCAATACCTTGATGGCAGTTTTGGTATTTTACTATTTTCTGAACAACATTTAACCTGTTTTCTTTATAGCTAACATTATAAAACTAACATTTCCCCGTCGCGATTCCGTCATACAACAAAAACACCGAACTTAACCCTTCGGGGTGGAATTTGGAAAACCATTTTTTCGTGCACCTACGAAGTTCTAATAATTACACCCTCAAGATCTCCCCAAAACATCACTAATTTTCCAACACGATTAACGCTTTGTGATTTCGTACATTTTGACCGTTTGATTTTTCCGAGACGTTTTCTTTGCAATAAAGGGAAATTTTCACGCCAACGTTTAACTTAAAAGTTTCAAAAAAACGTTTAATTTAAAAACAAAACATTTTCACCTTCAATATCCCACGATTTAAACGATAACTTTAATCCCTTAGTTATGAATTTTTTAAAACGATTTCCTTGCAATGACTTAAGATCCAAGATAATTGTTTACACCAAATATTAACGGTCACGATTAAAAACTACGGGGTAGAATTTCGGAAAACCCTTTCTTTATGTCCTTTGGATCTGGAGATAAAATGCAAAGTTTACTTCTAACTTACATTAACCTTTTACGGGTGGATTTTTTTTTAAAAACGTGTCCTAGCGGGCATACAGAAGCCAAGAACAAAATGTGATACATTTACACTTTGTTGGCTTTGTAGTTATGTAAAATTCGTGAAGAGTTAGTGGTACTTGGATTTTACATGCTGTAGCCTAGTAGGATACAGGATTATCCTGTATCCTAGTAGGATTATAGTTAGGAAAACTAGAGCTTTTTAAGGGTGTAAGGTTATACAGAGTCTATACCAAAGAAGGGCTGTTAAAAAAAATATATTCAAGATATATTTACAATTACTTAATATTCTTTGAAACAGTACCCTTGGGCAGCTACACACTTAGAATTCTGGAAGTCAGCTTCGGGGATGCTGTTGAGAGCCCTCGTCGATGTTGCTTGAACATCCTCAATCGAGTCAAAAGATGTCCCTTCAGCTGTTTTTTCATCCATGGGAATAGAAAAAATCAGGTGGAGCCAGATCGGTACTGTAGGCGGGGTGCTGCAGTAGCACAGCATTGCGCCAGTAGTCGGAGATGGCCGGTCGGACGCGATTCACTCGGTCTCGCAGGCGGGTTAGCACTTGCACCCAGCAGTTCTCTCACTTTGGCCGCACTGTCGTCCAAGGCCGTCCGTGCGATGGTCGTCTTCAACGAGCTCCCTACCTTCTTTAAACAGTTTGTGCCATTCAAAAACACTGTAGCGGCTCATTACAGTGACCCCGTAAGCTGACTTAACCATTTCTAGGGTCTCGCTGCTCGAGAGTTTGACTCATTTTGTGCATCGACAACGTCAAAAAACACACTTCACAATAACCGATGTCTACACTCAACCGAAGCCCGTAAGCGACTGCGGCTGGTGTTTCTCTGTTGTGTCTCTTTCATCTCGCCCACGACTCATCGGCCAAACCACTCTCCACAGCTCCGCTCGCGCTACAGAAAATCAGTCCGACTACTTTTGGTATAGACCCTGTAGGTTATGAAAACTGCTATGTAAGATTTTTAATGAGAAGGACTGCAGAAGAAAGCAGAATTAGCGATAAAAAAAATCAGAGATTGGTGTAAAATTGACGGTGAAACAAATTTACAAAAACCGTAGCAAGACCGTAGGCCTACTGTATCTAGAAACACCAGGTAAAAAACTAACATACTCTCGTCTTCTCGTCTTTTACTTGTTAATTTGTCTTTGAAAAATTCTAAAACACGGATAACTTTTATAAAATGAATCATATAATTATATTTTTAATTTTTATTTCTAATTTTGTTTCAGAAACTGCCGACACCATCGGAGGTAAGCTTTCACTTCAAGATTTTTCACTACAAAAAAAAAATAACTATTTTATAAAACAGTAAGTTTTTGCCTTCTTGCCAGGTCAAGGTGATATAGGGTTCTGATATAGGGTCTACTAAAGCTAAACGCGCTACCGAACGCCGTCAAAATGTTTACAAATTCTAAAATATTTGTTTACATTAGTAAAAGCACTTAATTCTTGTTTATATAGTATAGCTTAACGCACCTGATAGACAGTTAAACGGATATAATGCAAAATGTTTTACTGATGGCAATGGCTGTACAAGTTTATAGCTCTCATTAACACAAACATATAATTACTTGGGACAAATTTAAATTATTTAAATTAGATACACCATTGTATCTTCTGTCATGTTTTTTTTTTTTACTTCTAGTTGCAACTACTGTGATTAAAGACATTATCTGAGCTGTCAGGGTAATATCAGATAATATCAGCTGACATTATCTGAGATTTCACAGATCAGGGGACTAATGACTAAAGATATCATTATATGTACTGTTAGGCCTAACTTTCCTTTCACAGATGACTAAAGATATTATTATATGTACTGTTAGGCCTAGGCTTGTTTTCACAGATCAGGGGACTAATGACTAAAGACATCATTATATGTACTGTTAGGCCTAACTTTCCTTTCACAGATGACTAAAGACATCATTATATGTACTGTTAGGCCTAGGCTTGTTTTCACAGATCAGGGGACTAATGACTAAAGACATCATTATATATACTGTTAGGCCTAACTTTCCTTTCACAGATGACTAAAGATATTATTATATGTACTGTTAGACCTAGGCTTGTTTTTACAGATCAGGGGACTAATGACTAAAGACATCATTATATGTACTGTTAGGCCTAACTTTCCTTTTACAGATGACTAAAGACATTATTATATGTACTGTTAGGCCTAGCCTTGTTTTTACAGATCAAGAGTTGCTAAACTCTTGTATAGCAGAAAATCTCTTCCTTTCTATGTATATTTTAGTAAAACTGCAAAAATTAAGTATTTATACTACCGCATTACCCTCCAAAACAAAATGTTATACTACATTTAAATTTTGTATATAATGTTTTTAATAATTTGTATTTTTTTACAAATAGAATTGGAAACTGTTTATATATTAAAGTAATGTTTAAAAGAACTCCCCTCCCCAAAATACCTTAATTTTGATTCGTTCTTATAAGCTATGATTGGGCGCTAGGGTGGCAGCATGGTGGAGATAATGACCGCGAGGGCTCGGGCCATACACAAACAATTCATGTTCGAAAGGCGATTGCTGTTCCTCTGCACGGGTCTTGTGGGCATAGCCATCATACTGTGGACCGTATCCATGGCAACGGACTACTGGGTTACCGTGGACGCCGGCAAAGATGGCGTCTACATCAACATCACAAAGAGATATTTCATGTACAGCCATTCCGGGCTATTCAGATTATGCAGGTGAGCGCCTACCAATGTTAATACTTTCTTTATCAAATAAAGCGAAAAACATGGGATATTTTTTTAAGCAGTGGAACGTTTTCGTAAAGCCAGAATAACAATAATTTCTGTCTGCAGGACAGCGATTAGCAAGACGGGGCCTAACCTGACAGAACCTGTAACTCCAGTAGAACAAGAGCTCAACGCTAGCGATCCTGCGGTCATTAATGGAACTAAACAATTTTGTAAGTGCAACAGGTTGCTTTACAGCTGATTTATATAAATCATGCAATTCAACAATTGTGACAAAGTTTTGTCATCAGATTCGTTTATTTACTTACAAATCGATACCTTAACAAATTGTAGACCTATGACCTTGACAACGCTCATATACCTTAGAATACAATCTGATATTTATTAAGCCTACAAGGGCCAAGGTCGGATTAAAGCGGGAGCGGACGGTGACCATCCCTCCAGAGACAAAAGAAATAAAATGGAAGTACGTTTTTAGCTTCGATGTGGGTGTTTTGAAAAAGGATCAAGGAGACACCTGAGGGTCCAAAACCCGGTTTTTTTGTCCAAACCCAAAATTTTTCCGTATGTACATATAAACACTTTGTCTATTTTACATCAGTTTTCACTGCCTATTATATTTCATCAATGCCGGTTGTGAGCTAACAATTTTTCTACCCTATGTTTTATCCCTAGATTAGGTTCTTTAACGTGCGATGACAACATACACAATACGGGACCACCATCTTTACTTTCTCTCCGAAGAAAGGTACATTTGGTGATTTATACTCACATAAAAAAATCCCACAAATCTCGGTCGAAATCCGATCCCAAAACCTAACCACTACTGTTATCGGCAGTGACATTTCCCTAATGTTATTTTTAAAATAAAAATATGTAAAGCTAATAAAAACACAACATTCACCAACTTGCAGAACACTATTATACAAGTTTTTTTAATGTCGATTTCAATATTTTATCTTCTAATTTATTTTAGTGTTAATAAATACTTATACTGTACATAATTTGTGCATTTTTATGTTAGTTACGTAAGTGGATTTAGTTAAAAAAAAAAAAAAAATTTAACATCTAAAGGAATTAAATAATTTTGTTTGTAAAATAAACAGTACATTTGTACACTTATTTTATATCAGTTTTAAGTCTCAAAACAGTTTACAAGTGTTAGTTTTTGGAGAGATAATTTTTAAAATGTTCATCCCTAGGGAGGCTCATCCAACTACCATCCCCTCCCACAAAATGAGGATCCTTTGAAGCTTAAAGTACTTTCAGGAGATCATAGTGCTTTTATACATTATTGTAAGCATACGTGCTGTTGCCTTAGTTGCAAAGTAAAAATAAAAATACAGTCATTGAGACTAGTCAGAAGCGTTAGCTAAGTGGAGAGAAAGAGAGAGAGAGAAGCGTGCACGTTGTATGTACATACAGGCACAGGACATACATACGCGCGCGACCAACACAGTCGGAACCGGTAGACGAAAGAAAGGAGAGCTGAGAACTGGAGGGGGTCTGTGTAATACTTCCCCTACTCTCGTTACTTACGATTCGTAAGCCTACTCGACGAAACCGAATCACTCCATGGTGACAAATACAAAGTGCACAACGCTTCAATAATAAGTGTGGTTTCAGTACACACTTATCTCGCCTTCCCACTAGTGGCTACTCTCAAATTAGCTCCCATAAATTACTGTAGTCTATACACACAACTTTTGACAAAACTTTGTTTAAATAACAAAAGAACTGTAAATAAGAAAAAACAAAACTAAACCAAAGGTAATAAATCACTCTATTTAAAATTAACTGCCGTGGTGGTATGTATAGGTTTGGCAAGACGGGTAAGACAATGTACCGCATGCCAGGGATGTTTGGCAGTCACTCAAACCTATTCAAACTGTGCCTGTAGCGTATAAACAATAAACCTAGGTGAAATATTGGGGGGGATCGTACTGGAATGTAGCGGCTACATCAGCTTAACTTAAGTATGAGGGCTCTGTAAGGGTAGAAGTTTTATTTCCGTAGCTATTTACCGTCAAAACCGCAAAACCACTGGGGAAATGTCAAAAGTGAACCTGATGACGTGGAGGAAACTGAGGCTCTATATCCGCAAGGAAACGCCAGGCTGACAACCTGTAATAAAAGAAGTTAAGAGATGTGTTCGAAGTCTTTCGGGAGAAAAAAGGCAGCAGCAAAAGTGGCTTCCAATCAAACCTAGAAACAGAAGTCATTCCTCGAGGGGTAAGAAACACAACCCTGACTCTAAGTACGTCAGTCAAAATCGTTGTACCACGGAGAAGCACGCCTAACCGTGCTATGCGGGACGGTTAAGGAAATTGCAAATACCAGCAGGAGTCAACGGGTGTTTGACTTTCAGGACGCTGGAGATCTCCACCAGAATGAGCTAGTCAAAACACATTGCTGCTATCAGTCTACTGAACTTGAATCCAAAAGGCTTAGTTACAGATCGCGGTGACAGGATCAAATATTTGTTTATAAATTTCAATCATCACGTCATGGCTTTTGGTTAGTGGGTACTTCGCAATTTGTTCTAGAGTCTATGGTAGAGAACCACAAAGAGCACCATATTACTTATAAGATAGTTGTAGAGAAGATTTCCAAAGTACGCTACTGTCAAGCTGAATATTTAAGCGATGATGATATTAAACAACCAATTTCTGTTTTTCAGTGCCCATGGACGTCATAGACACAACCAGCGTCAACACGACACTGGGATCCGGCGCAAGGGTGACTAAAATTATAATTTACCGTAAGTAACATCTGATCAAATTAAAGCTGCATAACAATGCAAATTAAAATTCCAAATCAGATTTATCTGAGTACATTAACGCTGCCAATTCTTACTTATCTTCTGTCCGTCCCGGTAAACGTGCCAACACAGCGGAAATATGTAGTCAGAGTATTGTATTTACAATATCTATATTTTTAGTAGAAACGTACGGCAGGCAGTACAGTTAATAAGAATTACAAATCAGATGTTCATTGAGATAAGTGAGTACGGTTGTCAGAAAGTTGGCTCTAGTTTGACACTCGTGGCTACAATGATTTCTAAATACAGTACAGCGTCCCAACGTCCCAACGCTCTAAAGTCTAGAACAACACGATACGTTAGACGGGCACACGGGCACTGACACACTGACTCTAGTTGTTGAAATCCCTCTACAGCGGCACTGACCAAAACGTGTTATACATTATTTTCAATTTAACGTATTGCGTGTAAAGATTACCGAAATAAAACTATAAGAATAAAATAATATAATCGTAAGAAGACAAGGCTTCTTCAATGCCTTCAAATTATCGTAAAAGTGGGGACTCGACCTCCTACTCGTACATTTTTTTCTCTGTTCCATCGGTGTTTTAGGTCGTTTTTTAACCCGTACGAGCCAATTCACGCACTGTACTTATTTTATTCCATCCGTCCGGTGCGCCCCAAACAGAGATCGGTTTCTTGGCCCAACTCCAGCCACGAGACACCGAATCTACAGACCGACAAGCGACATTGTTTTACACACAACATTAAGCCTTGTAAGATTTAGGCTACCGAGATCTCGGACCACCCGCGTATAGTTGCGAGAAACAAATCGAGCGGGTGGCCGGTTTTGCGACGTTGCCACGTAGTGCACGTTAGATAAAACAATTCTGCTGGACTCTTTTGCTTCCTAACACAGTTATAACTATACACGTCGTGTTGATTTAATTTTATCACCTTAAAAATGGCCGGGTATAATTGTTAAAACTGAAGAACTTAAACAGATTACACAATGGGGGCGAGAATTTTTTTCGTTTTTAAAACAGTTCGCTATTGGGAAAACCGTATTTTCTAAATTTTATATTTAAACATTTATTTTCATAGATATTACTGTTTACCCGTAAACATGATGTAAATCAGTGTGGAGTAGATACGCCTCTTTTTAAGAGGGGGATAACCCACTTGGAATAAGCAAACTACCGGGAGAAGGATTCTAAGTTGAAGAGAGGTCCGGAAGTGGGCTACTCCCCCGAGATATTTTTCTTACATCAAAACCTACATTTCAAGCTACGTGTTTAACAAGCGTTAGGATAATATTTAGATTAAAAACGTATATTATACAAGAACCAAATTTGCTTTTTCCCCTTCCCTTATCAATCGATTAAAGAACAAGTCACACATTATAAGCCCCGCAGGCAGGTGCAGACTAGCTACACCTATTGAGAGGATTTAGACGTCCCTCGTGGTACCCGAGTCTAACACACACTTACACTTACTACTTTAACACTTTACCCTCACACTTACATTTAGGGATGAGGTAAATAGCCTTAATGTGCTTTTCGCCTAAAAAAATCACACATTACAAAAAACAACAACGTTTTAACGGTTTATAGAACAGTTCTAACGATTACAGTTGTGCACACCTCATTACACTAAATATTGCAAAATATAAAACAGTAAATGCATTTACGTGGGATTAAGAACAACTCCCGTGCTATAATCAGAGCCCCTGCGATAATACTATACAACATTACTAAACACAATAAATTTGGTATTTTTTAAGATATTTTTTTTCACTAATCGCGACTTTCCCTTTAACCAGATTCAAACGTATCACTGCACGCTCGTTCTGGATTGACATTTCTTTGTCCTTTAATCTTCAGCAGCCTGCCTGTTGTTAAACAACAATAAAAAATTATGTTTGATTAAATTACTGTTTGGAAATTACATGGCGAAACGATATGAAAGGTTGAAACTTGAACTAAACAACACTGGCAGCTCAGGGTTGCCAGTTTGTGCGGCCGAGTAAGCAATTCTCGACCTTCCCTCCCTTTGCCGGTTCCACACGTGGCAACAGCGCACATTCAGTCCTGATTTCGGGTTCGCTACTTTAGACACATCTCCTAACTAAAGGTTCTTTATTTACAAGATTAAGTTTAACAGGCTGGAAAAACTATCCAGGATTAGCCCTAACCCTAGATTAAAATATTGCCGTATTTGCCAAGAAATATAAAATTATTAGACAAGGTGTCTTTGCATTTAAGTCCTTTTTGCACGGAAACGGCTCTAACGGTTTTGATATAACGTTAAAATATACCATTTTCTGGCTTAAAAAATCATTCTAGGTGGGCCACATCTTTAATTAAAAAACGCGTTTAACTCGGGTTACATGAATATCTGCATAAAAATATAATTTTAACGACAATACCAATGCAAGAGAATACTGTTCAATCAGCTGATAGTTAACTATTGTTTATGTTTAATCAGGGGTCCCGTGCGAATTTTTCGCACTATGGAAGTTTTAAGTAAACAGCCTTTTGAATAAGAGTAGTATTTGGGGTGAGGGCGGTAGTTGGAAGGAAGGGAAACATGTTCACAAAATAAATCCAAAAGCGATCGGTTTGAAAAATAATCACAAATTTATTAGTCATTGTAGTATATACATTTCAATAACAGATAATTGTTTTTTTAAAGCAATTTTTACAGGGAGCAATTTATAAATACCTCGTTATAAACGATATTTGATGTAAGAATGTAATCTTGTACTTTTTGTATTTCATTTTCTTTAATGGATACACACATGTTTGTTGATTTAGTTACCCTTGAAAAGGCTACATACAATTGTCCGTGAGTACAGACGGCATTTGGTAAACACAATCCTGCTCTTTGAAGTGTTTGTCCCTGAGGCTTGTTTATAGTGATAGCAAATGCAATTTTAATAGGTAACTAACTATCTTCTAGTAAATTGAAAAGGCATGTTTGATAACCTCTAACTGTATTTTGTCATTTTAATTGTACTTCGTATTTTACTATGTCCGTATTAACAATAGATAAATGCACGAAGGAAGGAGAAATCACAAATATACTTGTTTCAAAACAGTGACCAAAATATGTGTTTGGTATTCGAAATGCTTGTCCCGGCTTGTACGACGGGCAGGGATAGGGGACTGTCAGTAGGGCCACGTAACCTGTAAGTTTAATGGCTTTTAAGTAAAGATTGAAATTGTTCTAAGCACGTTATGCAAGAAAGTGGCATTTGTAATGGGATTGTCTATTCGTGATTAATAAGTTAGCTTCGTAAAATATACAAAATATTGTCTGATTTGTTAAAAGTGTCTTTTATGTTAAAATTTTCCACAAACAGTAAGTTTTAGCGCAAAATCGTTTTGCAATGTCAGAAGTCGGTTAAAAAAAATCTTTCTAAATATACCTCTTTTATGCCTGTACGAATAGTGCCGAGAAAAAGGGATGTTGACTCGAGAAATAATATATATGATCAGCTATATAGGATCCAATAATCCTAAAATCAATTTTCTTAAAACTGATTTCTTGTTATTTATTTGTTTATTTAATAAGCTATGAATGATTGGCAAAGTAAATATACGCAACGGACCTCAAAACAAGCAACACGTACAAAAACCTTTTCTCCTAGTACAAGGTTCTAGCTATTTTGATATAACATGGAATACAGCATTCATTTTCGGGCACAAAAATCGATCTACGTTGGTCTCATCGTTGCTGTATGAATACCTACCTAAAACGTATACTGATAATGATATAACCGTGCGAATGAATACTGCTCAATCAGCTGATACTTACCTATTGTTTATGTTTAATCAGCTGGTATAATATCAACTTTTTTAAAAAAAAGTACACGTGTCGAATCCAAAGAGGTACCGACAGAAGCGAAGCTTTTGTTAATGATTGCTGAATATATAATTAGTTTGAAGATACGTTTACAAATATCTTTGTTTTGTTTAAATAAATAAATACGTAAACATAGCTGAGATGTTATTTACTGTAGTTATAGTAAAAGATCAGTTGTTTTATATTAATTCGTAACGATCATAGAACAGCTGATTTCATTGAACAGCTGATATGATATAAATTTTAGGTTATGTTGTTAAAAACTAGCAATATTAACAACAATTATTACAAACATTTATATTAATTTCGAATATATTATAAAAGGTTACAACGTGCACGTGTTCTTCAACTAAGGAAAAACAGCGAAAACAAAACAACACAACGTTTTTACATAATACGCGTGTCTGTTATTGAAAAGAAAGAGACAAGATATTGTGTGACGAAATTAGTTTTCTCGTCCGTTCCTGGTTTCCGTTACATTTTCCCGTTCGGTAGACTTTTTCTATTCACTCCTCTCGCCAAAGCTAACATTAAAACCTTCGCTTCAAAAATATTGTTGTGTGTCAAATCTTTGACAGAATTAGTTTCAATTAGAAAAACGCCATTAACACGGGTATATGACTACTAAACTAAATATCTTTTTAAAAATTCAACAGAGCGCAGCACGGACACGAGGTACTAACACGTGGTTCCAAGAAGAAATTATTACGTTAACAGTTAGTCCTGGAATGAAGAAAGAACGTTTTAAATTGCAGTATTAATATAACAAACAGCTGCGATAATAGCTTGACACCAAAGCAAGCTGCCAGGCGACTGTAACCTGTTACCACTGTTACGTGTATTAGCGGAGTAGCAGTATTCCCCATCACAGTTGTATGAGCCCTTATTGGCGGGAAGGTACAGTGTAGGTTACCCATTGTCTAACCTCTAAATATATTTTGGCCCTGTCCCTAAGCGGCCCGAGTCAAAGGAAATTTGGGTTTGCTCCAAAAGTACGAGCTCTATTTCCAACAGCGCGTATTGTCCAAGGGTCATTGACCTTCCGAATATTTCTTTTGAAGCGCACTCGAAAAGTTATTAAATAAAAATTACCCGAGCCAATTTTCTAATGAAGTTGGCAACACGAGTTCTAAATAAACGAGACACGCACCGGCTCTCACTGACGTGATGGAAGCAAATATCCAAAAATTAACATTGGATAACATATAAACGAAAATTTTTATACACACGCATATTCATATCTATAAATATAAAAACGCAAGGTTAAGGTTCTCATGTAAAGGAATAGTGTTGTTAGCAGGCTATAGTGATGCGGGAAGGAGTGTATGTAATGTTCACTAAACAGCTGATTTCACATCACAGCTGATCCTCCAATAAACTATTTTAAATGAGGTAATGTTTATTGCTGTTGTTTATGACGAATATTAATAATAATGCCTGGCGACCAAGCTTCGTTCTATTAAAATTTTGTTACATTTTTAAGTAGATACTCATAACTCTATGAGTATTAAAGTTTTAATACTATTAATGTATTAAAAATTTTTTCCAATTAAAACCAATTTTTCCAAAGATGAGACCCAAAAAGATCCTTTATTTCAGCCAAAAACTGTTTTATTCCAAAATTACATTATATTCGTTAGAGGCGTTTTTTTTGTGAAAAATTGCCATTTATACATATTAATGTACATTGCTTGTTTTTATTTCATTGCACAATAAATATACTTTGGCATTCATTATTCCTATCTTATTAAATTAACAAATAAAAACTCATTTAATAATATGAATTCAATAATGAGAAAGTTAACTGATATTCAGGATTACTGTACCAATAGTATATTGTTGCTGATTGAACATTCATTTGCATTGGTTTTATCTAGTGTTACCAACTGGCAGGTAATTTTGGTGTCACTAAAATATACAAAATTATCAATAAAAGTTAGGCTACTTTACTTGCACCCTCTTTTGACTACATTATAAATGTTAACATTTTGTGTACTCTGCGGCTCATTTTGTATTCTGAATAAACTTTACACGTGATACATGCTTGGTTCTTTTTTTCTGTTCCTCAGTCAGCTCATTTTTAGATTAAGCGTAGGTTTTATAGCAAACTAGCCGTGGGTACCCGTATTGTTTGGGTGTAAACGAAACGATAAATAGAATTCAGTACGATAATTATGAAAAAGATTAGTTTTTTTGATCAAATTTCAACAAAATTCAATTTTTAAGGGTTGAGGGTGTGTCCGGAGGTCAAGAGTATCTATGGGGACATTTTAGGTCTCATGAAAACCAACAACATTGTTGAAAATCGTGAATAAATACATTTTTTCGTTTTTATGATATAAATGAATTGAAACATAGTGATTTTGGGGTAGGGGTAGGGGTAGGCGTGAAGGGTGTGCCACCTCTAGTTTTTGAGCTTAGATAATAAACAACCTCTGCATACATTTTATGCGAATAACTCAAAAGATTAAAATTTCTAATAATTTGCGGATAATTTTGTCTGGTTGTGGGTAATTATTATGGCTGAGATTGGCAACACCGGTATTATCATTATCATTATATTTTTAGGTGGACACTCATGTTACACAAATTTTTCTGACTAAAACGAATTTTCCCAAAGATGGGAAAACTTCTTTTTTTCCCAAAGAAAAATCCCAGATGGATGGAATTTTTGAGCTAGAAAATGGTATGTTCCAACACTATATTAAAATTGTTAACAGTTTCTGTCAAAAAAAAGGACAAATCGTACATACAAAGATTGATCACTTAATACTATAGGATTTGGTACAATGACTTGACTTATGATTCAAAATTGTTTGGACCGATTGTCTGTTGTATCTGGGTGGAATTCAGTAACTGAATGTAAGAAAGTTTGTGTAATATTATTGAGGAAATCTCTCACCACGCTGTAAGGGCCAGACTGTAAGGCCTTACCTATATAGAAGGAGAGCTATAATCCTGGGAAGTAAGTGGAAGTTACCTACCTTAAATCCTGGACTTCATGAAGAGGTTAGGACAGGAAGTCGTAACTGAGCGGCTCAGGGATACAGGACAGGAATACAGTAAATCAACAAAGGTAGCAATGTACTAGGAACCCTTCTTATCCATGCATCACTAAACAGAAGTTACAACATTTCAGTGGACTTGATGAACGAATAAGTTAATATGTAGAAAAGAGTATTATTTTACTAATCTAACCTAACCGTCTGCGCAGTGTACAGTGCAGACTGCCTTGCACTTTAGGCAAATAATTTTAAGCATAATTTTTTGCTTAACATCCATACTTTCTACCAGTTAGATTAATGAAGACGAGGGATCAGCAACGATAAGGGTAATGGAATTATAGTACCTGCGTCTTGAACCACAACCTTGAGGTTCACAGTTCAAAGACACAGCAGACTAACCAGTGGCTTAGCTATATCGACCATCTATTACTTTTAAACATAAATGCTGTTTTAGTTTCAAAGAAGGAAATGATGACTTGTGTTTTCTTTGTTTACAGGAAAGTGTAAGTTCCACGATGTGTTCCCGGCAGAACTGAAGATCCTGCAGGATCCCACTCTGGATGACACGATACTCAGTGAGTGTATTCATCCATCCCTAATATTTCTTTATTAAACCTAAATCAATGTTCCCTATTTACTTTCCAAACTGCACTAAGATTCCTCTGCTCAATGAACGAAAAACAAATACAATCTTCAGTTTCATAATTTCTTTTTATTTGCTTCCTTTCAAATTACCAACATTATCAAAACGTATCACTTGGAGTACAGCGATAAGTTTTTGTAATAGACGTAATCCAAAACATACTAAAAAAAATTAAAAAATTAACAGCTAAGAAAGGCAGATGAATGTATTCAATGAAATAATAACATTTCTAGCATAAATAAAGAAGATTTATATTAATAATAACAATCTTCAGTTGCTTTATCTTTCACGCCTGGTCTCGTATGTTTTGACTTGTGTAAGTAACAGAGCATTAACAAGCGAGACAAGAGCTGACAAGACAACCGCGCAGAGAGCAGCCAAGTATACTTGCGTGCAATGCAAAATGTTCCACACACTTAGATTTTAAAAATATTTAATTCGGTAATTCTATTTAAATGTTTAACTTACACTAACCACAGAAGTATTTTATAACTTAAAAATAATTTTAAACTTTAATTTTTGTTAAAATTAGCTACTATAAGGTACATAAGAATAAATATATTTTTGAAAAAGTCCTCTTTTAATGGATTTAACAATTTCAAAATAATTTAAAATAACAATTACTACATTTTTTAACTTCTTAAAGCAATATAAAACTAACATTTTTAAGACATTTTTGATTTTGTGATTACTGAAAGTGATTTGATACAGATAAATGATGCAGGTAATAAAAGAATTAATTATCCTGAAGTAGATCAAGAATATACTTAGGTCCATAACAAATTATTGTATATGTGCATGAAACTATTGGAAATTATAATATCTTATGAGTTATTGGGTTTATTCTTGGATCAGCCCCTCCCTATTAAACTAGGTGGATACGCCCATGAGCAAAGCCCTAAGGGAAAAATGATACCTAGATTCCTGATGAGACATATCTGGACATATATATCTAGCACTAAAAAAAAAATAAGGCAAATCAGTTGAATGAACAGCTGGACTGTCTTTTAATAGGTTTCATTACATATAAACAACTGTTTTGTTTGTTTTAGGTTACACAAGAACGGAGATCATGTTCGCTATAATAAGTGAAATCATTATGGTCATGGGATTCTTGTTTTCCATCTACACATTTAGAAACCCAAGATACATGTTCAAGAGGTTGGCCGGAGGCATTCACTTCCTCACAAGTAAGAATACTTTAAGAAGTATGAATACATCACTTATTACTATAACTATTGCACTTGCTCCAGAAGCCAGCTCGGTATAATTCGAGTGGAGTAAGCAAGGCAGTTTTCTCCCTAAAATTTTGAACATTTTTTTAAATTTTATAAACATAACTAAAATTTTTGTGAGCATATGTTACGTTACTCTGTGTTCTACTTTTTCTAGTCTAAAATTTTTAAAAAAAATTGGTCGATTTCAACAGGAAATATTGTCAATAACAAGTTTTTTTCCCACATAGATTTTAATTCAACAGTAAAAATGATCGGTAAAAATTAGTGAAGGCATACAGTCAAACATTACTTGACTGAGCATGTCTCATATTAATGTGTTTGGGATATTATTTGTCCTGCCACTTTATAAATGGCAAAACCAGCTGACATGCATGAAAAGACATGGCTACAGGACAATCAGAAGAAATTAAAACAGAATAATGTACGCCCCAAACCTCACTGAATATATGGACACTGCCTTGAAATGAAACATGTTTGTTTAATTTAAAATGCAATTTTACTTAATTCAGCTGCTAAATAAAATAAAATAAACTTTTTTTAAAATAAAACTTAAAAGATGACAATCATATTTTATTAATAAATGATTCACTTTTAACAAAATTAAAAAAAAAATTATATTTACATACATACAGAAGCTTGCAAAATATTTGGCCCAAGAGTTCCTCAAAGGTTAGGGTCACCAACTGGCAGCGCCCAATTTCCTAACATTATACTATTAATGTTTTATAAATTTCACTTAAAATTCCAGGCTTGTCGCTGATTGTAGTCATCGAAGTGTTTATGAACTCCATAGAATATGAGATACAGCACCTACCCGTGGTACACCCACGCAGCGCTTCCTATAGCTACGGTTTCTCTTTCTACTTAGGCTGGGTTGTGTTCCTGCTCAACCTAGTGTCAGGTATTTGCTTCATGTGGTATTCTAAGAAGAGGAAAGGTAGCAAAGCGCCTAATGATGAGATTGCAATGGCCGACGAGCCAACCATTATTGGCCGGTGAAGATGTCAATCCCGTTGTAAGTACAATAAAATATGAAAAAACATATCCGTTTGTATGCACTAGCCTTTAACATGGCTAGTAATAACAACACCTGTAATTTAATTCCTCATATTAACGTTTATCTACCTATAAAGTCTGAACAATTTTCGCAACCCATACATTACTTCCTATTCAGAAATTTTAACTATCGTTAAATCTTTGAAATTTAATGTATTCAGAAAGCCATGATTACGTAATCCTAATGTTATAAGAAATACTCATAAAGAAGTATTTCTTAAAATATTTTCCCACCAATTTTAATTTCGTGAGATTAAACGGAGACACGTAAGAATACTTGAAACACATTGAAACAATGTTTCGCCACTTAATGTTTCTTTTTCTAAATACAAATCACAGTTAAGGGAAATCAGCTCCCATAAACGGAGACACGTAAGAAGACTGGAAACACATTGAAACAATGTTTTGCCGCTTAATATTTCTTTTTCCAAATACAAATCACAGTTAAGGGAAATCAGCTCCCATAAACGGAGACACGTAAGAAGACTGGAAACACATTGAAACAATGTTTTGCCGCTTAATATTTCTTTTTCCAAATACAAATCACAGTTAAGGGAAATCAGCTCCCATAAACGGAGACACGTAAGAAGACTGGAAACACATTGAAACAATGTTTTGCCGCTTAATATTTCTTTTTCCAAATACAAATCACAGTTAAGGGAAATCAGCTCCCAAGTAAATGTTTTCATATGAAAAAAATATTTTGCACGTTTTAATCTACCTGCACACAAAATTTGCCTATCTTTCAAAGTCAAGATGTTTTCGCTTTTCAAAATGGCCCTATTTTGGGACCCTCAATCAAAATTATGGTACAAAGGTATATTTGCATACCCTTATGAATCATGCATGACCTATCTGTATCTTGAATTACAGCTTAATAGCTGTTAATAATCGTAAATATGACTGTAAAATGCTTTTCAAAAAATCCTACTTTAGGCCTCCCATCAAAATTTTTGCACCGTTTTGAGCTTATGTTTATCAGTATACCAAATTTCAAATTAACTGTTATACAGCGGACTCGTGATTATCTGAAGTAATTGAACCAAGACTTCCTAAAGTAAGGAAAAATTTGGATAATACAGTTTGTTTATAAATGATGAAAAAATAAGTTTAATGTTAAAAAACAGGTTATACACCAACAACTAACTTCTTGCCTCCCCTGAATGTGGCGATATTCCAATACTGCAGAAACAGAAGATCATGCTGTGAGGATTCCTCGCTCTGTACAATGTAGGCAAGAGCGGATTCAATTGCTTTTAAGCCACCATAGTAAGATATCCTGAATGTCCTCTTCACCGTGTCTTCCTATTTACCATATCGGCAGTTGCATAATCAGTAAGCTCCATTTGCACATCTTGATTACACCAGTCATGAATGTCTGCATTGTCAATTGAAAGTTTAACGGTAGTGCATTAGCTAGTTCGATTAGTTCGGGGTCCTGTTCTGGCATATTTTTTTTATTTTTTCGATATAAACATTTTCCTCCATAAATTTTATAGTCAAACCTATACCCTGAATTGCCAAAAGTGCCAAACAAACAAGGAAAAGAACCCTCTGTTATATTCCTAGAATTGGTATTGGCCGAAGAATGGGTAAATGCCAGAACATTTCACATCAGATTCTTACATTATGGTTGGAAATTACCACCCATTTCTCCACCCCTAATCACACTTCAGCCAACCAAATAGAATCACAGCACAAGCTTTGTAGCCATTCCTAATTCTGATGTAGGCCTAATATACTGAAGAAGTTCTTTTAATGACTCTGCTTTGGTTAATTCAGAGCCTCGGTTGACCAGGACTCGGATAATCGTGAATCTGCTGTAGTCATAGAGTTACTTTTCCATTTATGTTTTCAAAATAACCATATTTTTTACCCCAAAATCAAATTTTTGGAACAAATATATATTTGTATACTTTTTTGAGCTACAACCAAATGTCAGTTTCATAACCCCTATAGCCAGAGATATTTAGTGTTGAGGTTTTCAAACAAGACTCGAAGATTTTGTGGATATATCTTTGCACACTCTTTCAAGCTACATTATAACTTTTACAAAATTTCAGCTATCTAGTTCTAAATGTTGGGATATTTTTTTGGCCATCTAATGCAGAACAGTGTAATAGCTTTTAGATCTGTTTGTTTTGATCTTCCCTTGATTCGTAAACTACCAATAATGTATGAAAATTATTGTTTTAGATTACTACGAATGCTGCCTACATATAACCAATCAAGAAAGAAGCTTCTTTGCTCAGATGTGATGATTTTTTGTGTTTTACGGTAGATAAACACTGAAATCATCGTGAGACGTTCGTTCGTTAGTTAGCCTAAACTCAATTACTTTATTATTTTTTATGTAAATTTGCATTATTTATATATATAATTAATCCCGTAAGAACACAGTTAAATATTTAATAGCTAGATCCTTATATTTATTGGATTAATTAAAAGAAAATTTCATGCAACTTTATTCTCAATAATGAATGGAATAGGGAATGACCAAAGCACACAACTAGTTACACTGAACAACACAATTACTAAGTGTAGACCCTGTACATACAATATTTTAGTTTATACTTGGCAAAGGTTTATATTAAGACTGGTTAAATTATGTTGCATTACAACAACTGTAGGTTTTGCTATAGGAAAAAAGTCTCAATTTCTCATTGGTGGTTAAGTGAACCAATATGAAATAGCACTTCCTCTAAATTTCATTCTCCTATATCCTTATGATTCAATTAATTTACTACACCACAACCACAAATTCACCACTATCTTCTTACAAAGTATTAAACATATCGAAGTTTCGCTACTCAAAACGATTTTGACCAAAGATATTAAGTCGTCCCTGAATGAATTTGATTACACAGTAACTCAAATGACATCAAGTTGGGATCAACTTCGGATTCACGTTTATTACAGTCACCCAATAACTCAAGTGGCAATTCTTTGCTGGTGTCCAGCTGCCGTCTAGCAACTGGTCGTCCAGTGACAACTCTTTGGTCGAACCTCTAGACTGTCCTCGGCCTACTTTTCCTCAAGCTTTTATTCAAATCTACTGTCTTACGTGCCTTGATGTTTATAACAACAGACAGTATGTCAACAGTTTTTGTGTTTCCGTCAATAGTGTTTTACTCTTTCGTTATGCTCTTTACAATGTTCCACACTAACAACTGAAATTATAATTATAATTCCTAACAGCTTGCTAGTAGTCAGATACATAACAGATATCACAGGGAAGGGAAATGACAGAATATTTGTACCGTAGATGAAAAACAACAATAATAATAATAATTCCATACAAATAATTATACCAAATGGATTTTGAGAAATAGGCAACAGTTTTTTTTTTTAAAAAAAAAACTTCAAGGAAATTTCTTTTTTAGTTAAAAAAAATTAACTTAAGGTATAGGCAAACTAGCCCAAACCCCTAGTCCCAAATATGCAAAAATTAACTTAAGGTATAGGCAAACTAGCCCAAACCCCTAGTCCCAAATATAAAAAAATTAACTTAAGGTATAGGCAAACTAGCCCAAACCCCTAGTCCCAAATATGCAAAAAAATTAACTTAAGGTATAGGCAAACTAGCCCAAACCCCTAGTCCCAAATATGCAAAAAAATTAACTTAAGGTATAGGCAAACTAGCCCAAACCCCTAGTCCCAAATATGCAAAAAAATTAACTTAAGGTATAGGCAAACTAGCCCAAACCCCTAGTCCCAAATATGCAAAAAAATTAACTTAAGGTATAGGCAAACTAGCCCAAACCCCTAGTCCCAAATATGCAAAAAAATTTGGCCTGTTTACATTCACGTTCAAGTGAAATTACTTTTCCCTTAGTCAACTAAGGGACTTGAAAACGGAAAAATCCATCTAAGTATTCAAGATGAACAAACTTTATTCTTCGTATAACGAGAAAGTAAAAAATAAAATTGAAACACTATTGCTCCTTGTGGACAGAACAAAGTATTTAGTGCAGAGCCCTTTCCGAATGAAGCATAAAACCAGCATCTTAACACATTTTTTTTTACCCATCCAATGAAAGCTCCATCTATTTTAGTTTAATATCAATAAGTGTGCAGCTTTGGTTAGATCAATCGGCACTTAATATTTTGTGTTTGAAGCGACTAGGAAAAAATATTTAATTATCGGTGTGGTGATATACAGAGTTCAAAATATAGAGGTTGATGAACAAATTTGAAAATTTGAGTATTTATTTAACAACAATGCACAGTACAGTTGATGCATACAATATCTTTTTATCCATAAAAGAGACGCACTACTAATCACAAAATTTGAGTATTTATTTAACAACAATGCACAGTACAGTTGATGCGTACAATATCTTTTTATCCATAAAAGAGACGCACTACTAATCACAACTAGTAACAACAGCTATAATAAACGATATTGCACTTGAACAGTTTTTATAAGAACTGACCGACACCTGACACTGAAAAAAATATGCTCACTCCATTTAGTCTGTTCAACGAAGTAGCTCTGTGGTGCTGACGCCTGACATTCTTAAGGTATAGCTTTTCTATTCCATAATGACAACGAGCCTTATTTTATCAGTGTTTGAAATGAGCAGGTTATATAGTCGTTGATTACAGTACAGATTTATGATCCAACAAATAAACAACGTTGTACATACACAGTATAAACAATAAATGTACCCAGTATGATTTCTAGAGACAAAGGCTGGGCTGAGTACAAATTATAGACCGGACACTGAGCTTCGACAGTATGAAATAAGGAAGGGATCAAATACATTGTTTTCGTACAATTTATTACGAGTTTTTCAAGGAACTAAGTGTCACTACGAATTAGAATTTTACGATCTATAGAGATGCGAATTGTCGAATGACGACTGTGTAAGTGATTATTTACATGTGTACAATACACTAAATTTAATGACATCAACGCCACTAAACCTAAATTAAAAATAAAATAAACAGGGGTTGATGTAAGATTCAGAACTACAGCCTGAAACATACAAGAGTATCCTCTTGTAACACAACTTTTTCTATCTGTCAATGTCCAATTTAGTGTAAAATTAATATTAAAATAATTCGGGTAGAATTAAAAGGTTTAGTACCAGCTAAAAGTTATAATTATTGTTTTTTGGAAGTATATTTGACTTCCTAAAGAAAATGTGGTTAAGTACGAGAAAAATGCAGAAGTTTCTAAATAAACAGAATGTAATTTGAAGCGTTAAATATATTTAGAAGAAATAAGCCTTGGTGAAGGAAATACTGTGGTCATATAGACATCTTAATCCTTCAGAGGATGGCAGATCCAGCCTCCAGCTGACTATTTTGTAAATGAAACTGTCAAGACGGGGTGATGTCCCTTCCTTTCATGCTATTTTCATCACGTTTCCCTCTCAATTTAACCGAACTTCTTTCAATTTGGTCCTAACAAACTGTACTGCTGTATACTGCATTTACAATATAAAATGTGACCAGTCCTATTTACTACAACATATTGTGTTGAATAATTTTGTCCACTGCATTGACAACAGCTGACTGTGTAACAGCTAGGTTGATGGTACAATGATCAGCATCTTTAGTTATAATGAGAGTAGGATGTTTAGTGTTCTAACAGTCCAAGCAAAACTGTTTCTCTTTCACACCCCCAACTTTCTCCTCACTAAATAAACAAGGCTTTATCTTTTCATTTGTACAGGCTTTAAAAAAAAAGGAACATTTGTAAAACTAAAACTACCAAATCCATTTTACTATTATATTCTTTATAGTGGAGGACAAAAAGTGTATTATTTTTACTGAAAAAAATTCTAAAATTGTTAAAATGCCTCAAAATGAAATTTTTTTCAGTGTACATATGCTCAGGATCGATTTCAAACAACTTTCAAAATATCGTTTGTCTGTTATGAAATTTGTAAATACGATAATGAGAGAAAGGCTCGACCCATTGACTTAAAATGTATCATGTTAAAGCAAAACTGTTTGGAAAGAACTCTTGATTTTCAGCATTGTTGCTCAAAAATTGCAGAGGCTACAGGAAAATTATAGGATGTGAAAATTTTCAAAGAGGGGTTAAATACTGGCTATTTCAAGTCGGGTATCAAATTTAAAGGAAATTTTGTGCTGAACTCGAATATGACATTGGAATGCAACAACTTAGGGTTTTTAAATCTGAACAGGACATTTAGAATATCAAACATATTGAAAATTTTATCTTCAATCCGAATATGTTATTTTGAATTGTAAATTTTTTCAAGTGAGAACTCCTTTAAGGGCGCCTGACACTTTTGGAAGGGAAGTGAATTTGTATTTAGCGTCACCTCATGAAAAAACTGTCACTATGATTCACCCATTAGGAAGTATTTTTATAGCCTAAGTATATTTAGGCTATAAGTAAACTACTTCTTTATAATGCATTCGTGGCTTAGTGGTATGATTTCTGTTTAAGAAACTAAGCGATGTGAGTTCAAAACCTAGCACTGACTTTAAACTGTTTATATTTAATTTTTATTTGTTTTTAAATTATGTCTATAAATAACTTCCAATAATAAATATTTAAATTATAATTAACATCATTATGCTACATACTAAACCCATCTAGCACAAAATTATTTAAGGCATTTACAGTTAAATATAACTTGTACACTGTATATACATAAGTTCATTGATAAATATAAAAGCTATTAATGAACTATTATACTAGATGCCAGTCCAGACATCTTAATTATTATAGCATTATAGTTTGATATTTGTACAAGAATGATGTTTTATATTTGCTTGCATATAATGTAGACGTGTTCATTTTCTTTAATTAACAGTTGTATAAAATTTAGGTTTAGCAATAACATCAGTAATATAATTTCTCACTTCTTTTTTGTCCCCCCCCACCCGACTGCTGCTTTTTTGTTTTAAATTTAAATGCTTAAACCCATAAATTTTTTTAACATTTGGTTTGAATATGAACAGGTCATGTTGAGTATTAAATAAATAGAAAATTCCCCACAGAATCATTTTTAATGTCATTAAATTGGAAATTTTTTAGTTCTGAAGCTTTTGAAGGTCTAATAATAATATTTCTACAGACAATATGATATTATACATGAAACCATTTCATAAAATTTGTTGTTAATACTGAAATTAACTTAGTACTAGGAAAACAAATTGAATCGGATATCGACAAATAAATACGATTATTTGAAGAAAAGCAAAGTTCAGATGAATGTTGCAAATCTTCCGCTGAAAATAGCGTTTTTATTTTAACAACACTGCACCAGCAGCAATAAGTCCATATTAACAATAAAATAAAGCCGTGAGAATGTTTAATATGTCATAATATGTGACGATAATATGACTATATCACAGAGTACACTGGAATATAGACCACAGATAATTTGAAACAAAAACAGAGTATTACTGTGCTAAGGTTTATTTTACTACTCAGAATTATTTTTAAAACTTTCTCAGCGAACGTCTATAGGATACAAGAGGCACTGCCATAACAGTGATCAGTGAATAAGCTGGTATATATATTTGTATTGTACAATCGTACCTCGACTTACATTACTGCATACGCATTTGCTTATGACATATGTCATTTATCCGTACTTATGTCATTTTTGTAATGTTGATAAGGTGGTAAGAAGTCTGTTCCTGGCACCCAGGAGAGAAGACAGTAAGGATCGCTTTCTGGGAGAGACAGCTGAAATGAGCAGCATAATTCTAGCTCATACTACTCTCATTCATATACTCAAGACACACATTCACTAATATAACCTGGCTTACTCAAAGACAACCCGTGTTGATGGAGTGTGTGACACCAGCCTAATAGTATATTAAACACGGCCCTGGGATACCTGGCAGCCTCCAAGTGTACCATAACCTTACTCACAAATGTAGACCTCTGTATGGACGGACATAATTTCCCTAGCTACTCATGTTCCCATGAATAAGAATGTAAAGAGAATGAGCGGGATCTCACTGTACAACAAGCTGGCCAAATGGGACACAAACCTCCGTGACAAGGGCAGTAAGGGCGAGAAATTCAAAGCTAATTATTAAGCTTCTGCAAGTACCTTGATAATGTATTGGAAAGTCGACAATTAGAAGAGGAGTAGTTTACCCACCTTGAATTGTCTCGAAATTACTTTATGAAGAGAATATTAACGGAGAAGATGCATAACTAAGCATTTCAGAAAGGGATACAGAATCCCTGCTTTCAGAAAGCAGCAGAAAGCAGGAATACAGAAAGGAAGCTATAAGATCGAAATGCAACAGTAATCCTAGAAAATCATTCATTCAATCAAGGGTCGCTTTCTTTTATTCCTAGTCAAATACACAAATAATAGGCCAGTGTTTCGCTAATTGTGCTTGTAGGACTTCCTTAGTCTATATATACTTTAAAGTGCTGTCAAGTGTGCCTGTTTTTTTCTGTACATTAGTGCTTTATTTACGTTACTTAGCAAAGCTGTAAGAATAAAATAATATATAGTTCAGTAATTAAATCAATTTTTTCATAAATTTGATTTATGTTTTAGTTTCATTTTTTAAAATGTTTATTCCATTATTTATTACAAATTTATATGATTTCTAATAAATAATCAAAATAACCTTCTAGAAAAAACAAAACAATGTAATTAGACACGACTTATTTAAAGAATAGGCGATTACAACTAACACTAATTGCTACCCTAAACAAACAGTGAAAGTAGAAAAATAAATGGTCCTATCATCTAGTGTAATGAGAAACACTTCAAATAATGTCAACAAATTCGGAATTAGTGCATAATTTTTCTATTGATGTCTATAATAATACAGAGTGTTATTATAAACACTCTCAAACTATTTACCATTCAAGATATAAGTTGATCACATAAAAGTCATGTCAATACTCTGTTACATAAATACTTGCCAAAAGGTTAAGCACGGTGCATTCAACACCTACGTAAAATTTGTATAATACATAATTAGAGTTAAAGAGAAAATTTAAATACAAATTTTACTACATTTTTCAAAATAATAATAATAATAATAAAACATTCTGTGCTACAGAGTATGTTATTTTTATCGATCACCATAAGTACTAGAGGTCTATTTCTGTTACCCATCTATTCTGTCATTCATCACTCCATTTTCTAGAAGACTCTATTGTATTTTACAAAAATCGTTCCTGTTATGATTAGTTCAGTATAAAAAATCACATGTAAACCGAGGGGAAATGGTAATTCTAAACTGTGTGTATTCTGTTTCAGAAACAAATCTTATCAGGTGTCTCTGCTTTTGAAAATATCTGTAATTAAAAAGTTTGTGATACTTTGTGTTAGCTTTATGTATTTGTACATGCATTACTGTTAGTACGTTCCATTCAATTTAAGACTTGAGAGTTTATTTTCATTTTATTTGTAACTGTTTGGTGAATGTTCGTGATAAAGCTCTTCATGTTATCATTTTTCCCGCTGGGAATGTTATAATTTTATTTAAAGTACATATCTCTGCCTTTCATAGCTTCAAACAGTTCATATTTGTTGACACGCTGAGTTCATATGACACAATATGAACGCTTCGGAATACTTCCATTTTCGAAATATTTCACTGTATTGCTCCTGAAAATCTAGGTTCATTTTTTTTAAATGCAATATAAAGCAACTGTAGAAAAGAAATACAACCTACTGCATTTGTAAACAATGATTGTTAAATCCGAAGAAGCTTTTTTAATTATTCTAAGCAATACTGAAAAACAAGCAGAAAAAGAATCAGAAAAAAATCAATAGATTTTTTATAACTGTACTCAAGATAGAAGGAACAACTGAATCATACATATCAATGTAAAATGGGCTGTTTAAAGATACTGTAAATAACATTAATAATTAAAAACAAATCAACTGAATAATTTGGACAACTTAAAATATAATAAACCTAAAAAAAGCCAAGAAAAAAATTATAGAATGGCTGAAATGAAATCAAAACAAACTTGAACTGAGAAGATGATATCTGTTAAATAATTACTGTACACATTTTTATTACTTAATGTGTTTATTACAAAGGTAATCTCAATTGTTACTTTTAATTAACTGTAAACAATTTAAAACAAAATATGTTTATTTAAAGTATTATTGAAAAACTGGCCATAGAAATACATTTTATGTAAACTACGCAGAGAGCTGTGTAATATTCACCAAACAGAATCATTAATCGCTAATCGCTGCGTGTTGCAGCACATTAAAAGACATTAGTTCTATTTAATGTAATATGAAATTGTTTAGATTTTATTTAAATAAAAGATGATTTAATGTGTTTTTCTTTTTTTTTCTAATTTAACTGATCTACATGCACTTTCTTCCTATTACTTTCTCTATTATTATTTTATTATTAATCTGAATTTCATTATATATACATATATATATATATATATATATATATATATATATATATATACAATGAACGCTGGCTGGTAATTTACCCAGCAGAGTGACAGAAAGGTAGAGCCACCCTACTGTTGTCTACTAACATTCAGCTGGACACACACACACACACACAATTTTTTTCAAGGAACAGAAAAATATAAGTAAAACAAACATACCTACAACTTTTATTGGATATCTGTGAAATTACTACGCATCAGTTAGAGCAGTGGAACAATACAGATAAATTACAATATATTGTATACAATATATGTACAATACATATACAATATATATGTATACAATATATATTGTATACAATATACAATCAATATACAGATAAATAAAATATGAATTGAATTACCATAAATACATGGTAAAGTCAGTGAATTGTGAGTGCTACTCATCAAGGTCACTTTGGACAACTTGCAGTCAATGTCAATTAATGGGTTAATAATACAATTTCTTAACTAGTAGTTCAAAAAACAGTAGACCTCGAAGTATATTAACATACAAAGCACTCCATGATGGTGTTTGTAACTTTTTCCACCAATTTAACCAGTTACCATAATATTTACGAAAAATGTTAATGGACCAACTTTATTATAAATTGTATACTCTTTCTCCATGAAGTGGTCAAAATTATGTTAGGTTTTGCTGTCCTGCCAGTATTACAGGAAATAATCATTAATTACACTTTTCACATGAATCAGAGACCACTATCTCGAAACAAAAATGATTAGGGAAAAATTTTAAACATATGTGGGGCTTTATACAAAGTATCTTCATACCAAATTTCAAAACAATCGGCAAATGAGTTCAATTACAATTGCGTATACTCGTTATTATTAAATCAAAGGCCGCCATTTTGAAACAGAAGTAAATAGGAAGAAATGTAACATATACCTCATTTTGGTTTTATGCAAGATATCTTCGTATTAATTTCAAAACAATTGATCAAAAACAGCACAAAGTTTTATGGAGGTGCGTTAAAAATCTGAATGTCTGGCAAATTCAAAGTACTATCACAATCCCCTCAAAAACAGCATATTCCCTTCTTACACGTTAAGTATTTTTGAAAAACAAAATCAAATTTAATGTAGTACTGAAAAAGTTTGGAAAAGATGTGATAATGCTTTAACAGAAAAATAAAACTGAGAGGTTGGGAGCAGGCTCTCGGTAAGTAGCTCACATTTCCATTCATATTCCTAGAAACATGTACAAGCTTGCATACACATCCTTCTTCATCATCCAACAGAAACAAACAGTCCTTAGAGGAAAACTGACGTTGCACATTCGTTTAAAATCACTCATAATATATAATTCAGATTACCCACAATGCTTTAAAACGCCTTATGCAGAGACCGCTAAAAACTTCGAACCAAGGTTTTGAATTAATCAAGATCAATAAATGTAGTAGCAAATAGTACAATAAGCGTCAATCAAGTACAGTGAAACTTTGATTAACTGTCAGGGTCGGAACTGGGACTGTGGATGCTAATATAACAGAAACCTTTGAAAAAGTAGTTTTTTATATAAGTAAAGTTGGTAGCAACTCTACTTTTTGCATAGGAACCCAAGATAAAAATTGAACTTTTATGAATTGGATAGTCGTTCTGTAACCATTTTTTAAAATGTTTTTTAATTTTTTTAAAAATTTGTGTCCAGAATTAACCATAGAGATTTTATTAGACTTTAATAAAATGTATTTTAATAAAATGAAAAATTTAATGAATAATATTAAAGCACTAACAATATAAAATCAACAAATGAAACTGCAAAAACAAAACCAAACTATAGCAAATAACAAAATTAGTAAGAACGCACATTTGCTAACAAAGCCTGATGTAATGGCAACGTAAACACAGAGTGGCGGAGGTCAGTAACACCATAGCAGAGTTAAAATTATCGTAGTTACTTAGAAGTCATATAATTGCTGTAATCAATAATATCCGAAACTACACTTGAACACTTAAATGAAAAACATTGTTCCAATGTAATGACTTAATTGTATGCTGGAACAGCTAAGCTACTATGCAGCAAATAATGTAATTACCAGACATTATAGCTTATCACTTACAACATGAGCGGGGGACTCATTAGTCGAAGTGACCAAAGCACTGGTCAGTCTGCTGTCTCTGAACTGCACACCTTAAGGTTCTTAGTTCTAGCCGCAGTTGCTCCCGTTGCTTTTTCCTTACCATTTACGCTGATCCCTCGTCCTCATTAGTCTAACTGACGTAAAGTATGGACGCAAGGGAAAAAATTTAATAACATTTTTCAATAAAGTTATCGTGTAAAAAAAAACATGAGAGATAGTTTATAGTAATACGTGGATCAAGTATGACTGACTCATAAATAAAACAAAAATGTACCCTATTTCAGCATCTGCTCTGATCAGAAATAAAGCAAAGTTATTTTTCATTACAATATGTTACTGTCCTTATGGGATAAATATTTGTATTGTACTAATTTATCTACTTTTTTATTTATTCTTTACTTTTATTAATTCTCTACAAGTTATATTTTTCAGTTCAAGAATATTTAATTAATTAACTTTTAATAACATACTAACGGTTAACAGAAACTGACGGTTAAGAGAATTAACGGTTAAATGAAGATTCACTGAACACACAAATCAAAATATTAAGCATGTTTTATAGCATTTTATAGCAAAAAATAAGCTACTATAAAAGATAATAGTAGCTGTTATGTCAGTCAACTGAAATCTGTTCTGTTTACGGCCTATGATGTCAAAAGGTTCATTTATTATTACAAATAAAAGATAACTATTAAAATATACAATTTATTTATATACACAAAGAGCCACAATATTAAAATATTCATAACATAACATCAATAAAACCTATTTAATTAGCCTAGGCAAATCTAATACTGTGTTACATGAATGTGCATGGTAATCAGACCATTATATCAAAATATAACCAAATAAGGCACAAAAACCTCATCAAGACTAAAAGTGGGTTTTTTACAAGATGAAACAAACAAGCTAACTTTTTTCTGAAATGTTCATTGGATGGTCATCAAATACAATGTAACACATAACCAAAACTAACTACTAGGTGTAAAGCTGGACAAAAAAGCTAAAGTGGGGACCTTATTGAATATACAGTGAATGTACATCAGTACATACAAAGTAACGATGTTGATTCAGATGATAAATGGAAAATTTTATTAAACAGAGAGACTTGTAAATTAATATTATAAACATGACATCAGATTATCTGCGCAGAATCATTTTGCATACGGGAACAGAAATCAGTGTAAAATACAACATATAACCAGATTAAAAAAAAAATCTGCTGGTCATGTGTAAAGCAAAACAGAAACTACATTGCACTTAGTGGATGTTTGCATAGTTCGTTAAGAGGAAAAGATTTTTTTTAAGGTGAAAAGCACATTGAGGCTCTCATCGCCACCCTAAATGTAGGTGTGAATGTAAAGTGTTAAAGTCATAAGTGTAGTGTTGTAAGTGTAAGTGTGTGTTAGACTGCGAGGAATGTCTAAATCCTCTCAATAGGTGCAGCTAGTCTGCACCCCCTGAGGGTTAGAAGGAAAGATTCATCTATTCTTCTTCATAAAATATTTACCCACACTACAATCTGACTGCAATATTAAATTATTGCAGTTGTTAAATTATTTTTTTTATAAAGTTTTTTTTCTACTAAATATATCTTTAAGATGAGGTAAGACCCGATAGACAGATATTGATCAGACAAAATAATTTCTCTATTTATAATAGATGTTATTTATACCAGAAAACTTTCATTTAACTTTTCTCCCTTGCCCATTTTGTTTTAGACATAGGTATCAGCAGCTACTGTCCGTTATCATACACGAAAAACTCAGAAATATTTAATTTTTTTTTTTAATTCAGGTTGTACAAATTAACAATAAAATAAGACTGAAAATAATATAAAAATAACAATATCAATATATTGTTATTGATGATACCAAATTGAAGATAGCGTATTACGATACCAAATACAGTAAGTTTATTTATGTTAAGATAATTTTGTAAAATTCTTCCTTCATTTATAAAATTAAATTTACAAATTGTGGAATACAAGACAGATTATGTTTATGTCTCATAAAGTTGAGTGTTTCACTTACACGGGATAAGTCACAATGTACCATAAAGCCAAAAAAAATGTTCACAAATAAAACTGCGATTTCTGCATTAATAATAAATTCAAGATAAATTATATAAAAGCTCGTTTAGCGAATCCCAAAAAATTTCACAAATTTGCTGAACTTGTCGCAGTGATGAGATGATATATCCAAACTACTCCCAATACCTTCACCTTTGTATAACTACAAAACTACTTCTCTGCGATTACCTCAAGTAAGCCGAGCAGTACACAGCAGTCGTTGGATGTCTCAAAACAAATTTCTCTGAGTGAAACGTTTCCACCGTACGATAATTTGAATGTTCTGCAACAGTATACAACTAAAAATATTATCACTGTTCATATTCTGATCAATTATAAGGCGGAAACATATTTATATTAAATATGCATAACTAAAACATTTGTTATGCAAGCAACGAAATCGCTGTGAAGCTAAAAACTTTAAGACAGAATACAAAATAGTGAAATGGATAAAAGTTAAGATGGTAAAAGTATAAAACAGAGTGACCAATAATATCTAACAACTTATATAACTGAAAATATATCATTTTCCTGAATATAATGGTAGAAAAACTTTATATATTGGTGCTCTCAAAACTGACAACGTAGAAATTTTTTTGAAAATCAAAATTTCTGTGGTTTTTTGTAAACACAAGAAATTATGTGTTTATTTTTAATTACAGCAACTGAATTTTATACATAATACTTTAATACTTTTATTATACATAATAAACTTATACTTTTCTTTCTTTTGACTAACATTTTCAACCATTTTTTTCATTTTGTGGTATATTATCATTTCTTTAGAAAGGTAATTTTGTCCTGCTATTCTATTTTGTCCTGCCCATTCCTATTTATCTAAGACTTGAACTACTGGACTTCTAAGCAAATAATAAGATTAAAATGTTTTCTGACTTTACAAAAAACTGGCTGTCAAAACGACTTAGGTTTGGTATAACATAGATTTTTTTTCTTCTACGCAATTGAATGGTTAAAGTTATGTTTTATTTGAAATAAAGCTATTATTTCACACTAACCAAGCAACTTTTGATGCACCTATTTTATACCGTACATTTTACAGTTTTCAAAAAATTGCTACTTCAATTGTTTCTGAGAGTGCCACGAAATGTTTTCCCTATGTTACTCAGAAACACCAAATAGCAGCTATGCAAACTTCATGGGATAAGACCTAATTTCAGGAGTGTCATAGACAACAAATAATATTATTGCAAGCTGCTTCGGGTGAGCATGATTTAAGATCAAAGAATGTTCCTGCTGATTGCCAGTCTTTTGCTGCAGTAGTGTGTTTAGATGCTATAAAGTTACATGTTTTTAGAAGACTAAGAACAAAACAAGTTGTACAGTTTCAACAATACACAATATCACTGTTAAATGTACTGTTTCAAACAGTCACAATTAAAAAAAAAATAAATAAATAAACACAAAGTTTTGATTTATAAACAAACCTGCTGATGTAAACAAAAGACTGGCCACATTGGTGCCTGACTATCGAAGTCGTACATGCAACACTCTGTTGTTTCGTTTACTTGGTATACAAATGCGGTTAGTTGACATGATGTAACGGTACCGATATCAGCTAGCGATGCATATTTTTAGGCTGAATGAATGAATGAATCTGTAGGGTTACTATTGCACTGTTGTGCCCCCTTTCTATATTCCTAAGATGCTCAGTTACAGCATCTTCTCCAGTACTAGTCTCTTCCTAAAAATCAAGAACTTGGAGAGGATTCAAAGTTAGTAAATCCTCCTCCACTTTTAATTGGTGAATTCCCAATTCATTATTGAAGTACTTTCAGATGCTTGCTCTGTTAATTGCCTTTCAATTTATCCCATTTCATCTTAACCCTTATCACGGAGGTTGTGCCCCGTTTTGCCAGCTATTTGTTGTGCGATGATGGGGTACAATATTCTATATTTTACTCATAGGAACATGAGTAGTTAAGGAAATTATGTCCACCCACAGAGCCTTGCATGCATGAGTAAGGCTAAGGGTACATTTGGAGGTTGTCAGATATACCATTAGGCCGGTGTCATACACTCTAACAGCATGGGTCACTTTACGCTTTACAATGTCATCACTCTTAAACACAGTAACTTACATGCAATGAGCCTACTTTTATCATCAAAGAAATGCCAAAAATATATATTTTTCTTATTTAAATTTAAAAACTCATTGTGAATAAGCTAGAACTTTGGATAAAAGTGCTCCGGATAATTGCGTCCCTGAAGTACTTTACTAAGGAAAAAGTAACAAAAAAACTAAATATCATTTGTTCGGTTAAATACCGAAATTACTATTCTTACCATAGATAACCTGCTGGATCATCTTTGCCACAGATCATTCGTGTTATTAGACAAGCCAATCACGGCCCTCATTTAAACTGATCCATGAAAAACGCATTCTGAACTGAGCACTCTTCTGCTCTGTGGACTGCTCTGTGCTTAGGATCACCATGGTTTCACAGTATACCTTCCGTGCATCTTACACTAGATATCAGCATTTCACCATATGTACTTTTTATGTCAGTGAAACTTGAGACATCTCAGATCCTCAATTAGATATCTAAGGTAAATATAAGTTGAATTGTGTAATATCAATAAGATGATACCCTAAATAAACAGCTGTTTGGAAGGAACGATTGAGACGACTGACAAGTCTGTTCTGGAGTGAGGCTAAGGCTAGTTCGTGCAAGGCTACGGCACTCAGATAAGGGAAATTGTGCATCATGATTTTGGATATAGAACATTCTCGCTAACATGCGAACGTCATAAATTTCATGCGTAAGGCCTATTTTTTTTTTTGTTTTGGTTGTTGTGCTAGTAAGGAGAGAATTTTTTAAAAAATTTTGACAGTGCGAACTTGGGTGTTTTTACCGATTTTGTAGCTTCGTTGTTAAGAAAAGAAATATCGGCTAGCCTAGAGGAAAACCACTAAACTCTGATTAACAGAAAAATAAACAATCAAGCTGTTTAATACCATTAAAGTCTATATCTTTAATTCATTTTTTTTCACTAATATATTTTTGTAAAGGGCCCTGGTTTATTATTATTTTAGTTAGTCATAGTGACGTCACTAATAATAATATTTGTTACTTTTAGTGAACCTTATATCTTCCAGAAGAATATAGTTTAGTTCAAGAGTTATTTTTATTTTGTTAAAGTTTGTTTTGGTGGATAACTGATATTTATTGTGTAAGATGTTATATTCCAAAAGGCTGGTAAAGATTTAAGTTTAGTTGTTGAGTTTAAGTTAAAGTTTAAGTTTAGTTTTGCCTTACTGAAAGTTGAACTAATTTATCAATATAAGTGTGTTATATTTTCATTATTTTTTCCCCTTTCAATTTTATAAGAAAACAGAAGTAATTAATTTAAATATTTTTTTCCTGTCACTACTTACTTTTTTTAACCTTTAATGTGTCATATTAAAAAAAAACAAGACAATCATAAATTTTTGAAAAGCAACAACTATGATTTCTTTGGTCACCCTGAGCATTGTAACCTTGCACATGCATTCTCGTTGTCTTGGCCTAAACAATGGGGTATAAATTATATTAAAATTAAAGACAATGTGGCGCTCAACAAATGGTTCATTAAAATTAGATACAAAATTAGTTATGGCCCACACCCTTCTTCTCTGTAGCTTGCAAATAATTAAAGATTTATTACGGGAACGTAATAAACTGTTGAAATAATGCAAAATCTGACTGCACACTAACATCATTATTAAAAAAATCCTTCTTTTGCTCTCCCTACGTGGGTCAAACGTAACCACTAACAAGAGTTAAACACGTCGTAGATACATATTCACATATATTGCTTTAATATGACTGTCTTTTTATAAGACACATCTGCTAAACAATTCACTATAACACAAATTTGTGAATATAACACAAAGTTTACCAGTTTTAATATAACATTCTCTAAAAGACAACCAACTCTTGTATAGTAAACAATAAGTGCCGTTAAACTTTGTGTTCTAAATATTTCTCAAACTAACCTTCAAAGTATGTTAACAGAATTTATAAAATTCGGTTGTAAACTTAATATTGTTTGTTAAATTTGTTTAACGGTCCTCTAGTTAAATACCATTTAAATATACTGAATCCATTGTATTTGCTATGAAAAAACCACAGATCCTCTAACACCTGACATAGCTCAATTCATAAAACTCAAACCACTTAAACTGATGTAATACTTGCTGGTTACTGGAAACTCTTTCCATAATAAGTGATTCCATGACATCATTGGTCACGCTGTCAATCATTCTACACCATATCAGTTAAGATAATGATTACAAGTAAGAAGGTTATATTACCTCTTGCACCAACCATTCGGGTAGTCCTGACTTCTGCTAGAAATTAGCTGCAGGGTCAGTGTGTTGTCGCCATGTGACTTGAAGCTCAGCACACTCAATGTCACTTTACCATCGGTCACGTTCGCAGCAGTTTTGTTACATTTGTCGAAGTCGACATGTTCTAGCCTTAAACATGTCAATATACTAAGACTTGTGGATCTAATTTCTAAATTCACAAAAATATGCTTTAGCAAAATAAAAACAAACGCTAATTCTACAAAATTATGGTACAGGGACACAAAACTATTTAAAAAGACACTTTCGTATGCTCAGAGGCAGGGTCGGCACAAGGTGTTGAACATGGCGCCATGATAAATGAGAATAAAACCAAATACCTCCACTTCGGGGGCCCAGCAACTCATCCGTCCTTCTTGGAGACAAGAAGATATAAGTTTGAAAGAGTGGATTCTTTTGTATACCTGGGTTCCCTAGCTACCAGGGGTGATGTATCCCAAGAAATAAGAAGATTAATGCTGGCTAATAGGAGCTATTTTGGGCTAAATAGGCACATTAGAAGTAGGCTTATATCTACGAAGACATTTTATATCTATCCTATTTTATAAGACATTAATCCGATCGGTGCTAACGTATGGCTCAGAGCTGGCTTGTAAACAAGAGACGAAAAAAACACGAAAAATTCTCCAACAAAATTACAGCCCAGTACAATGGGGAGGGGCATGGAGACAGAGAAAGAATGCAGAGCTACAGCAGCTCTTCCAAGAAACGGACATTGCCAAAATAAATATAAAACTCAGCAGACTTAGATGGGCGGGCCATGTTGTTAGGATGTCCACTGTGGAGATAACCAAGAGGCTCATGGGCGAGGAATTACATCGATCCAGGAAAGTGGGCAGGCCCAGACTGAGATGGGTGGATGGCTAAGGAACCTCTGAACACAAGGAACTGGAGGGTTGCTGCACTAAAGAGGGAGGACTGACGGAAATGAGTTGAGGAAGCTAGGCCTAGTGACGGGTTGCGGCGCTAGACATTTATTATTATTACATGGCGCCAAATAAAAGAGGGGCGCAAAAAAAAATGTCAAAAAAATCTTCAGTATAAAAAAATTAGGGGAAAACTGACAGAGCACAGTAAAAAAAATCAATGGCACAGAAAAAAATTGATTGTATAAAAAACCAAATGTCAATAAAAATTATTTAAAAATGAAAAAATTTAAATACATAAAATGTAAACAAAAAACCATGTGAAAATGTTGTTGCAAAACTTTACGTTATAAAGCAGTTTTACCTATTAGCCCACTACTTACCCTTTTAGTCAAAACTTTGTCTCTTACTATTGTTTAATTAATTTCCTTTTTAATCATTTAGAGACAAACTTCCAATATATCGGAAGTCTGCATATATTGTTGCATTAAATAAGCACTGAGAAAAACAAACTGCTTATTTATCAGAAATTTAGAAAAACATTTTATTCTTGATATTAAATGTGTGTTGATCACAAAATGCATACATATTTAGATAAATAAAGAACTGTACCATTATAAATAATTATCAACCATTAGAAATTAATAATACTGTGCATCTTGTAGGCCAATAGTAGCTGTCTCAGTGTTGTGCAATCAATGTAACTACTCGACTGTATTTATTTTCCTTCAGGATAGTACTAGGATTTCTTAATTTAATGTTCTAAAAACTTTTTAGAACAGGGTACACTGAAATTCTTCCAAAGGGTGCAAACTGTCCTAGAGATGGCACTTCGAAATAAGCCTGTCTTTTCAAACTTCAATATCAAATTGTTTGAATCAAGATCAAACTTTACACAAATTACTCACATGTCTGTTTCTTCAGCAAGTAATATTAACTTAAAGTGGCCACAGTCTTGCAGGAACTTGTAGGCTATTGTAATGTAGAATGGGTCGCCTGTCTCGCTAATGAAGTTACAAGCAAGCAATCTGAAATGAAGTGTTAAAATATATTTTTAATGTAAAAATAAGTTTAATGGTGTCCTAACTTTATAATTAACTTACTTAAATTTCTGAAAAACTATTGTTAATTTTTAGAACATGGTACTAAATTTTTACATGGTGTAGCTTATTAGCTTCCAAAACTAATAGGTTAGGTACAAAAAATAAGCTTACATTATTTGTTTCCTGTCTTTAGTTCTATTTTTACCAATTTAAAAGTTTTCCACTCTATAATGCTATACTATATGCGAGAGTCGTTTGGAAAGTAAAGATCGTTTTTTTCTCTAAAGACTTTTTACTAAGATAATGAAACAAAACTTATTTTACAACATATTTGATACCTTAGCTATTTAGTCCTGTTCAAATTTAAACATTTGTCATAGCGTTTCACCAGTTTTTTCATGCCTTCTGTACACTCAATTGCCGCCAAGTTTTCAAACCACTACTAATGCTCTCTTTCAATTCGTTGTCGTGAAGAAGCATAATGCCGCTCGACAACAATTCACACCATTTGTTTTCAAACTGAAGCTTCATTCATCACGCGACCAAAAACCTTCGTTATCTCCCTATAAATTTCAATAGGGCGGACTTTTTTCGCATTCAAAAAGCACATTACAAAACGAACCTCACAAATAGCATGATCGTTAATTTTATCACACATTTTAAAATATAAATAAACAATAAACAACTGTAGTGGTTCACTATTAGTGTAAGACTGGCATGAAGAGTGACACAACAGCGGAGGAGAGGAGAAATGAGCAGCTCATCAAATTACATTCACACTATTTACTAACACGATACTATACACTCTTAAATGCATTAAACATCATATTTGTGTTTTAAAATGTTAATGGAGTGGAAAATATCACTAAGCGGAAACTTGTGAGCTAAAATATTACTATTTTTTATTATTTATTTATCTTTCTACAGTTTAATACACAAACATATGTCATTAGTTATTTATTTCCAATTATAATTCAATTAACTTTAGTTGTTCAGTGTTCTATATGTACAATGGTACAAAATAAAGCATTTTTCTATTTACTGACATTTATTTTTGAATATATTTTATTTTTCTTAAAAATGTAAAGTACAGTACATTTTATATGTTTGTAATCATTGCAAATAGAAAAAAGAAAGATATGTTACTGCTGTGAAATTTAATAAAGCTCTTTATTATTTTGGTCTGAGACAAAGTGTAAAGAAAATTGTTGCCCTGGAACAGTATGCAACAGTGACATACCAAGCTGAAGTAATAGCCATTAATGACTGCGTTCCGAAGAATTTGAAACGAGCCTTCAAAAAGACTCACATTCACATTTATATTTAAAGTCTGATAACAATCAAAGCACTCGCAGATCCAATAATTCAGTCCAAGCTAAGGTGAACATCAATGCCCTGTTTCTGGAAAACCAGGTTACTCTTCAAGGCATAAGGTGGTTCAAGGCATGAGGAGGCAGACCGACTGGCTGGACTGGGATTTGCATTTGAGTTTATAGGACCTGAGCCAGCTTAAGCGATATCACTATTGTTGGTTGGATCTGGTATCAATATGTGGATTAACAAGCAACACCAGACAAGATGAAATATCTTCCATGGGCATTCCCATACCAAGCCCCACTTAGGTAAGGTTCGTTATGGAGGACTTAAGAGGGGCCGTAGACATTTTGAGCAAAGAACAACTCAGGAAAATCATGAAGCTCATTATAGAGCACTGTGGTCTGAGGGTGTACATGAACATGATAGGTATGTACCACAGAGAAACTATATGTAGGGTATGCAGGAAAGAGGACATTGTATGACACATAATTTATGATTGTGAGGCTTTTACTAGTAGAAGGTTAAGGATTTTTGATTTCCAGGATCATAGTGACCTTCAGAAGGATGAGCTAATGAGTGGACTGCTGGAACTTACTATGGGCACCATTTGCTGAACTAGTTTTTAAGAGGTTTAATTACACAATAGGTCCGTCCATTGCTGTGCCTCGGATTTTATACACCATTCCTCTAGTTCCTAATCTATTACTTTGATGAAAAACTGCAACTTTGGTTTACCTAAAGTGGGTGTGGACCCATTGATTCTGGATAAATAACATTTTAATGTAACTTTACTTTCACAAACTGTCAATGCACTGTCAAGATTACTTTGAACAGACAACGCTAAAGCACATTTCATATTTAAATAATAGTACAGGAATCCCATTTGTAATGTTGCTACTAGCCAGTACATTCCTGTATCAAGTACCCCTACAATATTTGCAAGAAAATTTTAATTAGTCCTTAGATCATGGTTATTGTATAAGATTACTTTTATTTTGCATGGTTACTTTTATTATGTATTTTAATAACTATGTATTTAGTGCTAAAGTATTTTTGAAAAAATTATTAAACATAATAAATGTAGTAAGCAAGGAATTTTTAAATCTATTGGTAGATGCAAACTTCCAGAGAGAAAGTTTTTGGAAAAGGTTTGAATTTTGTATTAACATAAAAACATTAACAGTATCTTAGCTGGGTTCTTTTTTGGAAATCAGTAGTTTTTTAAACTGTACAGGCCTATATAGTAGGTTTTTTCCTAACGAAAATATAATGTTGTACTAGCTGTTTTAACTTCAGCCTGTTGGTGGCCTTGAAAACACTCTAACAAGTGAAGCCTTGGTTGGTAAGACTCAAATAAAAAAGTTGTGAAAGTAAGCTAACATGTTATTACGCCATTAATATAATGGATTTCCACCAAGTACCAAATTGTGTTTAATAAATTATAACTTGTGTGTTCTATGTAGGGAATCTGGTGGAGGCTCCAGATTAGCAATTCCACAGTAACTCTAGCTCATACTACTGTCACTCAACTACTCAAGACAAACACACATTCACTACTCTACATAGCTTGGTTAACTCTAAAGTGTGTGCTGATGGAATGAATGATACCGGCCTAGTATAGACCTGGCAACCTCCCAGTGTATCTTAGTCTTACCCATGCATGCAGGGCTCTGTATGGGCGCACTTCATTTCTTTAGCTACTTGTGGATGTTTCCATTAATATAAAATAAAATATATTAATATAAAATATAATATATTAAAATATTAATATAAAATATAATAAGCAGAATCTATTCTAAGCACAGCAAAAAAGGAACAGCACAAGAAAAAGGTTGGCCAACTGGAACACAAGCTCTGTAAAGTTGGTCAACAAAAAGAAAAACTGAAACAGAATTAGCAAAGCAAGCACCTCAATAAGGTACAGTGACGTCACCAAGTAGAATGGGTGGGGGGTTACCAACCTTGAATCCTCACAAAATCCTAGACTTTATATAGAGACTAGGGCTGAAGAAGGCGCCATAACTAAACATCTCAGGAATATAGACGGGAAGCACAATATACCTACAAAGATCTTAATGCAATAGTAATTTTACAAATTCATTCATTCATTTATGGTATAGGGAAAGTAAGCTCACCTGTTTATATGGTTGTCTTGACAACATGAAGACAACTTTAGACAACTTCCATCTTCAAATGCTTCTTCCATGTACACAGAGATACAAGATGTAATGTCGGGACTATCCACAGTGTCGAGAGGTTCATGTTGATGTGTACAGGAACAACAAGTAGGTTGGTAGTTTTGTTTGCTCAGATTAAACCATGGAACTTCTGACTACAAAATAAACACCTTAGTATGTCAATAGGATTGAAACAAACATATAGTATTAGCCATTAAGAAAACATTAGGTCAATATACAGGGTCATCAAAAAAAGTTGGACACATTTTGAAAAATCGCAGTTCAGTAACTAGTTTAGTTAAATACAAATATTTTTTTTGCAATATACAAAATTTATAGTATGTTCATTGTTTGTTTAGCCAGCAACAAAATTCTAAGAAAGGGAAAGTTTCTATTCTCAACCTTTATTCTGAAAATAGAACACAAATTGTATTTCAAGTGAGGGTGACTATAGGTTAGCAGCATAGAAAATTGCTAAGAGCACAGTGGGACAAAGAGAAAAAATGTGCGAGTGAGAGGTCATGTCCCCACTCTGTCACCACCTTTTCCTTCACTATCGCTGAGTAGTAACAGTTTGTACTCAGACTGGCACAGTATACGTGCCCGAATTGGAGGGAGCTGGAGGGGAATTCTCCTACATGCACGAGAAATTTTCACGAGACCATGTACTACGTGTCTGGACTATAACAGCAGCATGGCAGCATTGTATCCGAGTTCACAAAGCGTTGTAACTGAGCCTAAAATACACATACACTTATACAGTATATTGGGGACTTTATGAAAACCTAACCGACATTATAAAAGCTATAACTGAGTTAGCTTTCTAACCGAGGGTGTTATAACAAAGGTCGACTGTATATAAGACATACACAAGTATATATATATATATATATTTATATTTCCGACTTTATATTTGGAGCGAGAACCTCTTCAAATATGCTAGGTACTATTTTGACAAAATGTCAGAACAATGTTTCTCCTAAAAACAGTTGTGTTAAACGAACATACATTGTTTTAAATATTATTCATATAAATACAAATGTACTCACACACACATTCCCTTCCTTGTACGAGCTCTGTCCATAACCATGGCAGAAAGTAGTCCTGAAGGGTAGAATGGAAGGTCCGTAGGTGTACAAGAACGATCGTAATTTCCTCCAGAATGCAAGTTCTCTATGTACAAAGTCATCTCCTTCTTTCTTGGATTGTAGCTCATGTGTCCATCCAGGGGCAAATATGGCAACGGAAAAACCAAAACTTCGAATCATTTCCAGGGGCTGTGACAAAAGATCTTTATTATTAACAAATATACAGTTACAAATTAACCTTTTATCACCATGCACTTTCCGAAGTCATATAAAATGTCACCAAGTTTATTTCCATGAGACAATGCCTCGTTGCATGGAATTACCGAATACTACAGTCTACATGGCTGTTTTGACGCAAGTATACTAAAACAATCGTACATCTGTTAATATTTAAGATAACATGATTTTGATTTTGTTTTCTTCAGAAATAGACTACAAATTTTGTTTACAAAATCTTGCTTTATTTTGTTTCCAATAGTGTTTTTAACTGAAATAATAATTTTGTTTTGTTTTTATAAACAGTTTTAAATTTAAAACTGTACAAGTGTATAAAAAAAATATTGTGTCTAAATTTTATACATTATTTTTTAGCATATAATTATTTTTTAGCAATTATATAAGAGAAAATCCTATGTCTTATCTAATGAAAACACCGCAACTAACTATAACTTTACCTTGTATTAATTTGTTTGTTCATACTTTAGCAAAAATAAACCCCTGACAAAGCATTATCCCAAAATAATACTGGCTCGATGTGTTTATGTGATATCTTTCATGTCACTTACGGACTTGATTTAGTATGTTTAAAAAAGTGTAAACTTAGCGTTCAGTACTATCAAAATACAGCAAACAAGAATCCATTAGTGACATTAATTTCCGTGTTCATAAAACATTCATAAAATATAAATATATTGTAATAAATGGACAGAACAGTTCATGTCTATCCATTAGTACATTGGTATGTGGTGCAAGTCAATCTAATTGGTATGTGGTGGTATTCAACAATCTTTAAAAGTCGATTATATCAGCCATTGGTGACCTAAGGGTTAATAAACCAAGCAAAGCAAGGTCTCTATTTCCATTCAACCTTTCAGTATTTGGTTTGTGTGTTTGTTATGCAGTTTTAACCAATTTCGTTGAAATTTATAAAACCTGAGTAAAGTTTGTGTAGGATTTCCCATTCCCATCTGTTTTAAGATGGTGACTTATGATTTAACAATGATGAGTGAATGTAGTTTTGGCCAAACAGACTGATTGTTTTGAAATTTGTATAAAGCCCAAACAACATATGCGTACATTTTGTCCCATTCACTTTCATTTCAAGACAATGGCCTGTGATTTAACAATGTTAAGTATAGTTTCTGGCTATTTCCTGTAATACTAAGTGAATAGCAAAACCTATCATAATTTGCTTCACGGAGAAAAAATATAAAATTTCCAATAAATTTTGTCCAGTAACATTTTCCCTAAATATTATAGTTACTAGTTAAATTGGCAGAAAATGTTACAAACGCATCAGAGCGTTGTCATAGAGCAAAAATTAATACACTGGCATGGTCTACTGTTCTTCGAACTACTCGTAATAACATTTTAAAAGAAAATATCTATTAAAATGCATGTAAACAATTGTTTTACAGGAAATAATACCTGTACATTAAAAAACTGATAAAACTGGTAATACAACTAGGTATGACCATTCTATTTCATTTATTTAACTTTTTTTTTAATGATAGCTATTTATGCCCAAATGTGTCTTTAAGCAATGATTATCATTTTCCCTTAAGGCTTTCAAAGTTCCCATGCTAACCTTATAAAGAAGATTTTAATCTGGGTTCACTTTACAATACAACACATACATTTTATTCCCGTGTGTTTACATTTATGTTTAACAAGATTTTCTGTGAGGGGGAAGACTCTAATTACAGTTGCGATTATTTTCTTGGAAAATGGTTTGACTCATTTTCATATGTCGGAGAAAGCTAATCCTTAGCCGTGCAGCCTATGTTCTATGTCATAACATACGCTGTTCTATCTGTGACAGGGAAACAATACCAGTCACACAAAGCAACGCTGAATTTTGTATACACTGCAGAAAATATTCATCCGATTTAATTAGATCATCAAGAGCCATACACAGCGGCTTCAGAGTGAAAAAAATTAATTTTAATCTTAATTAATTAAAATTAATCTGTTTTTGTAAATAGATTTAGTTTTTATTTTGTATACATGTACAGTAGAGTCCCACTTATCTAACCTTCGCTAATCCGACCTTCCGTTTAGTCCGGCCTAGCCTCAAAGAGCAATATTTCATGCAATTTAAAAGATTTGTAGCAAAACCAAACATAAAATACCTGTGCACCACTTTCGTGTCAAACCATTACGCCTTCCTGTCACTTATGCGCTCATCCAATGACCTATATTCTCTTCAATAGAAAATGGGGGTTGACCACCCTTATACCTGCTCTGTTCATTCATTTTTGTCTTTTAGTATCAATTCAGATTCATGGTAAAGTTAACATTTGGAGTGCATTCTGCTTGTGTGTTTCTTAATGTTTCACATAATTTTTTTTTTTATTTTCTGTTTTCTAAAAGGTAAAAGATATTTTACTACTCATGAAATTGTAAGATGCAGAGGCAAGAAAATGTCAATAAGTTGGTAAACAAAAAACAATTACAAACGTTTTCTGTCAAGTTTGATGATTTTGACGTACTGCACTAATTACTGTAGATTCTGTGTGCTGTTTTATGTTTTAGTACAATACATTTAGTAATAATATTTGTAATTCACAGTTTTTTAATGTAATAAATTCAATTCAATTCTTTTAAAAGTTTTTTAATGGTTGTCCGTGTAAGCTGACTTTCTCGCCAATTCGACTCGGCCACGCCCGGTTAAGGTTGGATTAGCAAGACTCTATTGTATATGACTGTAATTAATCTTATTACCATGTTACTACGAAAGCCTCCATTCACAGTACCACGACCGAACACATCAACGCCCACATAAACATCTCTCAGTCTAGGTCCTGCATGCTCTAAGCTTTCTGTCAAGTGTTTTTCAGTCCAACAGTAGTTTAGAAAAATTCCATCGCACACATTGAAAAATTTTCTGAAACAATGTTATAAATTTTAAAAAACCACAAGACAACTTATGTTTTTATTAACTGGCAAAGTGAACATTGAAAACATATGTTTCAAATAATTGAAAGTAAGTCAGATTAACCCTGTGAGTGCAACAGCTGCTTTGCCAAATCATATGTGTAAATTTTCAACCAGTTTTACTTCAATTTACAATTGCTTGGACAAATTGTTGTAAAATACCTATTCAACCAATCTTTAAATTTTATTTACATTTCAGCAACAAACCAAAGAAATGATGTTCATTCATACGAGGGTTGATCAAATATAAACGAGACTGACTTTCTAAAAACTTTTCCGTTGGACATTGAACTCTAAAGGGTGGGGTTTCAGGTAGCCTGGGAGGTTTGGGACGGGCGTAGACGGGCAACATTTCCGTTCGGACCCTTCAGTATAAAACTATACAATGAGTGAGAGTGAAGTGCATGTTTCCGTGGAGCAGAGAATTATTATTAAGTTTTTGGCCAAGGAGGGGGTCAATCCGACTGAAATCTTTCGTAGATTGACTGCTCAATACGGGGACAGGACCCTGTCAAGAGCTCGTGTTCTTGCTTGGCACAAGGAATTCGCCGAAGGACGGGAAGCAGTAGAAAACCTCAGCCATGATCGTCGCCCGACCACTTCCGTCACGGACGAAAACATTGATGCTGTTCGGAAGCTCCTGGACGAAGACAGACGTATATCGCTGCGATTTATTGCAGATGAACTCCAGTTGAGCTATGGTAGCGTTCAAAAAATCGTTACATCAAACCTGGAACTCAGCAAAGTATCTGCAAGGTGGGTTCCACGAATTTTGACCGACGTTCACAAACGGAATCGTTTGGAGATTTGCCAGCGACTATTGACCCAATTTGAACGAGATGGTGAGGCATTATTAAACCGGATTGTCACCTGTGACGAAACATGGGTTCACCATTACACTCCCGAGTCGAAACAGGCAAGTATGGAGTGGCGGAAGAGGGGAGAGAGGGCGCCTCTGAAGACCAAATCACAATCGTCGGCCGGGAAGGTAATGGCCACTGTATTTTTCGACAATCAAGGCGCCTTTCACGTCAATTTCCTCCATCAACGACGCACAATAAATGCACAATATTATTGCGATGTTTTAGAGGCCATAAAACAGTCTTTTCGTAGGAAAAGGAAATCTAAACCGCGAGAAACGTCATTCTTCTTCACGATAATGCCCGACCACATTCGGCGAACGCTACGAGGCTTAAACTCGATCAAATTGGCTGGGAACCAATGGAACATCCCCCATACAGTCCAGACTTATCACCCTGCGACTATCACCTATTTGGGCCACTCAAAGAGGCGCTTGGAGGCCAGCGTTTCGAAGACGATTCTGCGGTGGAGACCTTCGTGCTCCAATGGTTCAATGAACGCCCGAGAACTTTTTACGAAGATGAAATTAAAAAACTTCCAATCCGGTGGGGAAAATGTGTTACTCGTGCGGGAGACTATGTAGAAAAATAAGTTGTATCAAGAATAATTTGTAAGTAAGCAATAAATTTTTTAAAAAATCAGTCTCGTTTATATTTGATCAACCCTCGTACATAGAAATGATGTTCATTCATACATAGAAATGATGTTTTATAAAAATTGTGCAAAAAAAATTGTAACAAAATAAAATTTTAGTCACAAAAATTTGGGGAATACCATGTCAAAAAGTGAAAAACTAAAAAAATCTCACAATGTTTTATAACCATATCTGTGAAGATAAAACAAGTAATTAATTTCACACAAAACCAAGTGGATTGGTTAGCCAATTTTTTTAATTAGAAAACTTTTGAACTTATTTGTTTACAAATACAGTAATTCACTGTCCTAGATAAACAAGAATCACATATCCATGACGAATCACAGAACAAGATGGCCATCGCAAAGGAATGACAATACACATGAATGATGAACAATACAAAAACAAACAACACATTGAAATGAAATAAGGTTGTAAAATGTTTAGTTAAAATAACGTAGAACTATAAGTTTAGTGTGTATTTAAAATTACAATATTAAGTTTTATGCTTTAAATGAAAACTATAAAATAGAAAAAAAAATCTTTGTGCTTTTCTAACACAATACAGCACAAAAAATGTATTGTTTTTAAAAAGAAGTTATAGCATACGTTTCTGAGAGCACTAAGAAATTGTTTTTACCATTATATTCAGAAAACATTTATTTTCAATAAAAATAGTTGTCATTTTTCCAAAAATGCCAATTATCTTTAGTGAACTTACTCAGGGAAGGTCTGAACAGAAAAAAAGATGGGTTGAACAAATCTGTGCATTTCCAAAAACACTGACTCCTCTTCAATGCACAGAATTTCATTTAGTCTAACAAACAGTTATTTTAAATAAAAGCTCGAAACTTTATATTTTGAAAGCTGTACTTATGATGATGAATACACGTAGTGATGTTTTGTGTGAGACGGGTAGAATTTTTGCCATAGCAAGGTCATGTGTGTCGCCTGACACTATTAACTTTGAGGTTTTTCTTGTTTTGATTTTTTTAATGAACAATATCAAATTTTTGTGAAACTGATTCACCCATTTGTAAGAGGTGAAAACTACTATTAGGACTCGTGTGTCAAAGTTAGTTAAGGCACCAGTGTGCTGTGTCTCTGAACTTGTGAACCTCAAGGTTGTTGGTTCATGACTGTGGTAACTGCAATTAGCTTTCCTCTTTCCATTAACATCTTGTCTTTAAAAAATGATTTTTTTTATTTCAAAACAAAAAATCATCTAAATCATAAGACTTTCTGACACCATATTACCAAATGATGATAGGACACAACACTTTGTAAGGTTGACTTACTTGTTACAAAATTAAAGATGGTTTACTTGCTCCAGTTGATTGACTTACTTGTTACACTGGTTCAACTGATTCTGCCACTTGAGCTCGCCACTTGGTGCGATCACAGCGTCATACCAGATAACGTAAGTGTCTCGTCCAGTGCACACAGCAGTTACATCTTCTCTCAACAATTTCACAAAGTCAACCAAATTGTCTACTAAATCCATATCGATTTTGTTTTCAATATTTAACAAGTAACCATCGAACCCATAATGCTCACATAATTCAGCGAGTTTACGAGTAAAAACACTTATCCTTTCTGTGCTTGTCAGTATACTTCTGCACATCTCCACACCTGCCTCATTCTCCGTTATCAGAGTTCCTAGTAACAATAGTATATTAGTTTGTTAATATAACACAGCAGGCCTATATTAGTTTATTAACCCTTTGAGTGCCGCTGTGCCGCTATTTATGACATTATGATAAATGCATAAAATGCCAGATTTACTATTGGTAATTTTTCGTACATCGTCAGTATTTTATATAATACATAGATGTACTAGTCGAAAAACTTATCTATGGCAGTTCAAAGTTTTCAACCTATTGATATATGTCAGTTTTGTTACCCTTTGCCCTTTCAAACTTGAATATCTCTTTGTAATCATAATATTATACTCATCTGTAACAGAAGCTGTTGTCATAAAGTCAGTTGTATTATTTTCGCAGATAAGATACTAAAAGATTACATATGATATTTCTTTAGTTTTCATGCCTTATGACATGGTATAACTGAAAACAATCACAATAAATATTTTATGGCTCAAAATTCAGTTAAATCTTGGTTTTCAGTTCAAATTTTTTTTACACCTTTCTCATGTGTAAAATTTAAAAAAAAAACACTATTTCTGTATAGGCTATGTAATATGTTCTTTAGTTTGTTGCCAAAATAACAAAACAAAAATTATATTTTGCATGTTTTCTCAAAATGCTTGAAAAGCAAAAAACTAGCCAGCAATATGATTGTGCAGAAGACTTGGCAAAATACTGTTGGCACTCAAAGGGTTAAAATTTTATAACACAGCAGGCCTACATCAGTTTGTCGATGCAATACTAGGCCTATATTAGTTTGTTAATAAATATAATATATATCCTTTGAAACCAAGTCAAAACTTGTTACTATAGAAATGAATAAGTTTAAGCCTATATACTCACCTAATACAGGTACTCCATGCAAATGTCCTGCGTTAATCCAGCCAACAGGAGGTATCGTTATAAAGTAATGGCTGAAGTAAACAAAAATATCAACAGAAGACCAGTGATAAAATCTGTAAGGATCATCAGCTTTCGTGTCATCTACAAATCTGCAAATAATAGCCTGTGATAATAATACAGCAATCTATGTAGTTAGTGGTTATATTAAATTGCATATACATTAGACTATATAAACATAAAATGCAAATTTAACTTTATATGTTATAAAAAGACCCTGTCTAGCCAAACTGGCCATGTAAAAAAAATGATTTGCCACATCGCCTCTTTAAGTAAACAATTGTGGAAAACTCTTTTTTATATAAATTACACAACAAGAAAATTAAAATTAAAAGGAAGAATTTATAATAGTTTTTTAGTAAGCATATTATTTATAATCACAACATTTTTGTCACAAATCAGTTTATTCATAAAATCAAGTAATGGTACATTAAATAAAATTATACAGTTCACAAGGTTAGAAGATCAAAAACGACAAAAAAGAATGTTAAATTTAATAACCAATGATTAAAATATGATGGTTTGCCGTGATAATGATTTTCCTTTTTTTGCCTATAATAAAAAATAAAAACTATTCTAACTATTGAAACAGTTTAGCTTGAGTAACAAGTTCAGCGCATGCATGCTACCTACATAAATATGCATAAACTTGGCACAGCTATTTTTTGGTTTTTTATTCTTGCCACATGCTTTATTTCATGCCTGTAGATATTCAAAAATATAAAAATGAAGAAAATTACCAGAAGAAAAAAATATTTTATAACTTTAACTATCGTGTGAAAGGTACTGACATTTTTTTTCTTGCAGAAATACTTTATTTAATGCCTATAAGTAATAATCAGAAAAGGTCAAAAGGCCTGAACAGTGAAATCTCCCATGATAATAGAATAATGAAGAAAGAATGACCCAGTACATAAGACCAGGCGAGGAGAGTTCAAGAGAGTTACATTGATGTAACCACAACTTTCCCCTCACCACTCACCCCAGGGGAGGATCACCTGCTCCACAACCGAAAAGAAGGCCCTAGAGATACACCTGAGAAAATCACAAGCTCTCCTTTCCAGATCCAACTCCCTCAGGAAGAAGTTCAAAGATTTCGCTGGAAGCCCTCTTGCTCCTACCTCTACAGCAGGTTCGTATTTGTTTTGTTTGTAGAGAGGTGTTACTTTGGTGTGTTCGTTTTCAAAGCTACCGCAAGTTCCACTACAATTGCCAAATGCAGATACTTAGAGTAAATAGCTAGACTTGGACACTGAAGTGTTATAACAGGATCTGGTGGGAATTTATAATTTTCGCCTATACTAAAGACAGGAAAAGTTCCAATCGTTTCAGATAAAAATGATGAAATTACTGAGAGATCAAAAACAATTTTATTACTAACCCAACCAATAATATTGTGTTACAGTTCTTAAAGAGATAATCTAAATTTTATATGGCTTAATATTACTTAATTTAATAATAAAATGGGTAATAAAACAAAAAATACATAAAAATAATGAAAAAAAGTGGTCTCACTATTGCATTAATAACCCTACTTGAACTGTTATACATTCTTCTATGGACTATTACCAATTATTATTTATATATTGGTGTATATAAATAAATAAAGGTGAATATACTATTTTCCCCTAAAACCTCTTTTATTACTAGTATATTTGTACAATTAATGGACACCTCTTATTTTCATGTTATTATTTCTATTTTATTACATATTTTATTATTAAATTAAGTAGGCCTAATATAAATCAACAGAACGTTTATTATGTAACAATTTTAAATAATTTCTAAAGGAACTATTTTGTGATGTCCTTACCATTTACAGATTTTCATTACGTCGCCAAAGCAATAAAGTAGTATTACTTCACGTAGTCACAATGGAACATGAATAGCAATGGAATGCAAACAAGATTGGTGTAATCATAATATTAGTTAAGTTATTTTTTCGGTCTTTTTTTCTATTAAATTATTGGATTATTAATTATATATATATATATATATATTTTAAGGCATAGAAAAACAGCAAAAAAATAGTTGTGTCCATTAATTACACAATTACTTATAATTTTTTTCATGACAGATTAGGAAATTATGACAGATTTTCATCATTCCTAACATAACAAAATTTGCCTTTAAGTAGGCCTTAGTCTAACCAAGGCTCTAACACTACAATAATTTGAAGAAACAAATAATAGCAGTAATTTCATTAAATTAGGAATGACAAAAATACATACCTTCATAATTTTCCGAGATTTTCTCAAAAATTCATAGCCCTATTCTTGTCTATGTCAAGTCCTGAATTTTGTCAAGTTTATTTCAGTAGATAATAACAGAAGATAATCTAAACTCTCAACATAGTTGTTCATTGTATAGGTTAGCCCATTATTTTCTGAACATACATTTTTCAATTAACAACAAAATATCACAAATCAATTATATTTAGTAGGCTAAATATTAGATAATTAATTTATATCCATACCGGTCTTCTAAATAACCTCCTTTCATATCGTGACAAATTAGAGTTCTAGGAACGTTCTCAGCACAAAGTTTGATGGTTGGGAGCATATTGGATTCAGAATTATTAGACTGGGCTTTTCCGTAGTTAGAATAGCAATATTTAGTCCTTTTATTAATTTTGCGAACTTTTTCTGCCCAACACTTATCATTGCACTTCCAATCCAAAACATCATCATATGACATTAAAGGGGAGCATACATCGGTTTTTGTTTCCATTTCATCTAACTCCGATCAAAATATCTAGTACTACTTTTGAAAATACCTTTTTGAACTAATTAATTTTTTAAGTTCTAAAAATTCTAAAATGGTGGTAGAACTTAGAAATTTTTATACTGCCGTGTTCGCACTTTCGTTCTTACTATTGTTAACAATTACACAGATTACACACTATGAAGTCGTTACTCATTATAGTAGATTAAACTGCCTGTAATTGTAATATGTATCCTATGAGCATAGATAAGCGATAAAGAACCCTAAACAAACCAAAGATAAAAACACTAGATTGAAAGAAACTATGATTTGGGTTGAAGAGTCACGAATGAACGAAACTGATAAGTAGCTTATATATGTTTGACAGTTTAACCCTTTGCACTTGAATGGCCAGTATGCTTGCTAGCCGCTTGTGACCCCTGTGGTAGTGAAATCCCGTACTTTGTCCCTCACCTAGATATACAATTAATTCTACTTTAATAATGAATGGCTTAATGATTTCCCGATCTTTCTTCAGTTATACAGTATTTTTTATCTGACAGTATATTTGTGAATCACAAGGGTTTTTACAAAGTCTATCCCAAAACATTAATATTTACAATACAATTAACAATGAAGGGATATAATACACTATAATTTATTACTTTTAAAATGCCAGTACTTTATCTTTGAAACTGAGATATTTACATTTAGTTTTTATCATTGTTTATCTTTTGAAATTTCTCGTTTAACTCCAGTGTATCACATGATCACGTTACTATTTTTTTAAAACTTATATTCAAGATGGTAGATCAAATTTTTAACCTATTTTAAAATAGTTTTGAAATCCAGTAGGTTCCATATTTACAAATCTTCAAATTTTACTTGCTTTAAAAAAAATGCCATTTTTAGACTTTTCACTAAATCAGTATTGTTGAAAAGAAACTTATTTATAAACCTTAATTGACAATAATTTTAAAAAATATGGGCATTATAAATAATTTTATTAATATATTACTGTTTTACATTAGTGATTTTAATACTAGTGCTCATAATGAAAAAAGCGTTTTGAATTGTTTAGCAATTTCAAAGAACATTGTTAGTTTCTGGGAGTCTAGTTTGCAGCAGAATCGACTACCCTTCATTTTTCAAGCGGATAGACAAGCTATATTGCTAATCCCAGCCTACTTTCTTCTGCTAGTAATATTTTAAAATGTTAACAGTCCTTAGAGACGTTGTATGGCCAGCGTGAATGGCTGCTCACATTTCTGTCAGCTTGGGTGCTATAGCGATTTTTACATACACTGTACAGTTGACCATCTGATCTGAGAGGAATACAAAGTGCTAAAATTCAGGCAGTCAAGTACCACTGGCTGACTCCAGAAAACATACTTTAAAAACGGTACCCAAGTACAAAGGGTTATTGAAGTACACGAAAAGATGGTCACGTGTATTTTTTTTTACTTGTATCATGTTTTGTGTTCTTATCATATTTTGTTTTAGTTTTTTTTAAGTTGATTTTTTTTAAAGCTACAGAAAAATTTTAAAAACTGTTTTGTCATTAACAAATATAAATATATTGTTTCTTATATTTATGTAAATTCACGATTTCAAAAATATTTGAATTTAAATTAACTCCATTTTTAAAATTATAAAAACAAACTCTTTGTTTGGCACACTTGTAAATTGTAATGTACTGAAGGCTTACACCACATTTAAACTCAATACCTTATTTATTCCTGGAGTTATACAAGAGTTTTTGATTTAAAAAAATGGCCGATTGCAACAAAATTAAGATGAATTTGAAAAAAAAGTTACTAATCATTTTATTTTTTATTTGGGTGTATACAATCCGATCCTATATAGCGCGCTATGATTTTTAGTGAAATCCTGAATATTTATAGTATATAATAATTGTTCCTTTGATATAAATATAAAAGTAATATATTTTTTCTAAGTTTTCTTGATTGACAAAAATGTTAAATTTCTATATTTTTTTTATTTATACAGCATAAGGAGTATTTTGGAATTAATTTTGTGATGATATTCTGTTAATTGTTACAAGGCCTACATAATAATATATTGGATACAGGTACAAAATCAGGGATAAGTTAGTCAAAGAATACCTTTGCTTTAAAATTTACTACAAAATCTTATTTAAATTACAACAAACACTTAAGTACTTACAATTTCTAAAGTACAGTCAAATTAAACACTTACAATATAAAAGAAATTCTTGGAATTCAATTATATTAAAAGCTGCCTATTTACAGTAATATATAGATTCTTTAAGCTACAACTAAACTTACTATCTGTGGGTCACTAAGTAACATACTTTTACAAATTCTCAAAATCGGCTCTAACCTTTTTGATCAAATGTAGTACCTAACAAAACTATCTCTCAAAAAATAGCCTAATTTTTTTGTTTGCCAAAATTTTAGTTATATATGAAGATTCATAACTGAAGTCAGCGTACCAATTTTGAAATAAGAAATTTAAGGTTAGAGAGTAGAATTTTTTACATCACAGATTGATTTTATTGATAGCTTCAAATCAAATTTTTTTAAAATAATTTAATATGAGAGTTTGTCTTATGCTTTTGAACTTTTGTTAGTTTTTTAGTAGAAGTTTTAGCAGTAAATTACTTGAAATATTTTTTTCAAAATGATTACTTTTGTTATCGACTACTATAAAATAATTCTTAAGAAAAATATTTTTTTCTAACCAATTATCAAGGTTTACTTTATGCTTAACTACCAAATATGTGTATATAAGTCTAATGTCATAACACTAATGTGATTTCAGCATGTTTGCACATGACATACACTAAAATTATACTTAATCTTTGAAAACTTATAAAGTTCAGATAATAATGAAAGGCAGGTGTGCAATGACTTTGAAAGGTGATTTACAACATTAAAAAAAGCCCAAAAAATATGTTGTGCCTACAACTAGTTAAAAATGTTTGCTATTAAAATTTTAAATTAAAAAAAGAATTACTAGCATTTATAAAAAATATTAATTTACCTCTATTAATATTCTACAATTTTTTACTGTAGGTCAAAAGCTTAAAGATTATTTCGTTACAATAAAACTAAAGATTATTATTATATAATAATGCTACAACCCTTAAGAAGTAGCTAATGTATACAGAGTTGAATAGAACCTTGGATGGAATGAAATAAGCACATAAAAAGAAAACCATTTTTAAAAATATCTTCTATAGTAAAAACAAATTTTCTTTCGTATACGAGAAAACTCTATTGTCTATTGTTGCGAGAAAACTCAAGAGCGATGAAAAGTCTGGTCTATACAGATATTGAATCTCACAATGCAGTATATTGCTTTGATATAATCGGTTGCATGGATATCTCATTTTAAAATACTCTTTTACCATCTTTCCTCCTTCTTTCTCTGGTTGAGCAAGAAATTATTATACACGAAGCGTGAACACCAGCAACAACTGTAGAACTGACAGACATTTTAGAATCTAAATCCCATGTGTTCAATGCAGAGTGTGGACAGTAAAGGAACAAACTTCAAAGGAAGGCGTATGGTACTTATTAATCTTGCAATAGCGTATACAACTAACACCATGTTTTTTAGTGTTGTAAAAAATCACCTCTCGAAATTACTAGCCATCCTGTAAGTACCTTTCATTTTAAAATTGCCTCTGGCAACGTACATACATTTCATTGTACACTTGCTTATTATAACTTTAAAATTACTTCTACGCATAATATACCTACAAGATCTGCTAGAACTATATATATGTACAGTTTTAAATATTTACAAGTTTTTGTACTTCGCTAACTGAGCAGAGCAGTGAGAGCGTCAAAGAACTTTGGCCTATCTTCTGTTTTCATCCTTATCACTGGAACAGTAAACATTACATGAAGAAATTAATAATATGAGTAGTTTTTCTGATGGTAGTAAGTTACAAGAAACACTTTATAACTTTTGTAACTGGAAAGAAATCTACTGGGTCACGTAACTTACAACATAACAGAGTAAACACTCGATTATCCGAACCCCATCAAAGCGCGATCTAATCTGTAAAAATACAGGATTTTTTAAAAATACATAGGGAAAAGTAACTTTTTAATAAACTCTACTGTATTACAATAACAAATTGGCCTATGTAAGGTACAGTACTTGTTTTGTCTAACTTATTTGTCAAAGTTGATATTAGTTGTTTATATTGACAGTGAAGTTATTTGTGACATACTATATGTCTATTGATAAACACCCTTTCAGCTTTGTCAACACAATCTGTCAAACACTTGTAACTGCATTTGTTATGAAGTTTAAGACAGATAAGCACATCAGATTTCTTGCAATAACAGCCTACTAAAGTTACTAAGATTTTAAGATTACTAAAGTTTTTAAGATTTTTAAAAAAAGATTAAGATTGTATTGTTGCCTAGATGAAATTTTCATTTTTGGTACAATATTGGTACTAAACTTCATATTAGTTTAAAGAACACATTTAGAATAGGAAATTTAAAAAGGTAAATACTTGTTATATTTAAAATAAATCTTTTTGCTATTAAAATGTTGTGACTGAAGAAATTAGATTTAAATTTTCTTTTTAAATTTATTAACTTTCACACTGAAATTAAGCTTGCATCAGACTACACTGGGCTGAAATGATTGGCCGAGCGTTTATGACCTAGTCATCGGAAGCGTGCGGTTGAAAAATAGGGTTTGTAACCACTGTAAACACACTGATTAAATAACAATCCAAAAGTTAGCGAGCATGAACACTGACAAACATCACATTAGAGCGAATCTGCCGCACAGAATTCTCTGTATTTATGCACTATTCATTCGACTAAGCACTTGCGGCGTTTACGGCCTAGTTATCGGAAGCATGCAGCTAAAAAACAAGGTTCATAACTACCATAAACTCCCTGCTGATTAAATAACAGTTTAGAAACATCGTAACTATAAATATTGGACATTTGCTTAATGAGTCACACATTTAAGTGGTCTTATTAATGTTTTCTGAACTTCATGTTTTATTTAGGGTATTTAAATAAATACCCTCGAATAACCAAACTTTTCTGTAATCGAACCCCACCTCCAATTAGTTCAGATTATCGAGGGTTTATTGTATACATAAAACAAAGCAGAAGACTTACAGTCTAGGTATATTAGGGTGGTAATATGTATCAGATAACCTTTTTCATGCACAACATTATTTCTGTAATTTTCTGAGATTAAGAGTATGTTGAATTAATTTTATTTTAAAATTAAAATAGAAAAATTATAATTACGTAAGTTTTATTAGGTCTAGTTACTTTTATTAGATGAGAATTTTTCAATTTTTAAGATTTTGTTTAAATGTAGCCTAATCCTAAAATAAAAATCTCTTTTTTCATTACAAATTTATACTGAAAATTTAAATTCATTTGTAAAAAAATTGTAAAAAACACACAACTATTAAAGAATAACAAATGTAAGAAATGTCAAATTATTACCGTTACTTCTGGAAAGAAAGTTGTATTTATTATCAGTATTAAACAGACCAAATAACATTCTGAGTTTATTTTTTGCTGAAATTGGGCATGTATAGGTATATTTTATCTAAGCTATGAACCAATTTTTTAAAATTTATTTCTCAATTTGTTTTTAAGTTTTGAATGTACTGAATTTTATCAATAATTAAATAAACATAATTAACTAGTTTTAATCGTCCACAATAAATGTCACAGGACAAAAACAGTGTATGCGTCTACAAGTTAACTATGGAGACCTGGAAGAAGAAAATTTAGAACCACTGTTTTATCACTTTCTTTTATAATATTTTTCAATCTCATTTCATATTGAAAGTACGCTTATTTTGCATGCTACTGACAAGTCGCTTACTTTTAAAGGAAAACATTTAAATTGACTAAGAAAAGAAGTTATCATATAAAAAATCAAGTAAGGCAATATTTGAGGACTGTAAGGTAAATACCAAAAAATATATAGTTAATTTAATGCAGTATCATTATTCCATTTTCAAAAATATTTTCCACTAGATAAATACAAATACAAATATCTGCCCCAAAAATTTTAGCCCTTAACTACCCCTAAACAAATTTTTTCTGGGTTCAAGCTGTTATAAAGATTACGTTCACAAATTTTTTTAATAATCGGTCACATCAATTGTGTTTTGTAAACAGATCCTAAAAATCATTGGATCCGCTCAAAAGCGCTGTAATTTTCTATCAACTAATTTAATGACCAAGTATTACATAGTGCTAAAAACACACACACACACACACACACAATCTAAACAGATGCAACCTAACCTAAAATACCACAAATCCTTCTCACCAGCTGTATTAAAAAAATCCATTTCAATTCTGGAGTGTGTTTTCTCTGCGGCTTGCTCGAAAGCCTTTCCAAGGAAGCTGCAACATTATACACACTTTGTAACATCTGTGAAATTTATATTAAATTAGTGAATAAACAAAAAAAATATTTTTAATAATAAAATTAAAAAACTAATGGTCTTTATTCGTTCCAGAACTAAGACTGTTATCTGAGCAGACTGCTGTGAAAGTAAGCATTTACAATGAGACACATGGAAAACATTTTAATTTGTTACACAGGAAAAGATAATTGAGTAGTCACTATATTAATATGTCAAAGATAAAGAAAAATTACAGAACAGAAGTCACACTTTTTTAACTAAATTCATACAAATGTAATTATATCACATGTGTACACACAGGATAAATCAATACTATATATTTTTTTAGTTCATATTGTGGTATTTTTTAGTTAAATAGTCAAAGTTTGTCCATTACCACAAGCACTTCTTTTAGGACTCATTTAATTAATATTCACAAAAAAAATTGGAAAGAAGATTGAAACAACAATTTGGAACTTCCACACAAAGACATTTAACGTTTTGTTAAAGTTAAAAATCAAAAGTATGTAACACGATATTATAACTGTTTAAATTAAACCGTTAAAATTAAATTAACAGGCTAACAAATTAAACACACAGTAAAAGAGTTGACGATACACTAAGTAAAATTAGGTATGATGACAGAAAAGGGAATAGGAGTGGACATTTTGAGAACAGATAACTAAGAAATATCTTGTAAGTTATTGCCCTACAAAAACCAAACACCTATCAATCAATTTTTTTATTGTTTTTTTATTGGCTTGTTTGTGTTAACTCACACAAATCAGTTGTAAATAGTGAAATACTGATGTTTCACTTGCTGTTACAGCACTTGAATTTTAATATAACGGACATATTGCCCCCTAATTAATCTGTTATAACAACACCAACTGTATTTAAAAGCTAATATCTGAAATCAGGTCCACCATATCACCACATTAGTCTGTATATGACAATTGTTATACCAATATGAATAGCACTTACTTCCTGGGTATTGTTTCGCTCAACGGTGGCACACCCAGCACAAGACAAGTGCCTTCTATTGTATACACAGGTGCAGACACTATTAAAGGTAGTCCTGAACTCTTTCTGCGCGCTGTCGCAACATATGCTCTCAGTAGAATCTGCGCCAGCATGTGCAGGCAGAGAGGCTGTGCATAGTAGCGCGAGTCTAGCGTACCCTGAAAACATAACCATAATATTAATAATAGCTGTACCGAAAATCTTGTAACTACTGTTTGGAAATGTGAAAAGTATATTTAAAAAAAATGTATTTTATTCATTCGTTCTTTTTGACAAACAACACATTTGTACAATAAAGCAGGTCAACATTAATACAAAGTATAGAAAATACATTTGAAATTATTCAAACTGAAAAATAACAACTAATCACAACTTAATAACAATTGCATGTGCACTAATAAAACAAGTGTGTGTGTGTGTGTGTGTGTGTATGCGCGTGCGCACGTGTTCGATTGCCAAATCTATGGTTCTTCTGTAGGTGGACAAAAGAAGTACAGATAACACCATAAAGCTGGATTTTGAAATTTCTAAATAGATTTTTTCTAAGTTAAATATTTAGCTGAAAATTACTCCTGTTTATTTGGTGGTGGTAGCTGATGGGTACCACTAACTCATACTACTCTCACTCTCGGCACACATTCACTGCTCTACATAGCTTAGCTAACTCTAGTATGTAAAGTGACCGGTAGTGATGGAACGAATGACATCGGCCTAATAGTGTATCAAATGGAGCCATGGAATAGTACCTAAGCCTTACCCAAGCCAATAAGGCCAAGTATGGGCTGACTTGATTTCTCTAGCTACTTGTGGGTGTTCCCATAAGTAAGAATATAAAATGGAATCTCACCGCACAACAAAAAGCTGGCCAAATGGAGCAAAGGGTAAAGAAAAAGAAAAACTGAAAGGACAAATATCTGAAAGCACCTAAGTAATGATTTGGGGAAATCACCAATTACATGTGGGGTAGTTACTTTCTTTCAATCCTTTCTAAATCCTAGACCTTATGAAGGAACTACAGCTGGAAAGACACTGAACAAAGCATCTTAGGAATAAAGAAAGAGGGTACAATAGATGTACAATTTTTTTTTCTCTTAACGTTCATACTTTATACCAGTCAATCTATAAGGATGAGGAATTAGCGTTAAACTACATTAGAAGTGTAGTGTTTTAACACATCAATCATCGAGCCACAGATCTACAAAGGTCACAGTGCAATAGTATCTCTATAACTTCAATCATTTGTTTAGACACCTGTTTACATAAAACATTCACAATGAAAAATGTTTGAAAATCAACATCACAATGTTGAAAAAATGCCATGCGGGTACTGATAATAAGTAACAAAGTGAAAAAAACTGTGACTCTTAATGTCTTGACTGGAATATATGTTCATTTACTAAATAAAAAATTTTCAGAACCAGCAACGACTTTCTTTCTGAACATTCGAATGGAGAATTCTTTTTTAATTGGATCTGGTAGCAGATCGTAAAGCTTTATCCTCATAGCTTCAACTCCCTTTTGATACAAAGTTAGGTGGTGGTGTTTAATGGTTAAAACATATTTCACAAACTCTTATCACAAATAAAATGATAACTGATTCAGCCTTGAAAGTTTACGCACATTCGTTTGTGTTGATTAGGAAATCAAAACAATTTATTTTAAATCATTAATGAAATTTAAACTTTCATTTATGTACATTTCAAAGCTTATAATTATGACAGTAAAACGTGTGAGGTAAAAGTCATAATTTTTTTTTTTTGACTGCCGCTATGTTTATTTTGTTAGTTACTCAGCTTATTTTAACCATTACTAAAACCAATTTTTATACTTTTTAAATACACTTTGACAAAAACATGTAGAACTAAACTTACTTCTTGTATGACGAGATACAGAAACGGTCCAGCCGAGATAATCTGCTTCATGTCCAGTGAGTTTTGTACTTGCCTGTACATGATGGTTAGCAGCATTTTTGCTTTGGCAATACCATCATCCAACATGGCTTTATTCTGCCTGTAAAACGTTTGATTAGAAAAACATATTTTCTTGTTGTCCTACTCTATAGTTTTGCATTACATTTTCCTTTTAACCCAAAAGTAGTTTAGATTTATAGTGGTCACCAGTTATAACGCAAATCTTCGTATCGGATTAAAGAAAAAATTCTATAGATAAGCCTGTAACATCTTAGCCGGATGCATACTACAGTTTGTTTATCTCTACTTTCTTAAAAATAGCATTATGGAATGAAACAGTATAAGCAATAGATGCAATCTGGCATATTTACGTGCTACGTTAGGTAACATATATATAAACACACGGACTGTGTGTTTATACTGCAAAAATAAGAGAGTGACGCATCATCTTTGAAGAGGGAAGCAATATTTTCCAAAGAACTAGTCCTAGCTTTGGCTGCCAAAATTTAACATGAGAGTTATTTATATCAGTCGGTCGTCACAAGACATGTTGAATCCACATTAAATCCGCAGTATAGCCGGCAATCACTGTATTTCTATTTCTTTGAATTTACTTAAAGGATTTGGTTAATATCCTTTAACCAATAGTTAGAATAATAACCGACTACTATACTGGCTTAAGTACTTGAGACACTCCTAGGCAATTCACATGAAGCAATTAGATTCTTAACACTTTTAGAAACAGGTCATACAGATTATAATTTTCATTGTAAAATTGGATAAAAATATACAAAACAATATTACCTTGCTAAGCAGCTTAAGGCGTCCAGAAAGCAGTCTATGTGTGTTTTGTCTTTCAACTATAACAAAACAAAATTTATTTTAAACTTTTAACAACACACTAAACTATTAAATTTGAATACAATTTCTTATATTAAACACAATATACCAGCTGATACACGTTTTCAAGTGACAATAAGACTAATAAACAGGTTATACATTTTAGCTTTCTATCTAGTGTAAAAGTACAATAAAGTTATTTACATTTATCTCTTGCTAAGGTTATATCTCATATTTATTGATAAAGATATAAATAATAAACAAAGTAGTGTAGAACCAGCAAAATTATGTTCAACACCCTTCATACCAATATGTTTATAATACAACCATTAGGCCACATAACTTACAGTTGAATTAAACAATGCCAACATAGCGTAAACATAATCAGTCGCCTGATAACGGTTCCTGAAACCGTGATGTAGCGTGAACGAGGTGAACAGAATATCAAGGTCGTGCGTCTTGGCCATCTTCTCCACCATGCTGTAGAACTCTTTGCGTAAGTTCAGATCCATTGCTCCGAACATCTGACGGCTTTCTGCTAGAGGTAAGCTGCACAACATAAATAAAACTGAATGCCTTATCGTAACTGTGAAGATTTTTAACTATTACTTGAAAACAGCAATTTATAATTACCCCATCTCAGCCAGCAGCTGGTGGAGCCGCTTCTCACCCTTGATGGTCCACAGCTTCAGTCTGACCGCCAAGAACATGGAATGCCTCAGGCTACTCTCCACTGTCCAATGTCTGTACAACACTAGGTTTAGACTGTACAAAAGTTAAGCAAAATTTCCTACATAGTTACAATAGGAAAAAAAATACAAAGTTATTAAAATTTTAGGAAAAAAAACAATGAAATACAAGCGTTAATAGGAAAATAAAGAACGTTTTTTTCTCTAGACAATTTTTATTAAGATAATGCCGGAGGAAGCAGATGAAGAGTTTAGCGAACCCAAAGCACTTCTAGTTCATACTAGAAGTACTCTTACTCATCTACTTCAAACACACACACACACACAAAACAAAGGATACTCTTTTTCACTGGTTATTTTCAATGCTGTATTAAATGTGGTATTAGCTGTTGTTGACCCTGAATACTGACTGACTGTATCATCGTTATCCACAACGTTGGGACAAAGCCGACCAATATGTAACTGCAACGAGTCCAGTTCGTCTTGATACCTTTGCGCTTGAACATGGCCTAATACTAACTGTTCGGTTACGCCTACAATAGCCCACCTGTAACATAAAAGTTGCTTTCACTATAGGCAAAATGAACCTGATATCGCTTAATTACACTTGCACTCAGTTCAATATGGCACTGCTATGTCAAGTTCAGCTTGATGTTGTACAAACAAGCCTATTTGCAAGTCAATGTTGATGTCAACTTTCCTACATTAGTTGCAAGTAGCCATATCTGTGACTTCTTATTCTTTCATACAATAAGAATGATAGTGCTCCACTATCTGCTTTGTGGTCACTATTTAGTAGTATCTTGTGTATCTTGGTTTGGTGTGTTCGTTGATATATTTTTTGTTCCTAATGATTTATTATTAGCAATTTTTTAATATAAAATGGTAAATTGGTCTTAAGAATTTTTTAGACAATAACAATATTTGACGCGTTGTTCGTCAATGATAGTGATATGAGAAAACATATATAAAATAATTTTGTAATATTTTATTAGTTTTAAGTCATAACAGTTGATTGGTAGGGGGGGGGAAGTAACACTGTTCAAGCTAGTAACATGAATTAAAATACATTCTCTAAAAGTCGTTTAGGAGTTGGTGAAAACGAAATTCAAATGGAGTGCAAAGGGTTAATGTGTTAGGACGTGTATGTCATTTAGTCTACTGACATTTCAACATTGTTTCAACAGCTAGTCACAAAGTATATTGGTTTCAGAGTATTTGTGAAATGAACTTTTGTCATGTGTCATCTGACCTACGGTATCTTGTTACCGTTTTCTTTATTGGGGTGTCGTTTTGTATAAATTTAAGGGTATATTATGTTTTCTAACAATTTTAGCTAATTTATTTTAGATTTATTGTTTATTTTGTTTTCTGAAATGACAATACACAACCTAAAGTATACATAAATTTTTAAATTTTTTGTAACTGATTACACTTGTATTCTTATTTTCAGTATAAACTAACTACATTTTATCTATATAAGTAGTTGAATTTTGTAACATTATGTACCATAAACAACAATTATTTAAATTCTAAACATAATCATCTTTTTTCTGCTACTACTGATGTAATTTTGTTGATTACGTACACCTGCCTTTCCTAGCTTGAAACATTTTACGTTTGTTGACGCGTTTTGGAATACTTCTATTATCAAAACTTTTTGCCATAGTCAGACCTGGAATGAAGGAAAATGTTGATAAATTGGGGTATTTTGAAAAGCATCAACAAATATAAAATGTTTAAAGCTAGGAAACACAGACGTAAGCACTCGAACTAAATCACAATTATTTATTTATTTGCGAATAAGTTCTTAGCTTTTATGAACAAATTGATATATAATTCATGTTTCTGTATGTATAACGTTTTTTAGAGAATTTTCAAATACATCCCTGCCAGTAAACAATTGAATCTGTTGCTTAATATTAATTGTAAATCAGTAAATTAAAGTAATATTAAATCAGTAATATTAAAGTAATCAGTAAAGATTAATTGAATCTGTTACTCAGCTATATATTTGTTACATACTTACCACAACACATCGATATTGTCTTTAGACAATTTCCACGCCAGCTCGTACATCAGTATTGAACTCTGTAACACAAAGATATTTGTAACACCGAGATATTCGTAGCAGAAAGATATTTGTAACACAGAGATATTTTCAACACAGAGATATTCGTAACACAGAGATATTTGCAACACAGAGATATTTGTAACACACAGACATTTTATAACATAGATATACGTAACACAATATCTATCCTATAGTTCAAGCCATCATCTAACATTAACAAAGACATTTTGATTCTACTGGCAGTTTCATGACGCTTCAAAATTGTGTATTTTTTATACATGGATCTTTAAATGAAAATGCATATGGTTTATATATACTCAAGTTTGTACACTGAATCAGCTGATTAACCCCTAATCAGCTGATTCAGTGTACAAACTTGTACAAACTAATGTGATAACTGATTATCTGTTAAGCAATACCAGTATAGTATATCATCCAACATATATTTAATATTGACTTTATGAATTATATAAGAATAAAATTTATTAAAATTTTAAAACATTACACAATAAAATTAAAAAAGAACGACAGCTAGATAACTGAATGATGTATTATTTTTAAACTAATGTAATGTCAGCTGTTGTCCAATGTCTAAAAACTCACCGCTCGACCAAAGTAAGTGAACTGTGTGTACTCAAACATCAACCTGTTCCTCTTATCTTCCCATAGCCTACGTTCTCTTCGCCTTAAAATGGCTTCCTCATTCAGTCTCTGTCGTTTGGCCGCTCGTGATTCGCCTTCCTCGTCTCCACTATCCGCTACATTTTCGTCCTCCTCCTCTTCCTCAGCTTCCGAGTGCTCTGACTGTTTTAACATCAACAAACTTATGAAGCACACTTAAGTTATTGTTACATCAACGAACTTATGAAGCACACTTAAGTTATTGTTACATCAACAAACTTATGAAGCACACTTAAGTTATTGTTACATCAACAAACTTATGAAGCACACTTAAGTTATTGTTACATCAACAAACTTATGAAGCACACTTAAGTTATTGTTACATCAACAAACTTATGAAGCACACTTAAGTTATTGTTACATCAACAAACTTATGAAGCACACTTAAGTTATTGTTACATCAACAAACTTATGAAGCACACTTAAGTTATTGTTACATCAACAAACTTATGAAGCACACTTAAGTTATTGTTACATCAACAAACTTATGAAGCACACTTAAGTTATTGTTACATCAACAAACTTATGAAGCACGCTTAAGTTATTGTTACATCAACAAACTTATGAAGCACACTTAAGTTATTGTTACATCAACAAACTTATGGAGCACGCTAAAGTTATTGTTTCACAAACTTTTTTATATAATAAAAGCTAAAAGCGTGCTTTTATATGAACACACACACACACGTGGTGTGGCTATTAAATAACAAGACTGATGCTGCTAAAAAAGAAGTGCGCATGCGTCAAATACCAGCAACTGACAGCTATTTATCTGAAACTTTCTCTTTCAATTACAGCGCCTTTCACTTCTGTAAATAAAGCAGATTAGCTGTAGCCTACGTTTGCATTAGAGTTGTTTTTTTTATTTCACCAAGAAAGTGTTAAGTGTAACAACAGAGCAACAAATCATTGTGATATTCACATGAAACTTGGAAAAACCGCTGCTGAAACTTAAAATTTATTATAAGAAGTGTATGGCAATGAATGTCTATTGTGTGCAGATGTTTTAAGTGTTTTCAAGATGACCAAGAAGACGTTCAATAATCACGCCTGTGTTACCCTACCACGTCAATGTTAAAAAAATAGTAATCTGATCCGATCTGACCATTGGTTAAGTATTTGTGCGATTGCTGGAACTATAGGCATTGATAATGAATCCGTACGGCTAATTTTACATAACAATTTTATAATGCAAAAAGTGTGTGCCAAAATTGTGCCAATTCTACGTTGTCTGTCCAGAGGTTTCTAGCCAAGTACAACATGGCAGTATTAGACCATCCACCTTATTCGCCGGATCTTGTGCCATGCGACTTCTGTCTGTTTCCTAAGGTAAAATCTGTATTAAAAGGAACAAGATTTGAGATCGTTGAAGCTGTGAAAAAAAGTGAAACATCCTGCAGGAGCTGACAGAAGAAGACTTCCAGCACGGTTTCGAACAGTGAAAGATTTGCTTGAAGTGTTATAGGGAAAAAGGAGGGATACATATTGCAGGTGATAATAAGTAAATATACATGAAATCAAAATAAAATATTTTACAGCATCAGTCTTGTTACTTAATAATAGCCATACCTCGTGTATGTGTACACTCACATTTTTTGGTCCGATTTGATTCAAACGTGGTACAAAAATCCAATGTAGCAACGTAGTTTCGACAAGTTTGTTAACCAGCAAAATTAATTTAAGTTTCAAAATGGCGGCCAAATCTTTAAAGTTTTACCACCACAATCAGCTACTACTACACTACTAACTACTGCATAAAATTAGTATTTTGAATTTACAAAATCCATTGAAATTAAGAAATTTAATTTGATGGTGGTCATGAGTCATATTTGTATTTTTAATATAATTTTGAAATTTAAAATTCTAATATATGCAGATTTTAATGCTGTTTGAGTTGGTGAAATCAGAACTTCAAAATGGATGAGATGAAGAAAAATACTTTTGGAAACTTACCCCATCGTCCTCATTGAAAATTTCATCAAAATCTGGAATCATTTCATCTTCTTCGAGTTTTGCTACCAATCTTATCTGTAAGGATCACAATATTTTTATTATTAAACAAGCTGTAGTCTAACAACTACAATTTAAACTAAAAATGGTTGTACATTTACATAAATTGGTAAATGCTGTAAATATAAAATTAAAATAATTTATTTAAAAAAATTATTACAAAATGAAATTTAACAAAATACAGTACTAGTAATATGGCGACTACAACAATGTGTGACAAGGAATTTTAAATAACTACAAAACTACACAAATACAGCAAAAAACATGTCAGCTATCATCATCTGAAATCATTCGCATCTACTTGATGCCCAGTGATAGTAACCATTGTACCAAACGTGCTATGATTATAAAGTAAAACATATTTTTAATAAATTTAATTTGTTTTATCACTTTGGTAACAATTAAATTAGCATAACCTAGAACTGTATGTATTTCTGAATAAAATGGTAAACAAATCCCTTGACAATCAAGAAATGCATGCCACAATTTTTTTAAAACAAAAGAATTTTCCTTTTCTGACAATGTTGTCACAAAATATTTTTCATTTTACTTGTTAACTTTATCGTTAAAAAGGTTAAGTTTGATAACCATATTTTATTAATTTTACTCGCTTCACATTAAAACAATTTCATTAAATACACTTCACATATCTAACACGTAAATGTTTTTTTAACCTTCTTTAAACTTATGTAAATAAGACTTTGCATTTATAGACTTTGTTGTTGTGCGTTAATAAATGCTTATATGGATTAATAAACTTTAAAACTTTTTTTAAACAAAATCCAAAGTGGCTAACCAAACTTCATGTAGCTTTATGTCCAATGTAAAATTAAAAAATATTTAACATAATAAATGAACGAAACTTACAGAAATGCTGCTTGTGATAACTTATCATATTAAGCAGTCCATTTGTAAACAAATGTTATTAATTTTTTTAAAAAGAATAAAATTGTTTGTAGAGTGCTAGTGATGTTTGGGCAGTTGAGTGATTAAAATTATGTTAATGAAAATAAAACTACCGTTCACACAAACCAAGCGATTTTCATTGTACATTTTAACAAACCAATTTTTTAAAAAAATCTTTCTCCAGCAGTTTTCTGAGTGCCAAAATTTTTCTTTACCACGTTAATAAAAAAAAACTAGCACTTTCACGGAAAATAACAACAATAGCCTATATTTAATCTAGACTAATACTACCACGTTTTATTTTCCGAAGCACAGATATAGTTCATTTAAAGTTATTTATAATTTTTATTCTTAACTTAAATAAGGTTCTTTAAATAATTATCATGTAAGCTCTTACCTGATGTGTGTTGTACACATTGCATACATCCGTGGGTCTATGATTGTCAATTATAAAGAAAACAACATCATCGTCTGGTCTCAATGTCTCTACCACATCGATAGTGCCTCCACAGTTTATAAGAACTACATATTTCACCTGAAATATAATTAAATTTGAATATATTTAAAATGAAATATTGTCTAAAAAAACCTTTTTATACAGAAATCAATTTAACAGTAAAACGAAGCAAAATTTAATTGTTTAAATATTTATCCAGAGGTGGATCGATTTGGGTAAAAAAAAACGATAAATACAAAACAATTTCTACAGTTGAACAAATCTGATTTAAATTTTTTAAAATTTAAATTTACGGGAATCAGTTTTCTATTCAAAAGCATCTTCAAAGAGCATGAAACATCTGTGGGATAGATAGCACAGATACAGAAATGTGACAGAGAGGTGTGCAAAAATAAAACAATGACTAGATATATTCCGTGTGTGTGTGTGTGTGTGTGTGTGTGTGTTGCCTAACGAATTTTCAAAGTAACAAACTAAAGTCCACAAAACCACAAATGAAGACAATACAAAATACAGCTTTCAAGGATGAAAAAAACTATTTTTTTTTTTTTTTTTATACTGCAGACTATTAGTATGAAATTACACAAAAAACAATTTATTTTTTATATGACTAAAAAGGTAAGTTATGAAAATAATATTTCAGTCTTTACTGAAAACTCATATTTGTATTTCTATCTTAATATGGTTTAATTCGAAATATATATAATACAGACAGAATAGAGTGGGTTGCTTCCTAGAATTTAAGTACAAGGCGCACAACAAAAGTAAGTTACACGATTTTTTTTAAATCCGTGCTGTAAGCAGGAAAAGTCTAGGAGTTGCAGCGAATTTTCGTCTCGGTATAGTGGCAGCAATGAGAAAGTTTTATACCTCTACCTTCACAGCTCGGACAGTCACACGCCAGCAAATATGGAGATTCAATTTGCTCTTACGGCTGATTGTGAAGTTCGTAAAATAAGTGCTACTGAAATTCATCATGAGTTGAACTGTGTATTTTGTGAACAGGTTATGTCTAGGCCAACGGTTTCTTGTTAGCATCAATCGTTACTCGAAGGTACAACAATGTTACACAATAAACAAAACAAAAGGTGGGGAAAGTCAAGTAAAACAGTTTTTTGTTCCATAATAACACTTGTCCACACGCTGCTAATTACAGTCAAATTTGAATTTGCTCGGTACAAGGTCAGGCGAATAAGTTGAATGAGTGTCACAAACAGCATGTGGGTGAGCATTATCATAGGACAAAAAAACTGTCTAATTCAACTTTCCTTCATCCAGTGAATGATTTGACGCCAATGAGAAATCATTTGCCTGAACATAATTTTTTTTTTTTTTTTTTGTGTTTAACGTTTGACTATTGTGCACATGGGCTAATGCAGACGATGGGATGATTAATAGCACATGAAAATGCCAAGCCCTGGCCGGGAATCGAACCCGGGTCCTCGGGGTGAAAGCCCAGTACATTATAAACTATGCCACCGAGGCAGCTTCATTATACATACTGTACAATTTGCAATGAATTTTCAGTCACACTTTAATTTTTTTGGAAAAAGTAATATTATAAATTTGACTGTTGGTGGTAAAAGCAAGTGTAGTCACCATGGTTGCTGGCGTGTGACTGTCCAAGCAATGAAGGTAGAGGTATAAAATTTTGTCAGTTTACTGCCACTATACCCAAACAAAAGTTCCCGAACTCCTAGACTTCTTCTGCCAACCATGCGGATTAAAAAAAAGTGTAACATACTTTGAGACACTCCTCATATTATGTTTTGATCAGTTACTTTTTATTTTGCAGCAAAGATGGAAGACATTTTTGTGTGCACTGTTTTTTAACACATACTTAACCATACTAAGAGGTCTGCTTCAGATTTTGCGTCAAGAGGGGCCATGCTGCTCACTACTAAAAAGTGTAATATCAGTTAAAACCTCACCTCTTCCGAATGTTCTTCAAAGGCAGTGATCATGTCCTCTAGACCTTGTACGGGTACTAAAGTATAAACAATATTATCACAGTGGAAAAGCCATTGCAATATCTTGCATGTACACACAGAGTCAATATCACAGTTGGCAAGCAGTAAGACTCTCTGAAACATTACAACTCTTCTTTTTTATCCAGTTAAATAAACTGGAGATAAAACAATACGTAACTAGCAGTGAAAAAGAAACATTTTAATAAGGTTTTAATTGCACGTTTTAACTTTTGTTGTTGCTATTATTAGTATTATTATTACAACAGCCAAATCATTTTATCTAGACTGCAGTGCACAATAATGATCCAAACTTGTAATAACTTAAATGAAGCCTACTCTATTCAACAGTAATACAATTAGGCCAAGTCAAGGGCCTTCAACAATTGCCCTACAATACCTCAGTGCATTAATTTAATCACACTGTATTTTTACTACTGATACTATTACTTCATTCATACCATTTAAATGTTATCATCTGATATTGGATTTTTCTTTACCTATATTTTGCTACATTATGTTTACTGTACCATATTTAAACATAAAACAAATACCTCCACAATGAATCTTTAACATTTACAAAAGTGTTACATTATTATACATTAAATTTTTTTTAACATATTGCATTAAATTTCTAGTGGATCGTGCTAGTACCTATACCGTTGAACTTATGTTTATGTAAACTATAAAGAAAAACATTTTATATATGTTTTTAAACATGTTTTTGATTGATATATGTTAAAATGAACAGACAACACATAAACTATGCTATATTAATTAATAATTAATCAATAATAAATAATTCTATTAAATTATTAAATAGCAAATCAAAAATGCAAGGCAATTAAAAATTAAAACAAATAAATAGATAAACATTTATTAGTTCAAATTTATTTCTGATTCCAGAATTTCCTAAAATTTGCGTTCACATATTAAGCCATTACAAATTGTCCGTCTAGGTTATCAAACTAACTTATTTCAATCTGTCTATCTGTAAACATTACAAACATTTTTTTTTAAATTATAGAAATGTCATTTCAAATCTACATGATCAGTTTTATATTATAATAAGTTATAGTTAACATTTCTTAGGTTAGGTTTAACATTTACTATAATCTTACAAATTAAAAAAAAAATTGTCTAACAAAAAGTACAAAGAGTTGAATGTCAAAACAATAACCTGATTTGCAAATAGTTTGAAAATAAAAATTATAAGTTTAATATTAAAAATATTTAAGACATTATTGAATATTAAATACAAAGTGTCACAAATATTTAATATCCCAATAATAACAGGCTAATGAAAAAGTTCACTTACATTTATGTATACAAATCACCGGTAACGATTTAACAATAATGTGCAAATATTATGAATTAACATGAATGAGTGCATCGTCAGCAACTTGTGTAACAAATTGTCACAATTTTGGCCTAATTTGACACAGTTAACCTAAAAGTAGGTAAGATGCTCAAGTGATACTAGAGTTTCTGCACACACACCTTCAAACAATAAAATTTGCACAATATATACATATAAAAAAAAAGTTATGTTACCTTTCCAATTATGTAGTTATAAAAGTCTATTACCAAGTCGTTAACATACATTTTATTGTATGGTTTTCATTTCACACACAGAATAATTTAATCAATTTCATTCTGACAAAACTCACATAAACGCGGGAAAATGCATCGGCATCGGGTATAATATGCCTGTTAAAGATATTATGTTCTCTCCGTATCCACAGCCTCTTTTTCATCTGAGCCATTATAGCAAGACTCATTATAGCATAGATTTAATATTAACTAGGGTAAAAGTTAAATACTTGAGATCTAAATTTAAGCTATATCACTAAAATTTATAATTTTTCGATAATTATATCATGTTTTTGATCGGTGTATTAATATAAATGGTGTAGGTTTTTTTTTAGCAGTTTATAGAATTTAAATGAGTATAATATTTAACCATATATTTTTATGAAGAAATTATTATTGTTGATTATAATTATATCTTTATACATTTTATCTTTGGTTTTAAACCTATGTAGTTTTTTACTTTATTTGTGTAATAATAATAATTCTTTAATCAAACCTACTAATATTCTAACTATAAAATAATAGCACAATCTATTTCATTTTAATCTATGGAAACGATCACAGATTCAGTAATCTGTGGTTCCAATATTCTTAATTAGTGTTTTATTGATTTACTCAAACCACTACGCAAGCGCAAAAATCAAATCATAAGATATATTTACAAAAATTAAATGTAAGAAATAATAAAGCAACTATATTCTAATAGACCTTTAAGAAAATATAATAAATTTATAAATATTAAACGTGTGTGCTATAATATCTCTATTTTACAATTAAGGTAAGTATAACAAAACAAATCTCTCTAATTCAATTACCCTAATACTGCAGTATAACTGCATAGGGATAATTTATTAATATTTCTTCACCAAGTAAATAAAAAACTCAATTTCTTTTTATGCTAATATTAGTGACTTACTAGTCAGTAATTTTATTAATAACTTTTTAATATGAATAAACCTTACCCCTAGAAAGGTAGCATTAAAAAAAATTATGGTTAGGGTAGTCACACATAAATTTGATGTACAGTTCGGAAATGTATGGTCCTTTGCTAGTTCTACTGTAAAATGCTAGATTTTGTTTTTTTTAGGAATATTATTTTTATTTATTTCAATCAAATTCAACATTTAATTTTAATAAAACAAAAATATTATACATAAGTGAAAAAGAACATAGTTTTATAATTTCATGATAAAAGATTTATTAATGTTTTTCAGCTTAAAAATACCTGTACTAGTTTTAGATTGTGTTGTTAAAAATATATAACATTTTTTTGCTTAACATCTGTACTTTATAACAGTTAGACTAATGAAATGAGGACCATGAGTCAGTGTTAATGGTAAGGGAACAGTTCAGAGATGCAGCAGAATGACCGATGCTTTGGCCATATCGGCCACCAAGTCCTATGGTTACAATAATGTTTTAGCTCTAACTAACTAAAATCTACATAATTATTAATTTGTATACTAAAATTAACTAAAACTTTTTAACATTAAACATAAAATGACATACAAGAAAAGAGAGTATAGTTTTCCAGTAAAACAAAAAAAAAAAAAAAAAAAAAATAGAAATAAATATAATGCTATTATAGGTAATGTCATGTAAAATAAATGTATTATAAAATATGTTTAGAAGGTAGCGACTCATCAACCAGACGTCTGACTTCTGAGAAAAAATTAATTACACAAAAACTATTCAGAAATACACCTACTCACAATGCTGGCTGGTCAGCAACTGATTGCCTGAACCACTGATAAGAGGGCAAGGGTTTTAGTGAATTGAATTAGTTAGGCTTAAGATTATTTATTTCATACACATCAGTATAACATACACTACCTTTCTAAGGTTAAGATGAATTTTATTAAAAATTTCAATAAATTCATAACCTATAAAGTAACAATAACGAAATGAACAATTTTAATACTGTAAGATATAAGATATTTTTAGTAAACATTGGATTATTATTAAAAATATTATTTAACTATACAAGGTTAGGTCTGTATACTACATTTTGTACCAAGATAGTGAAATGTAATGCTCAGCCCTACATAATTTTGTCCTCTTAACTGAAAGGTCTTCCCCTAAAGCTTCACAGTAGTCTATAGATTAAGTTTTACTTAATTTAAATCTATCAAACATGCATTTAATAATAATGCCTTTATAATTACAAGAGCCAGTAATTGCTTATTGTATTGATTTAGTGTCAACAAAAGAATTTTTAAAAATTCAAATAAGGAGTAAAATTATGTAAACTAAATATTAGTAAACACACACACACACAAGCTCTACTAAAATTAAAAATTCTTGGAAGTTTTTATAAATTAATCTACCTAGATATCATCTGAACATTCTAGTTTTTTTCTAAAAATGAACATTAAATGTTATTTTTTAAATTCACAGGTATAATATATAATCATAATGGCATTGCCAATACAAAGGTGCTGCTTCGTGTTCACCTTGCGTCAAGGAACCATACTGATATCAATTATCGAAGGTGTAAGTGTGCATTAACATTAATTTACATTATTTTAATATAAATGTAGTAATATGTTTTTGTTTATTTGTAAACAAAAATTTGGTTTTGTTTAAAATTTTAATTATATAAAATATAATTTCTCCAGTACCCATTCCTTAGCCTTGTGATGCTAATAAAGTAGTATCCTGTTACATGTAACTAGTCTATTAATACTAGCAGTGCTCAGTACAGAAGTAATACTTATTACAGTACCAAATCAAACTTTACAGATTTTAAAAATATTCACTTGTATTATGTCCAGTTGCCTTGCCTAGCGATGAGTTATAAATACTAGGCCTAACACAATGTAGCGGTTTACATAAACTGGTTAATTAATGGAGTTATTTTACTCCAAATTGCATTGATTAGGGCTCAATCATTAAAACATAACCTAACCTTACTTCGGCTCGCTGATTCAGGCTAACTTCTAACTTCTAACTTTCAGTTTCTCTCTGCGTTTGGTTTGTTGCTGGTATTTGTGGGCTGTGTACACGCACAAGAGATGACGGCCATGTTGGAGGCAGAGATCGAGGACTCTGCCCAAAGAGAAGGCATCGTACTGTCATCAGAAGATTCGCCTTTGCAGTCAGAGATGTCTGTCAACTCTCGCAACCACAACGACATGAAATTACACAAAGCTCAACACTTGCTTGACGGTCAGTGTACAATATAGCATCTTACAATGGTTTCGTAGCTACAAAATGACAGCATACATCAGCACTCGCCAAATAGTAAATAATTATTGTGCTTTAATAATCACCAGTATGTAAACTATATATAAAATACAGGTCATGGTGTACGATGTACAAATAATAGAACAATAATGACTGCAGTAATTAAAAAAAGATGGATTTTACATGAATATTTTTACTTAAACTTTATTTTTAAGATACAAATACTTTACAAATATTAATTAGTAAATTAATATGTTTTAAATGCAACATTGTGATTCCTGTTTCCATTTTAGGATTCAGTCTCATATTATTGAAACACTGACATAAGTCTTCATCCTTAATTCTGCCTTTCATCTCTTTTCTTGCTTTTATTTATTCATAATCTTCAGTCCATCTGCAGATGTACACTACACAAAGTCTCTTACTCGTTTAACAAAGTGGTAGTTTCAATGTTTGTTTGATTACAGTGGTAGAATGGGCACTATACGCAGCACTTATCATGACAACAGTTCAGTTATTTTTCTGCGTAATGTTGCTGAGTGGAGCTGTGGTTGTAAGTAGTCTAATGTTATGTTATAGGCCTAAGTGTTCAAAAGAATGTTAGTCATTCAAAAAACTATTTCAAAATTGTTTACATAATTAGGTATATATTAAGTTTTTTGAAAACTCCATACAACAGGAAAATAAGTAATAGTGATGAAATATAAAATGTATTATTAAAAAGATTGGTTTATATAATACATTGGTCTTTAGGTGACTACAAAAATCTCCGGGACACTATTTCACCAAAAAAATTCTGGTTCAAAAACATATGACAAAAACTATACATACAAAATAAGTAATAAAAAGAAAAATTTACTCATAATATGAAATACAAATAACATACTTAAAGTAGAAGAAATTCTTGAATAAATAAGGAAAACAAACTCTACCGAGGTTAATATCTGCAACCAGTGTTACATAAATATGTAAAGCAGCCAGGTCAGTTCTAAGGGCCTGGCTCACTTCTCAACTAGTCCAAAAGTGAATAGTGAAAAGTCCGTGCAGTGCTCTTTTTAGAACCGCTGTCTCTAGTTTCTACTAAAGCTGACAATCAGTTCTCTACCGAGGTTAATATCTGCAACCAGTGTTACATAAATATGTAAAGCAGCCAGGTCAGTTCTAAGGGCCTGGCTCACTTCTCAACTAGTCCAAAAGTGAATAGTGAAAAGTCCGTGCAGTGCTCTTTTTGGAACTGCTGTCTCTAGTTTCTACTAAAGCTGACAATCAGTTCTCTACCGAGGTTAATATCTGCAACCAGTGTTACATAAATATGTAAAGCAGCCAGGTCAGTTCTAAGGGCCTGGCTCACTTCTCAACTAGTCCAAAAGTGAATAGTGAAAAATCCGTGCAGTGCTCTTTTTGGAACCGCTGTCTCTAGTTTCTACTAAAGCTGACAATCAGTTCGGTATTTATAAAACTAAAACAATTTTCCTTTTTTATGGTCTACATCAGAGTGATACAGTCTGTAGTTTAGTGGCAGCGACCAAACATCAGCTACTGTACAGTACGCAAGGACATCCAGGACAGTTTGCCAGGTACGTATATAGAATTTTGACTGTTCAAAATCAATATCTATATTACCAGATTGGCCCTCCAGGGTGTAGCCTAAGTGATAAAATCTACTGTTCTGCTGAATGCCTTATTTTCAGAACTGATTCTATTACTTGCACTAAATCCTACTTTACACAACAACCAGCATTCAAATTTTAAAGCAGTAGGACTCAGCAATTTTTTTGAGTAAAATAATTTGAATACAGGAAAGTTTATACCACATGCTCATACCATTTTATTGATTCATATGGATTCATACTACAACTACATTGAACACATGTGCTGGGATGAGTGGTTGGATTTTCGGAAAAAAAACAGCTGAGGGAAGAAAATTGTTTGACAGGTAGCCTTAGCCAAGTGATGTAAGCATATACAGTATAAAGGATTCTCTTGAAAAACACAAACCTCGCTCAAGCAAGGAGAAGACATTCTGTTACTAATATCAGTTCACAGTTTCCAGACACATGGCATATCAGCATACCATTCTTCACTTCACTGAGAGGAACTCAATGCTCCACAATAAACACAACTAGTCCAATCCGTTGGCGAAAGAGATTCTTAGAGACAAGACTCTGCTGATGATGGTTACTGGATTGTATAAATGCTCGTGTTGTCAAAAGATTTCTTGTACTAAGAATTAAGTTACACTAGGTTATTTATAACACTGTACTATATGCTTACAGGGCCTTCGAGCATTTTTTGTACCTTGGCTTATCAGCATGCTTCTAGGCCTAGTGTTCATCTGCACAGGCATGTTGGTGTCCATGTACCTCGCCCATGGCTACAGGGCCATCGCGATTTTTGCTATCGGTACATTGTACTTAGGTAAGTGGGCTGACTTTACAGCGATAATCATAAGTTAACACTGAAATACTTTGTAATAATTTGGCAATTACCCAAGTCCACTTAAAGTCTTTTGGATTCATCATATTGGACCACATGCTTTATTGTTTGAAGAAGTCATAGCCCGATAATAATTACTGGGATGTGAGATACCGGTTGGGATAAAAGATTTGTAACTTCTTTATGTGAATTATATTAGTTGCAAGTAAAACTTATCATTCAAAAATACGTTGAGTAAACTTCGGCAAGTACGCTTACAAAGTTAAATTATTGACACACAGGTTATTAAATATTAAAACTGGTTTATTATTCTTAATGAAACAATAAAGGCTAATTATTATTCTTAAATAAAATAAAATCAAAAACAATTATATATATATATATATATATAATATCAATTCATAATTCGGACAATAGAACAGTGTAAATATAAAGTACGCATGAAACAATGCAATGAGCGACAACATTCCTAAGCGCTACATACATTGAATATCAAAATAAAGTGGTACCCCATAATTTGTTCCAGAACTAAGACTGTTGTGCCAGAAAAACATTTAAATTTGTTACATAGGAAAAAAAATTAAGTAATCACAATTAATATGACGAAGAATTAAGAAAATTACAGAACAGAAGTTACACTTTATTTTAACTAAATTCATACAAATGTAATTATGCCAATACTGTTTATTTTTGAAGTTCAATAGTCAAAGATTTACTTCCACTACCACGAGCACTTCTTTTAGGGCCATTTAATTAATATTCACAAAAAAATTTTAAACAGGATTTAAACAACAATTTGAAACTCGCACACTTCACACTTTGTTAAATTTAAAAATCAAAAGTATGTAAGAAGATAATATTATAACTGTTTAAATTTTTTTACCGAGCTAACAAATTAAACACACAGTAAATGAGTTGATAATACACTAAATAAAATTAAGTAAGATGACAGAAAAGGGAATAGGAATGGGCATTCTGAGAACAGATAACTAAGAAATATCATGTAAGTTATTGCCCTACAAAAACTAAACACCCATCAATCCTTGCTTGTGTTAACTCAGCACAATGTTTATTTCTGTAGCACAGCACAATGTTATCTCTATATTTATTTACACATCTGTTTAGAAATAATTTAACAAAATGAAAACACTCTTTTAAATGTTCAGCTCTTTATCTGAAACCTAAACTGTGATGTGGGTCATTTTTTATTCTGTGAATTAGACCTTTGTCCGATTAAGAAATGGAGGTAACATCAAAACCAATTTCTGCACTGTTTCCTTCCATTACTCTAAATTCGGTTTTACTGCACCACCTCTGTTATGAGGGGTAGGGGCAATGTTAAGCAATGTATAAGCTTAATTGCATTATGAGTTAAGACTGAACAATTCGAATGTAATTGAAGTGACTGCAGATGGGAATTATTTTAAAGAAAGCGCATTCTAAATAAACACTGGATGAAACATTGATTAATTCTGAAAAAAAAGAGAATTTTCTATGATTTAAGTAAAAACTATTTTCAATAGTGCTTAATCAAAATCCCTGCATTCTTTTTTAAAGATTCAGTATAAGCAATAACTAAAGGGGCTCCGAGTACTTTACAAAAATATTATTAATATTGTTTAAAAACTGTGTCATAGAAACCTGCCAAATTGTTTAATAATAACTGTTCAAATACAGTTTAAAACGATACAATTAGTAGTTAAAATCATTAAGTGAAACAAAGAGCGGCATTACGTTTTTACATTGTTAACTTGATACTGCATGTTTAGGTATGGGATTTTATTTATGGCTAATAGTGTATAGCTACTACAGAGAACTGACTGTAAGAGGGATTTTGCCATGTAGTACCGACGATCTCATTATGAAAGATTCCTACATACCTACAGAGACGCCATGCAACGTATAAGCAGGTAATATACAATAATAAACTGATAGTGGAATTGCCATAACACTAGTGCCTCTTATTTCCATTTTGGGTTGGATTTAATTAAAAATCGCTACTGGCATAAATTTCAAATGTGCCAAATTTCAAAGAGAATTGCATTAACATGAACGTTGCATTTCAAACAATATAATGAAATACATTCACAAGCAAACATACAAAATACTCCACTGTGTATGATAATGTTAATGCTTTTTTTTAATGTTCAATTTCATTACTTATACTTGAGTTCTTCAACCATCAGTGCCTGATACCAGTTCACCTCTACATAATACTTGAATCGAGAAACCTTCCTGGTTTTCCAAAATAGTGAATTAAGCATTTATCTAAGAAACTGAGGCTTGCGGTTCCTTTATATTCTGAATCAAAGATGCAGCTTCTTTATACTTGCATTTACAAGGTGTGACTGGAAAATAACTTATTTTTCTAAAAAACCACCAGCAAGTGCATCAGTGTTGTATTGCCGAGTCATGTGATATCCCCTCTATCCATTCCTGCTGCAGGCTGTGGCCTTACTTTGAGCAATGCATTAATGTAAAGTTTTTAATGAAACTCAGAAAGTTTTGTCACAGAATCTTATTCTTTGTTGAAACAAGTGTACAGTGATGAATGGCAAGAAGAGATAGGCGATGACCCATGCCCAGGACGACCTTCAACATCAAACAATGGATGAGAATATTGGAAAAAATTGGCAATTTAATCCAAAAAGACTGTCAGCTGGTAATCGCCCTTTTGCCAAGATCGTTGGAACAGACAAAGAATCAATTCAGCAGATTTTGCATAAACATTTAAAATGAAGTCCAAAAATCTCACACCTGAACAGAAGGACTCTTGAATAAACAGCTGGCACTTTGAAATCAATCAAAAAGACCTTAAACTCTTGGAAGGAGTAATAACATGTGATAAATAATGGTTTTTACTTATTACCAGACACTAAGTACTGATCAGTATACTGGAAGAGCTCCCAATCACAGAGACTAAAGAAAGTTCGAATGTCCAAATCAAAATTTTGTTTTTCGCCATCCATGAGATTGTATACATAAATTGGGTATCTGAAAGTCAAAACATGAATAAAAATTATTATTTTGAAATCCTAACTATTCTCCATGAACAAGAGGAAAGCATAGAGTTTGTGAAGTTGTGGAAAAGCACGTCATGGATAAGACATCAAGAGACTGACCGATACTGCATTATTTATCAAGACGTTTTTGCCTAAGCATGGGATCCCTACGTTGGAACGACCACCCTATTCATCAGACCTTGCTTCAGTTACTCTCGAAAGTGAAATCAGCGTTGAAAGGAGCAAGATTTGGTACAGTTGAAGGTGTGGAAAAAAGCGACAGAGATCCTGAACATGCTTTCAGAAAATGACTTAAAACACTACTTTAACCAATCAAAAATTTGCATGGAGCTGTGTAAGGCTCATAGAGGGGAGTATATAGAAGGGGATAACTTTATTAAAGTTGTGTAGAAATAAAAAAAAAAATAGGATACCTTTAATCCGGTTATTTTTTAGCTACACTTTGTATATTGTACAGTATACAAATATATTTATTTGGCTATTTTCTCTCCACATCTTTGGCCACTTTGCAGCCTCTACATTATGCTGTCTTTAGCTTATAATAAAATATTTACCAAATATGTTCACCAAAACATATATAGTTCAAACATTCATTAAGATGTTTGTATTCATAAATATATTAATATTTCAATAATAACAATTAAATTATAATTAATATAACTTTATTTTTATAATAAACAATGGGAATAAACATAACTTAAGTTGAAATTGTATTATTGAAGTAACATATAAATAGTTTGAGTGAGCATAATTCCCCCCCCCCATGTGACGCCATTGCATATAAAATTTGTGTTGCTATATATTATACCTTTTTGTTTTTATATTTGTAGAGTAGACATTAAGGGATTTCTTCATTTAGTTAAGTGCATTGAATTATAAATTGAAAAAATAAAACAACCCACATGTCAAATTTTAATTAGCTCATTCTATAAGTTATAACAAATAGGCATATAAATATTATTTTCTAGTATCCATTAATAACAGGTGAAGAATTGAGTAGTACAATTCATAATACGTAATTTGAAATTATAGTTAAAGTCACTTATTAACTAAAGAAACTAATTTATTAAAGATCGCTTACACTGAAATACAACAATTGTATGTTGATCGCATTCATATATTGTTTACTTTTAACTGACCAAGCTTAGAGAATATTAGTATTCCTTGTATTAAATATGGCAGTAAAAATACAATTTTTAGTACCGTAATTAACACAAAGAATAAAGTTGTCTAAAAAAAATCAATTACAACTTTTCTATTGATTATGTGGATTGACACGCTCACGCTCACGGTGTCCTTGAATGTATTTAGAGATGCACGAAAACGTCTTGGCTTACAGTTTAAAACAACTGGCCTAAATTGTGACATATTTTTTTATGATATACAATTATTTACATATTATAAATAAATAAAAGTTCCAAGGAACTTACATTAAAAAATGCTATATATCTGTTTATTTGTATTGTTTGTTGTATTTGTACTCTTTATTGTTGATAATGATAATTTTTGTTTTTAGATTTCCGATAGCATTTTACGAAGATTTTCGTTGATTTTAGATTGCACAACAATCTACTTATTCTATATTAGAAATATTGTATTGTTAGGCCAACTAATGGCTAACTGGTATCCTGCTTTGAATACAAGTCACTCAATTTAATCTTGGTGATAAATGTTTTGGTAAATAGTTTGGAAGTAGCGGTTATGGTAATTCGTTTACTGGAATCTGAGGACTGATGTTACCAATGTACCAAATTTCAAGTTTTTAGCAAAGTCTGAAAGACATGTTATGTTTATACTTCTATTTATACTTTGTGAATGGTGCACACTATTAGGGAGAAGGCAACCTATTAAAAACTTATAATAAATTAACTTGGCAGGATACCATTTACCCAGAGCCTAAGAATACCATTATATAAATACTGTGCAAGAGTTTAGTGACTGATAAATATTGGTAAATGAAACGACCAAGACAAGTGTAAAGAATCCAGGAAAACCTTTACAATTTTCCTCCTATACTGCATACTACTTTGGCTAAAAGGCTGAGACTGTGTTTGAACATAATCACACAACCGAAGAAGCAGGAGTAATACTGCTGCGAGTGGTTCCATTTTCTTCAACTCGTAGGACAAGGTAACAACAAATCAAGGAGTGGTTCAACTAATTAAAAAATGGCTGCACATCAGTAGACAGTGAACAGCTTTATGGGAGGAAAAACTGCTCAGAATTGTGCTGTTGTTGAGAGGATGGAAAATCTGATACTGGGAGACTGTCATTTGATCGTGCAAGATATTTCTGAAGAGGTTGGGATCAGTAAAAATTCTGCAAATGAAATTTCGCATGACAATTTGAACATGCACAGAGTGACTGCAAAATTTGTGACCAAGCTGCTATTAGCAACAGAGAAAGAACTATGTCTTGGTGTTGCAGAGGACCTGCTGGACATTAAAAACATTGATCCAGAGTTTCTGAACACCATGATTACTGTGGACGAGTTACAAGACAAACACTATTCCAAAAATAGCCTTCCAGGTGCATTTTTTGAAATGGAAGGATCGGTGGGCCCAGTGTCTGGATGACAAGGAGCCTACTTTGAAGGGGATTATGATTGCAATTGGCGTCATGTATGTAATATACTTTACCTAGCCAAAGGTTGGATACTTTTTAGACAGGCTCTCAGGTCGCCCAATTCGAGGATCACACACTTTTATCTGCTTTTTTTAAAACAAAGATTCTATTAGAAGTAAATACTGTTGACAGCATATTCACTAGGAAAAACAAAGAAGGAAAATAGTAGAGGTTTTACTGGATCACCCTTTCACTTTGATGCCTACCGTTACTCAGGAGAAAGAGAAGTTGTCTAGAAATTATGGAATAATGCACATTATGCCTATCTATAATTAGATGTATATTAATAAATGTTTAGACATTTACTACTAGTAAGGGATGGTCTGGTACTGTAGCCTATGTTGTAGTCGCACACTGCCACATTGTGACAGCCAAAAATGTTGTTTTGTAAACAGAAAAAAATCAGTCTGTTATAGCAAGCACTATTAAACTGTTTTATTTAAGATGATTTTATCTCTAACTGCAATTGAAATAACTAGTTATGGATTCGTTTTGTTGGCAGTTCTGTTGTATTTTTAAGCATATGTCTGGTTTTTATGAATGCAAAACTGTCGTGGCTTTACCCTTTCCGTTTGTCTTCATTAGTCTGATTGGTACGTAGAAGTTAAGAAAAAAAAATTTCAGTATCTATATAAGACCTTATCTTTGTGTCTATATAAGGTGCCACAGTTTCAATTCATCTTTAAAAATAACCTTAGAGGTTTTTCACTAGAAAAAAAACCTATCTTTGGAATACCAAATAATCTTAGCCTGTAACTGTCTCACTCACATGATGGAAACGAATTTCCAAAAAGTAACATAATTTTTCCAAAAAGTGATACAAAATAACCACAATAATTTTTTTATTTTATGCTTTTTTGAAAATATGATATCACCATCGTAATCAGCATTAAAATCTACAAAAAATCAACATTTTAAATTTCACTGAAAACAGAATGTGGACAGCAGATTTTAACGCTGCTTACGATGGTCACACAAAAAACTTACTAATGTTTAAAGACGTGGAATGAATGCAGTGCTGAAATTGTTGAGTAACACACTTGTTCAAACTACTGCAGAAAAATCAGTTTTTTGTACCAAGTTCAAATGAAATCTGCTGAAGCTAAAGAGTGTTAATACCCATACCCATATCTATAAAATTTTCAATTATCCTTAAAAAAAAAGAAATCTACATGCAGAATCAGCACTCATTCTAAGGTACAAGCTTACCATGATGGCCACTTCAGTAGCTCATTTTCCAATGGCAATTTGCTAATACAAACATTTTGTATAATATTAATACCAAAAAAGTAATATTGTTTTCTTTAAATTTTCAGTTGATCTACCGCAGGACAAATTATGTCTTGCTATATAATCACAATCTGTCTACATTTCAGCCATGCACTAAAAAAAAAGTCGTGTCTTAATATAAAAAAATAGTCATTAACTTTATTGTTTTAAGGATGATCTCATATAGATTGAAACCAGTCCATTGCTAAAACTGACGATGATATAACCTATTTCAATTAGTATGTTCAATCAAGTGTAAAATCATTAGGCACTAAAAAAATTTAAAAAAATATGAATCAGACCATCCTTATTAAATGCACAATAATTTGTCAAGGTCAAAACAGTTTCAAGTACCGTTGGAAAATATATTATTTTTATAACAATACTTGAGTAATCAACGAATCTGATACCGTAACATTATAAATACCAGCTATATCCTCATTTTTCTAGTTTAACCTGTTGGCGAGTGAATGTAGTTGTCTTGAAAGAGTGAATGCAATTGACATTATTCTTAACTTTATTTTTCCAATACGCTGATATATACCAGTCAATTTGAAATAAAATTGTTGCAGACATCTAGAGAGCAAAACATTAAAAAGTGTCTTCCCATTTTTATTTGCAAGTTTTGGCTGTGAGGTTTAGTAGTACAGTAGATTCGCTCTTGTTTGGCCAGCTACCTGAGGAAGGCACACTCAGATGAACCAATGCCACTTATTTATCTATTGCTGAGCTGAGCTGTAGCATCAACGACAATTTACCACTTGTTCCTTTCCTTTCTAAGTACTTGTTTCCTGTTCTCATGTATATATAGCTGCCTCGGTGGCCTAGTTGATAGCGTACTGGGCTTTTACCCCGAGGATCTGGGTTCGATTCCCAGCCAGGGCTTGGCATTTTCATAAGCTATAAATCATCCCATCGTCTGCATTAGCCCAGGTGTGCACAATAGTCGGACGTTAAACACATACACATACACACACACATATATATATATATAGTCCTTTTACAGGTAGGAGTAATTGTCTTATTAGCATTCACTTTGTTCAGCCATTTTTTTTAGTTCCATACCGAACTAGAAGGATTCTACTAAATAGATGATACGTTGTAAACAAATTGTTCATGTGCATTACAAGTCATTTAAGTACAATGCAAATCATTCAGTTCTGTTTATTTCAAAAGAAATTGAATAAATAAATAAACGTTCTAAACGATCAAAAAAAAAAAGCACAGCATGACACGTGCACTCGCTAATGTGTTAGAAATATCATGATTGGAAAGGACAAGACTGTAGCACTGAATATAAATGGACTAGAAGTACAGCCACCATTATAAAAATAAAGCTTGATATCAGCGGTTAAAGTCAAAATAATTGGACTATTTACTGCTATGAACGCTCCAAGCTACAAGGTGGTGGTGACATTTGAGGAAATAATACTATTATCTATTTAATTCTTGTAGTTGAACACTAACGCAAGATGCCACTAGCACTGAGCACTCACATCTCTCTCATAAGAGTTATCTTTCTAGAACATTTATATTCAATGACATTACGTGAATTTATTATTGGTATTTTTTTTACGTAACAAAGGTGTTGATACAAGTTCAAAACAATGGCTATTTAAACTGTTTTACTGACAACAGAATAAAACTAAAGAACCACTTTTTCAGTTTCTTCAAGCAATTCCTGAACATTAAAATTCATAGAGATTTGAATTTGGTTTTTTTAAATGTCTATTATTTTAAGCCCGTTAGACTAATATGAGAACGAGGGCTCAGCATGAACAAAATTCGTAAAACTTACGGAGATGCAGCTGCCTGACCAGAGCCTCAGAAATTCACAGTAATAAGACCAGAAGTAACAGTAAGACATGATTATTTGTAATTTGACCTTAAACCAAAGTAGTGTGCATATTATATAAGTGTAGCCTAGTCATAGAATATATTACCACATAAACTGACTTCGACCGTTACAATCTTATAATGCAATTTATATTTAAGACAATTTAATATATTTTTATAAGACTGCTGTAAGCAATAAGAACTGTGCAAAATTATTGAAAATTTCACTCATTACAAATGCACATAATGGCCACTGTGCTTTAAAAAGTTTAAGCACAGGCACAGGTGACATATCAAACGAATCTGCATGGATCTGGAGTGAAATTTTGATTAATTTGAGAAACTGAAATTAGAATTAGAATGGAAATATATTTAAATATGTATTAATGCTAGAAGTAGACCACCCTGTTTGTGTTATACTTAGTTTTTAGGAAATTGCATCACAATCAATATTTTTAATAAATTAATTTACAGTTAATAAAGTTGTTTTTTTTTAGACAAATTTATGTCCAATAAAATATAATAAATAGCTTTTAAAAGAATTCATTTGTAGATTTATTAGCAAAATTCCATTAGAAAATGTGCCATTGGAGCGGCCAAAATAAAGCTTCAGACATAAGGACTTCTAGATCATTTTTGGAGAGGTTGTTAAAATATAATACAAAATAGTGTGTCCCACGAAGAGGTTTACATATTTGATCCTCCATTATTTTCTCATTTCTCCGTTGATCATTTTGCAACTATACATACTTTTTAAAGAAGGTACCAGAAATAGTATGTAAAAAATGCATCTGGCTGATGTTTGTAAAAACAAAATGGTGGCCAAAATAAATAAATTCTATCCCTCTTAAAAATCTCACTGTACCGCAGTATGAAATAGATTGTTGAACAGCTGTTAATTTTTTACTATTAAATTACTTCTTTAATAGAACAAAAACATAACCTAATTTCTTGGGTGCCATTTTACAGGATTAGTTACTTACAAAATAGTTTTTATAATTGAGCAAAAAGCAAAGTGTTTTGCTTGGGCCATCGATTTTGATAATATTGCAGAATCAGTTTGCAGATTTCAGCTAGCCTTTCTGGGAGTAGAACCTTCAATAATTAATTAATTATCAATAATTAATTTCAAGATCAATAATTAATTGGAAGAATTTTTTGTTGGAAACTAAAAGTGTAGTGAAAAAGTACTCTCAAACTCCAGATCAGAAAAAAGAAGAACTGGTATGCACTTCAATACTGCGCTCTCTTAAGTGATAGCCTTTGTCCATCAGTACAGTCTACAGAAAATTTATTTAATGGTGACCTGTACAGATAATCCCGCACATGTATGGAAGATAGTACTTGCACACTTATAGTATTTCTCTTTTTTTGAACCACTAAACAAAAAACAGATCGCTACCTAATAAATCTACCCATACAGATGATGCCGATGAACTACACAAATCAAGCAATTTTTGTATAGGATCTCGATTCGATAAACAGAGAATAATGTAAAACGAAAACATCAAAATAGAAAAACTGTAGCAAAACCAACCATCTCCTTGAAGTGGGTATCTGTGACATTTTTATGTCATATTTTGTTTATTTTATTAGTTTGTTGGCGCCCCTTATTATCCGATCCTTGGTTTAACTGGTCCCAAGGGTGACATATAAACTGGGTTCGACAGTACTGTACTTTTAACCCCAACTATTTCACTTAATATTTAATATTTAAACACAATAAATATAGTATAAAAATAATTTATAAATGCAATGGTAATCTCCTTTAAATCTTATTCCTTACAAATATTAATTTTTTTAACTTTGTGTGTGTGTGTGTGTGCGCACAATGCGTGTGATAGGCACTCTAGCCTTCAAAATTATAGTATAATTTGAATCAAATGGCACAAACATCAATTTCTGTAACGGCTTTGGTAAGTCTGTTCAGTAGCAAAACCTGTTCTTATATTTAAAAATTATGTCCAATAAAAATCTTCACAAAAAGAACCTAATTTTGAAAAAAACATAATAATAAATCCTATAATGTTATAAATAATAATAAGATAATATATCTTGGAAAAATAATATATATTATTTTATCTTAAAATAACAATGAAGTAATATTTTATCTTACATATTTTTTTAAAATACTATTTCACTTTAATCAGTTTTAAAATGGCAGTTAGGGTTCACCTTCATATTTCCAATATAATTTGGAAATTTAAAACAGTAATTTTTACAGATTTTCACTGATTATGGTAGTGAAATTAGATTTTAAAAATCGTGTAAGATAAAAAATATTGTTAGTTTTTGTAAATTTTCTTCAATCATGTCAGCGAGATAACTGTATTCCCAGATTATTATAAATGTACTATAAGTCCTCTACTTACAAATTTAACGTGTTCGCAACAGTTTTTCGGAAGCTGAAAAGTTCATAACTCAGAAAGTACAATGTTGGTGTATGAAATTCAAACACAACACTGCATTTGTAACCAATTACAGACATAACATTGACTTATGGTTATTTAAATAAAATTCTGAAAGAAAGAAATGCATTTATGAAATGTAATTTTTAAGTGGCTGTTTAAAAAACTAGCTACACATTATATTGATATTTTCATCAAAATTAAAAAAACCATAATCCCTCAATATTCGCGACATTACGTTTTAATTTTTTATACACACGAGGTAGTCATATGTGTACCGACATTAATATTTGTGATTAAGTACATTCTAAAATAAAAAGGTGACATTTGAAAATGATTGGCTATAGTTTACAAACACAATTCAAAGATAGGCTTGTTACAATCTTTACTGATTCCGATCTAGCTAAAACAAACTTCCACCAAATAATCTAAGATAACGATAATGTACTGACAAGTTGTATTGCTCTTTCACTCGGTCATATGAGAATGCTTGAAAATAACAGATACTTCTACAGAAGCATTGACCATAGCAACGAAAAACCTTTTGCCAATCATTTTTCAAAGTCATATTTTTCTTATTGTAGTTCCTAGATCTTTGTTCATAACATTAAAAACTCGTATACTGTACTTACTTATATGTACACTTTTGTTATACAACACTCGTCACTGATCATCAACGCACGTCCACAGATACATTCCAAAACAACCTGTGTATCGTAACAGGAAACAGGTGAAAAACAAAACACCAGTAAACAGTTTAAAATTTACTTTGTTCTATCATGAAAATTAAATTCTTAAAAAGATGTTAAACTATATTTTAAGAAAATCTCAGATTACATCTAAGAAACAAAACACCAAGTCTTACAACAAAAAATACATTTGGCGTTGGAATAAAAATATAAATTATTAACAAACTAAGATCAAATTTGATCAAATAATATTAAGCAAGCTGTTGATTTCTGAAGAGAAGTTTGATTTTTCCATGGCAAACTGCAAAATGTACAAGTGCAATGTTTACTTTGTAATATGGAGAAAAAAATTATGTCTGAAAAGTGAGAGATTCTCATTTATTTTCCTGCACAAATAGTATAACTTTATTAAACTACAAATATTAGATTTGGTATATATAAACAAGCAGGATTATCTAGTTTAATTCTTGTTACTGTATTACTTATTAGCTCTAGTAAATACATAAAACAAACAAAAAATGCTATTATTGAGATATTTCATGAACACTTTTTACTAAACGTTAACCTAAGATAAATGGCATTCATTTGATGACAATACAATCTTATATAGTACTTTTTGGCCAATTTCAACAACCTACTGTTTAAAAATTTTCATTCTGCTGTTAAAAAAATTGTATATTTGCTAATCAACAAACAATGGGAATTTACTAATCAACAAACAATTGGGAATTTTCTAATCAACAATGGGAATTCTAACAAACAAACAATAGGGAATTTGCTAATCAACACACAATTGTCACATGATAGCACCACGTGCTTTAAATAAAAAACATCAAAATCTTTAAAAAATTTAACAACTTTAAAATCTCAAATTTTATAGATATGTGGCATCAAAGGGTTAAATTGCATGGTTCCTACCACACTCAGTGACCATATAATATGGATGGGGTAAATTTAGGATTGATATTTTAAAACCATAATGTAAAAGCTCTGAAGCTGATGGCAGATTGTCAGAACTGGTAATAAAAAAGGACTATATAGGATTGTGTTGTCTATAATAGAAGGCAATTAACCCAAGTTAACCTCAAAACTTTTGTTAACAATTATGAAGGATAAAAAACACTAAGTTTATTATTTACTTTCTTAAACAAACACATTTAATGTAGTCTGATTCAATTACAGCCTATCTTTTTACTATCTGAGAAAGTAAAAAGACCTCAATTAATATCTCGTAAAACTTTAATTGCACAAAGGCTAATATTTCAGATTTCATTCTGGATAGTAATACTGCCAGCAGATATACTACGTTCATCTCTTCAGAAATACAATCAGTTCGCAGATATGTAGTACCTTCTGTACAATGCTAAACCTATATTTACATCGATCAGCCGATTGTTTGACAAAAGTAACAAAATTTGATTTTCCAAAATGTTAGAAAATTTTTTGGTGATCAAGCCCTAGTAAGTTCAATATTTTATGATTATAGAGTCACACTAAAAATAAAGAATGTTTTGATTTTATGAACTACACTGTTCTCCTAACACTACCGCCATAGTATCATTCCTCCTAGCCAATCCGATGCAAACAGCGAGCCATTACGCTTGTTTACTGTTTATTTGTGTTAGTTTACAATTAACAATCCACCAAGGTTTGTAGTGTCATACACTTTTTGAATGAGAAAGAAGTCATATCGATACTGACAGACAGATATCGAACTTTATGCTAATGCGATGAATGGAGCCGGTGCATATGTTTAATGTGTGAAACTGATTAATATGCACAAAGTTTCGCCACATAATGCTGTGTTTATGAAGAACTTGCTTCAGCACTTCAAATGGTAAGTTTTTGAACATCCGCCTTATAGCCCAGACTTGACCTTGAATGATTATCATCTGTTCTCCAAATTAAAGGACATTTTGGATTTCGCATAGAAAACACTATGGAAGAGACAACGGATTAAAAGAGTACATTAGTGATGGGTTAAACGACTTGGTGGCAAATGTGTATTTAGAAGGCTAAAAAAGCTGGTGAAATGCTACGACAAATGTTTAAATTTATATGGCAACTATACACAGAAACGTAGCTAAGGTATCAAATGTGTTTAATCTCAAACAGAAATTTCTAGACAAACAAACATTCTTTACTTTTAGAATGACACGTGTGTGTGTGTGTGTGTATGTATATATATATATATATAATCGTAATTGAGTAAAGTATCTTACATCGGCGATACAGCAGTTGCCACAATATTCAATTTGTTTCATTGCAATTAAACCCTTCTACGCATTACTTCAAGACAAAGTATAACTGTGCCTGTTACACTTTACACAATTATAGTGACAACTATCAAGTGTCTGTCAAACCAGTTCCCAGCTGTTGGTATGTCTAAAGATATCAAATTATGAATGAAATTTAAGTTATGAGAATCACCATGGAAATAACTAATTATTTCATGCTATGATCATTAACCTGTTAGTGAGCATAATGATTCCAAAGGAGTAAGCCGAACAATTGCCAAATGTTCCCAAACAAATTCATACAGTATTTACTGTTTTTGACATTACAGTAGACTTTCTCTAGTTCAGCATCTGGATGGATCGACTGGCTACAGTATAAATACAGTATACACTACTGAGCTGTCCAGACATCTCGCTCTTTTAAGAAAAGATTTAAAGAACACATACCCAGAAGTGCATTATCGACAAATTCGGCTTTCACAGAAAACCAGCTTTTGGATAGAAAAAGCGGCTTTCACAGAAAAACTCGGCTTATGGACAAAAACCATAAATTCGAATACATCCATACCAACATGGAAATATTACATTTGTGTCATAAAAGTAGTTATATGGATGCGATTGAAGAGTTTGAGATTTACAAGAGCAAAAAATCAGACCCCTACAACATCTTCAATGAAAAACTTTCATTTAAATCAAATTTAATATATGACATGGCTCTAAGGACAAGTGATATGAGTAGTAATAAAAATCAACAAACGCACCATAACTGATAACAATGATGGACGCACTACTAATGATGGAGACTCCGCAGTCCGGAATGTAACGACTTCGAGTCGCGTGTGTAGCTTGGCCAAGCCGAATTTCATGGTAATATTTTAAACGTGTCATAGCAAAAGGCAAACGCTGAGAAAATATAGACGAGGAATGGGACGGACTGAAAAAAAAACTAAGGAGACAGTCAGTGGCACAGTTCTGTCTTGACTGCCTCGCCGCCCACTTGAAGCACATTGGAGTCTACTCCTCTGAAATGTGCCCTCTGTGCCAAGAGACGAACTCAAATATGAACAAGGAACACCTGCTGACATGCCCTGGATTGAATGCTGATTCGAGACGACAGAAGAGCTTCGCTTGGCTATATTGGGAGGCAAGGAGGCTGATGGACTGGAAACAACAACAACATTTTAAAAGTGTAATTGTGCTCAGTGTCTGTGATATATGTTTTAAATGTTTTGTTTGACTTTGTGATGACCTCGACAGAGGGATTTAACATTTTGTATAATGGCCTGAAGATGAAACAACAGAATTTCGAAACTGCGGTAGAATTTATGAGGTGAGTGGATAGACCACTGACGGGAAGAATAGGTCATAACCCTAATCATTTGAATATATGGTCCGGTGGCTATATTACAATAATGAAAAAAAAATTGTTTTGTGGTTTAACAACGGCTGGCCAGTTACAGCAATGAAAACAAAGGACTAATGTAATACAAGGGAAAAGCCCAGCAGTAATGAGACTTGCCTTCTATTGTCAAGTGACTTAAAAGTTACATCTTCAACAAAAATTAGTCAAAAGGTACTGTTTTAAAGTTCATATCTAAACAAAAGATTCAGACCTATAATTAGTTTGTCATTTGTATTTTTTTCATTAAATTTGTAATATAAAAGTTTGATGAACCTATTCATAGTTTCTCAGTACTGACAGACTATACTAATCTGTTGAGTACCAAGATATTGTCCGGTAATCATTATCACACACTTCAAAATAAAAGTAACCACTTATAGATAATTTAGTTTAAAGTTATTTTATTCCCATGGGATTGTACAACTTGAATATTGCATGTATATTAAAGACTCCATATAAGTCTTGAACTGTTATATATTTTTTCTTTAACTGTGCCATTTTGGAATCTTGGAAACTATAATATTTATAGAGAACATAAAACACTTTATATATATAAAACCTTAACAACTTTTTTCTCTATTAAAAAATTATGTCTAATGTTTTCAGTGTGACTGTCGTTTTCCAATACTGAATTTCTTATAAGACCCATGGGTCCTCTATTATACTGTTTTCTAGTTAAACATCTTATGTTCGACATGTTTTGATTCTTTAGTGTTTTTCAATTATATCTTTCACTGAGCAGATATGGGTGCTCAATATGGAAATTTATCATTTAAAGTAAGTGCAGAATAATTCAAAATTTTATGTTTGTTTTAACTCTTTGCTCTCAGAAGGCCACTATGTGTAGCTATCAATGATCTACTAATCAAATCGGATAAATATTTACCGCAGTGTATCCAGAACTCTGGTGCACTGTTTTGCTGTTAGACTAGTCGTCTGTCAGATCTTGGTCTTGCCTAACACTCAGAATTAAATTACACGTTTGGATCAATAACTTTTATCGATCAATATAACAGTTTTTAGATATTATTTTACAATTAATATTTTCACCACTGAATCATGTAATGTTTATTGATATAGAAATTAACAGTTTTTAAAGAGATCTTTTTAATATATAGTTCTCTTTATTGTTAAGAAAACTATGTTTATTTATTTACAAAATAAGTATAATTTTATGAAAAGCATTAATAATAATTATACATAAAACAAGTTTAAAGTTATTTCAAGATTATTATAAAGGGTAAAAAAACTAAATGAAACAGTATAAATGCAAACACAGACCCAAAACACTGATAATAATTATTTTTGTTAATAATAAAATGTTTGTAATATCACATTTTAAATCGATTCAATACAGTCACAAAAACATAAGCAAGTGCCGTAGTATTGCAGCTCTACTGTACATGTAAAAATCAACGTCAATGCCAATATACTTAAATTTTAGCAAAATTAACAAAACTGGTTTATAATAGCAATGTTTAAACCTTTCAAGTATAGATGCATGACAGAACAGATGTAAATAAATAATGCTATATCAGTTGTATATATAATGTCAAAAGCTGACGACTTTTTTACCTAGGTCAGTTATTCCCCGATAGGTTGCAGCACCTTAACGTATATTGGTACTATCTAGAATTTATAACAAAAAATAAGTAACAGTAGAACACAGAGCCATTACAGATAGGATTGTCGAACAGTAGCGAAAAGTAATAAGACACTACAAGTGGCCTTCCAAGCTGCAATCATGAAACATTACTTATTATCACTGACATTTTATCAGCAACCAGGTCGCTAAGTGAGATCTTCTGAAGAAAAGAAAATACGAATTATGTTTAAATTTGGTTTCTAAATTATGGATAATGCTCAAATATATGATTATTATGTTTTATTAGTACAGGTACAAAGGTGAATCAAATAAATCGGAATTTCATTTATGTATTCCAAAGGCAGTTTTGAGCAGACTGGTGAAGGGTACGAGACAAGAGAGAGGGGATAAGCTGTTCCACCGTTCCATTTTTAGTGCAGACATGAGTGTACAAGAAGTACTAAATTCTGTTGCACAATGGATTGTAATTAAGTTTTTAACAAGTGAAGGCTTCACAACGCTGAAAATTTTAAGTCAACTGAACATGAAGTTTGGAAACTACACTGCTCTAGATTCAAGTGCACACTTGGGCTAATGCAGACGATGGGATGAAAATGCCAAGCCCTGGCCGGGAATCGAACCCGGGTCCTCGCCACCGAGGCGGCTGGTAAAACAATTTATTAGAGTGGGCAGGAAATGTGGAAAATGAAAATCGTAATAACTGACATTCACTATCAACTCTCATGGATGACAACATTCATACAGTTTGAGATCTTATCAAAGGTAATAACTGTCAAAGAAATTGAATCAAAGATGGGAATCACTTTTAGGAGTGCTCAATACATCACTGATCATCTGATTTCAAACGAATGTGTCGCCAACTTGTTGACCGAAAACAAAAATAGGTCCGGTTGCAGATCTGTGAGACTTCTGATTCGACTACGGCATGAAGGAAAGAATTTTTTTAGATGCATAATTACATGAGATAAAACATACGAGTCATGTCATTATACTTCGGAATAAAAAATGGGGAGTAATGAATGGTGAAGGAAAGATATTTGCTCTGTAAAGGCCAAAACTCATCTCTTGGTCGGAAAGGTTAAATGACAGTTTTTTTCATTTATAGTTTTACTTGCTGGTTTTCTCCACAAACAATTTACAGTTAATACCCCCTACTATTACCAGTCATTAGTAGTGAAAGGCGACAAAAAAATTAAAGACGACGTATGCCCGCAAAAGTGTTATTCTTCTCCATGATAATGTCAAGCTACAAAGATTTTGACAAGAAATCAATTAGAAAAAATGTATTTGGAAACCCCTGACCACTCTTCCTACACCCCATATTTCTCCAACTGTGATTATTTTTTGTTTGGTTCCTTAAAGAAGTGTTTGGAGGGAAAAGTTTTGCAAACAATAAAGAAGACACAAATTTTCTTTAAAGAGGGTCCTTCAAGCTTCTGAAACAGTATATAAAGCATACAGACCTGTAAATTTAGTTTAAAAAATAAATAAATAAAAAGTATCTCAACAGCGAACTGGGAAATCTCCAGTCAGAAGTGGGGGAGGAGTTACATTAAATTCTCTCCAAATCTTAGACTTTATGAAGAGCCAAGGCTGAAGAAGGTACTATAACTGAACTCACTAGAACAATATATCTACAAAGGTCACAATGCAATAATAACCCTAGAAATATACTCATACAGAAAAAAGTAGGTAAGGTTCCCAATGCAGTTTTCTGTAAATCATACTTTTCCAAGATACCAATGGTAGTTAAAAAATACCTGCAAGTTGTGTACTTATATATAAGATACTTACATACTGAACTTCCTTGTATAAAACCGCTTTCTTTTGTTCAGTTATCACATTATAAACTTAATGGTTAATAATTTGAGCCTAGATATTTTATTATAAATAATTTACAACAGTATACAAAATATTTTAATAAAAAAAGCAATTTTTAAATTTAGTGGTGTGTCTAAAATCAACAAGACTGAATTATTATTGGATCCACGCTGTACTAACTTAAAAATGCAAGAGAATATGATTTCTTTAAACCCAAAAACATTTGTTACAAAAATTAATTGGTAAGTAAATAAAACAAATCACCCACACTCTGATTGAGACAGTGAAAGTCTGTCAATTTATGACCTGACAAGGCATGCAATTCTCCCACTGCCATGTCACTATCCTTCCAGTCTGACGCTAACAGCAAGTTGCTAGTCATTTACTGTTTATTTGCATCTATAAATGTACAACAAAATTAACAACCCCACCAATTGTTACTTTCACAGTGTAATAAGACAAAAAGTCCTGATAATTTGAAATTTACAGACAGATAGCTGAGGGTTTATGGTGACTGAAGCTTCAGAAAATGGTGTTCATGTTAAACAGTGGACGGACGAGTATAAATGATGAGGAATGCCCAGACCACACTTCAGTTGTAACTGACAAACCAAAATCAAGGATTAAAAGAAAAATTCAATGTGCCTAAAGGATGGAGATTATAAATGCAGTGACCTATTAAAAAACCCTTCACCAACTGTACCGCGACATTCACCTAGCGACATTGTGCTTCTTCAAAACACGTCTATATGCTGCTGCACTGAGGAAGAATGGGTAAGTTAGCCTGGACCTGGCTTAAGTGATAACCATCTTTTCCCCAAATTAAATGATTTTTTAACAGAACCACTATGGCAGTGACAACAAACTGAAAGAAAGCATTAGTCACTTGTTCAACAACTTGGCAGCAAACGAGTATGCAGACAGCATAGAAAAACTGGTGACTACGTCAAAAATAGTTAGGGTATCTGGAGAAACAAAAATAGGGTATCTGGCAAATAATTTATCACAATTCAGTGTGTTAAATTCAAAATAAGTCAGTGTGCGCTGAACAAAAAAAACCTGATAGTGGTCAGTTGTTTACTATTTTTCCATTAACTCAATAGTGGTAATTTGCTTTTATTTCAAATTGAATTTTACGGTATTAGCTACTGATGGCCGCACTAACAATGTTTTTCTCACAGATAAATTTCATTGACTTTTCTCGTAAATAAAATAGTAGGCCTATTCTAGGCCTTTATTACAGCCTGAGGTTCGCATTACTGAAGGGTTCACATTCAATCTGGCCACATTTTAGACCCGCCACAAAAAACCCAACCTGTCCTTGTAGAAATAACAGCACCAAGGCTTCAACAAGTGATTCCTCAATTAAGCTCACCAACGCACCGATCGTGGTCTGTCGTCTGACATTTCCAAGAACTGTGAATATACATCCCGCCAACATTCTCCTTTATTATTAAAGACGAATTTGTAGTAACTGCCATCTGCACAGACAACTGCAAAAATACATGTTCATTATTTATGCGTACAATTAATTATCTAAAAATACTGTCTCTACTGTACTAAAACCAGGACGATGTATGAATAAACTTTAATACGCCTAATCTCATCTGCTTATCATATAAAAAAAAACTCATGTCAACTACAAAAATAAGTTCTACGTACATGTATATTATACTTATTTCAATATAACAATTATTTGTCTTACCTTTTTTTTTTTAAACTATAATATCATCATTATCATCACCATAAACAACATTAAAATCTGCATATATCAGCATTTTAAAATTTCAAATTGAACTGAAAATATAAAAGAAACCCTGAACGCCGTCAAATTTAATTTTTTTAAACCAATGCATTTAGTAAATTTAAAATGCCAAATTCACAATTTTAACACTGATTACGATGGTGAAATCAGATTTTCAAAAATATTTATGACAAGAAAGTTATGAACTAATATTATTTTCGACTCTGTCAGATTGAAAGTAAAAATACAAACGAGTCTTGATTAATCGTCAGGTTAATTCCGTTATCTAATATTTTAAAACAGTCTTTCGTAATAAATAATTTGTAATAAATTATAAGAGTAACCTTCTAGACAGTGGATACAACTTATAGCATTTGGTGATGGCAGCTGACACTAATTGCTACCCTAAGCAAACAATCCAATCATCTAGTGGAATGAGATGAGAGAACACTTTAAATAGTGTCAACAAATTCCAAAAGAATGCTTGAATGTTTTTATAGAAAGATAAAGAGTCTCACACTACTTATGATAATACCACTCAGCATATTAGTCGATCACATAACAATCACGTGAGTACTCTAAGTGGTGTGCGTTTGCATATGTTACACGAATACTTGTTAAAAAATTAAGTATGAATAATTTACTTTTTTTTTTCCGGCGAAAAACTTGAAGAATGAAAGTAAAAATTAAACGAAATTTTACTTAAGAAAAAAACAAAAACAACAACAACAAACTATAACAGTAATTTACTGTTTGTATAATACTGTTTGTATAATACATAATTAGAGTTAAATAGAAAATTTAAGAGTTTTAATACATTTTTCAAAATAATAACAAAACATTCTGTGCTATAAACAGAGTGTTATTTTTGTCAAACTACCGTATCTATGTTTATAGTGGCTACATTTTGTCATGCGTACCTATTACGGAATTGTTTTCTATTCCAAAGGCACAGATACACTGCGAACCACCAGGTACTTCAAACTTACAGAAACTCCAACTAGAGCTGAAGTATTTCGGCAGGAATGTCGCTGATGCCAAGCTAAACATACAGAATGAGAAAACAAGCTTAAAAAAATTAAAATTTACCACTCATATTAATTCAGTTTTTTGGTGATACTTTTTCACAATTGCTATCAACTTAGTACAGTAGAACCTCAGAAACTAAACTCTCGATAACTCTGCCACTCTGATACTGATGCTCTGTAAAACTTGACAGAAGTATGAAGCAGTGTTGAGTTACCAGTGAACATGTTGAAGAACTTATAAAGACGGAGAGATAAAAATAATGTTTTTACCTCCATATGTTACTTAACTTTGTCTGCAGATAGACCACAGTGTTTTCAAATCTTTAAAGATAAGATACTGATGAAAACTGCTATTGTATCTAATTTTAACGCTTGATAAGGGCAAAGACATAATTTAAAAGCTAAAAACCAAAAAAAAATATGCATGTTGTGGAATGGATTTTAGAATAAAAGTATAAAGTAATGTTTGTAACACATGTTCGTTCTTGTAGAAAGCTCCTTGACCAGTCTGGAAATGAATTTTCAGAGATGGAGAAGGTTGCACAGGACGAGGATGCAGAGGACATCAATCTATTAATAGCAAAAATTCCAGCTGCGAAGACATCTGTGATGCCGACTTTGAAAAATGGATACAGCAAGACAAATCCGACGAGCATCTTGGAGATGCTGAGATTATCGCGACAGAAGATAAAATGAGGAGTTTAAAGGCGACCCTAAAGTGAGGGAATGAAGGAACACTATGTTATTTTGAGCAGGAGGGTGCATCACCAAATTTAAGTGATGAAGCAGCGAGGTGCAGAACTCAGTGTAGGAAGCAGTCAGTCATCACCAGAGAGGACTGTTTGCAATACTGTATCATATTATACATATATTTTAGAACTTTATATTTTAATTGCAATACTATTATTTACCATAAATATATTGTTTTATGATTTGAAATTACATGTAAACCAAATATAACAAATATTTACATGTAATTCCTTCATTAAGTACAACTCGACACCATCTCGGTTCAAAACAGGCTGAGTTTCCAAAGTTGTACTGTATTATACTTAACAATTCAACCAGTTCTTATTATAATGGACTAACTGAGGGCCAAAAAATGTTTGCTGTAATGTCTTTTAAATCAAAATGCATTCAAGTATGACAGAACAAGGATTTCCAACTGGTGGTCTGAGGGACATGCCACTTTCTACAGTCTGCAAAAGTTTTTTGAAAAAATAAAAATTTGTTTAAATCTTAAAAAAATATTTTTTTAAAATTCCCAATTTACATAAACGGTAAAATTAGGAAACAAAGTTGATACAGGATTAATAGCCTAATTATTTCATGCTCCTTTTTTTCAGTAAAGCGACAGCTTATATGTCAGTTATTAATGAGGACAAAGGATCAGCGTTAACAGAAAGCGAAAAGCTTATGGCAGTCTCAAACCTACAATGTGAGATGTGCCAGTTCAGATGCATCAGATTGACCAGTGTCTCTGAGCCCTGGTAGACACAGCTGATTAACCACAGTACACTCTAACTAAAACGTTCCTTTCTAAGTTTTGATTTCACTACATTAGTAATTTCAGTTTATTTCAGGTTGTTTTATTTTTCTTTCTGTCACTTGTAAAATATTAGTTCAAATAAATAAAATTTATTAGTTATTTATAAATAAAATAAAATTAGTTCTACGCTTTTCTTCAAAATTCAGTTGTTCCCAAACTACTTTATAAAACTGTTATTATTAAAACAATGTTTTAAGCATTAAAATGAAACCCTTGTTTTAACTAAAATACGCAAATTATTCCATATTACTACTTTTGATCTGTTTGTAAAATTTTACGAAAATTCTGAGGGCCTATTTTTTAAATTATGGCACAAAATTTTTCTCTTGACATTTTTTTAGTAAGATAGTGAAATAAAGCTTATTTTATAACATATTTGATACCTCAGCTATTTCTCTACATAGTCACTGTTCAAATTTAAATACCTGTCTTAACATTTCACCAGTTTTTCTATGCCTTCTGTATACTTAGTTGCCACCAAGTTGTTCAACCACTCACTAACGATCTATTTCAGTTCTAGGCCACTTTCACAGTGGTTCAATCCTTCAATTTGGAAAAATGACGGTAATCACTTAGGGCCATAAGGCAAAAATCAAATCCAGGCTATAAGGTGGATGTTCAAAAATTTCCTAAACTGTTGAAGCACGGCTATTGCCAACACAGCAGAATTCGGATTTGTGTTACGGTGAAAAAGCAAAACGCCGCTTTTGACACCAATCCACACCCTTTGTTACAGCATTCTTGAACTCATTACTTCAAACTTCATTCATCACAGTACCTTAAACATCGGTGAACTGTCTGTAAATTTGGATAGGGTGGAATTTCTTTGCGTTCAATTACGAACCTTATACTTGGTGGGATCATTAATTCTGTAACACATTTTAAAATCATACAAATAAACAATTAACAACTACAGTCTTGCTGTTAGCATCAGACTAATGCGACAGAGTTGGAAAGTCAATGACGCAATGGCAGTGAATACTGAGGGGCTCGTCAGATCAAAACGTTCTTTACTTTTCGATGTTAATGCTTGTTATATTTCAATGTTAATATTCGTCTGAATATCATACTGCATAGTATTGTACTTGTACTTGATAATAACCCTACTCACCTTGACTGACGGTTAAGTTTTGGATCATCAACGGAGAACACATGGACTGTTCCATGGTCGCTAGCGACACACAACCAAGTAGAATCCTGGTTGAAGTTTATACTGCAACAAATACAATACTTATACACAATTTTATTTGTGTGTTTCATTAGTGGTACTAAAATGCTCTCCATTAACTTAAAATCAAATATCATAACGTGTAAAAGTACCATTTCATAAAATAATAATTTTGATATCATATTCAGATTTTTATAAATAAATAAAACTTATAAAAATTGTCCAGACATTGTTGTCTTCACTGTAATCTTAATGTTTGTATTAGTAATTTTAGCAAAGTTAGTACAAAACATGTAAATAAAAACAGTACAAAAACCAAATTTCAATTAGGCCTAACCTGAATAAATATTTAATAGAACTAACCCAATCATTTTTATCATTTCATTAATTTGTTATTTTTATGAACAGCGTCGAAAATTTATCTCACATTCTGGTCATATTTTGAGATTAATCACTTCACTTCAGTTAGTGCAACCAATGTCAAAAAAAATATGGTTCACTGGTAAATCCTATGTACAGGCATTTGTGCCCCCTGTAGGTCCCTTATGTATAATTATTATTGTATTGCAAAGAAAATTTTGATAATAAATAAACGAGACAAAAAACAAACACTGATCATCACTGATTTTTTTCGATTTCTCTCTACCGCAAATTTCTACTATTAAACATTTGTTCCACTGTTCAGTAATGATACTCCTTACATAAATTAAATGCGTTTTAAATTTTGTGAACCAATTTTGAAAAAATGAGATCAACTCTACAGTTTTTGTTTGTAGCTACCGAGCCAACATTTTTGAGGCAATACTTGAACGTGAGATTTTACATACTTTGCTTATAACATTAGTCTAATCTAGTTGACACTTACCAATATATATGCGCTGTGTTCGCACCTCTTCTCAGTTCGTTCAACATGGTCCCAGTACATGTGTCAAACACTCTGATCAGTGTGCCCTGCAACATTTATGTGCACATCAAAAAAGTTAATTTAACACATTAATAATAATACCGCTTACAAGGGATATTCTAAAATGCAGGGTATTTTAGATTATATCTTTAAATTTTTTTTTATAAACAGATTTTGTTTACTGTAAAAACAATAAAACATTAATAATTTTCCAAATAAATTACTTCCTGTGTTTTTTTTTTCCATGTGACCCACCAATTGTCATGACATGCTTAGATATTGTTTTCTTTACTTGAAAGAATCGTGCACCAATGTTCGTACACTGTTTTATAATCTGTGATGTCCACAAGGTTTGGTACCTGTACTGTAAACCAATTCGCCCTTTATTTAGTAATTTTTTTCAATATTTTAGCTGTATACGACACATTTGGATACATCCTTCTTGGAAAGCAAATGTTGAAAACAATGTGCTTTTAATGTTTTAGTTCTTTAACAATTTTTGTCTTGGTCTGATCCTGTATATACCATATTTTACAGACTACGAGGTGTGGCTATTATATAACAAGACTGAGGCTGCGGTGGAACAAGTGCGCACAACCGCCACTGACTGACAACTGTTTAGTGTGAAGCTTTCTCTTCAGAAGCAGTTAGTCTCGTTTTTTGTAACCAACACCATTTAGTCATAATCTTCATTTCCGTTAGTGTTGTTAAATTTCACTTTAAACTTGGTAAAACCGTTACTAAAAATTAAAATTATTTGAAAGAAGTGTATGGCAGTGAATGTTTATCGCGGGCACGCGTTTTTGAATGGTTTAAGCGTTTTCAAGATGGCCGATAAGATGTTGAAGATGATTCACGGCCAGGTCACCCTTCAAAGTCAAAAACGGATGACAATGTCAAAAAAATTACTAATTTGATTCGGTCTGACCATCGATTAAGTATTCGTGCAATTGGTGAAACTGTAGCATTGATAAAGAATGTGTACAGCAAATTTTACATGACAATTTGAACATGCAAAAAGTGTGTGCCAAAATGGTGCCAAAAATTTTCACGTTTGAACAACAAGCAGCTCGTAAAAATGTTTGTATTGACACTTTGGATGCCATTGAAAATGACCCAAATTTATTAGAAAGAATAGTAACATGTGATGAATCGTGGTTTTTTACGTATGATCAGGAAACAAAGCGCCAATCCATGTATTGGAAGACCCCAACTTCACCAAAGAGCCAAAAAAGCAAGAATCAGCAAGTCAAAATTTAAAGCAATGATGATTGTTTTTTCAATATTCATGGGATTATGTACCTTAACTGGGTTCCTGATGGTCAAACAATTAATCAATATTACTACCTTGAGGTACTTGGAAACTACGTGAGAGAGTAAGGAAAAACGACCCGAAATGTGGAAGGACAAATCATGGGTTTTCCACCAAGACAATGCGCCAGCTCATCCGCGTTATCTGTCAAGAGGTTCCTGGCCAAATACAGCATCCCAGTGTTAGAACATCCACCTTACTCACCAGACCTTGCACCATGTGACTGCTATCTGTTCCCTAAGGTGAAATCTGCATTAAAAGGGATGAGATTTGAGTCCGTGGAAGCTGTAAAAGTGAAACCGGCAAGATTCCTGAAGGAGTTGACTTCCAGCATTGTTTCCAAGAATGGAAAATTCGCATAGGGCGTTGAAGAGATAAAGAAGCGGTGTATATTGAAGGTGATAATAAGTAATTATGTATAAAATGATACTAAAAATTTTTACGTCAGTCTTGTTATTTAATAGCCACACCTCGTATAAGATGCACCTTATTTTTTAAGCATTTTAAAAAAATAACTTTTTTACCATTTTTATTATTAGATCGCAAAGCCAAACTAACAAAAAAATTCTTAATTTTAATTGTTTTTCCATTACAAAACTATCTACTAACATAAATATGTACTGTTACCGATAACACATATCACTTTCAATTCAAGTTCACTGGCACCATAGCTGCAATTATGCATCATAGGCTTTTAAATTAAACTCTAAAAGGAAATTGTAAAATTAATTTTTTAAGAGGACGCTGTTTTTCTAAATAAACTATATCTCATACTTATATTTTAATAAAATACTTCACAGTTATCGCTCAATACCTGTATCTTTTTATATGTAGGTAGACATATGTGTGTGTACCAACATTAATATCCAGAACTAAATAGGGTCAATCCTAAAATATAAAATGACACTTGAAAAAAATGATTGTCATAGTTTACACTTAAATTGCTGCTATGCAACGATTTATCACTGTTGTAATTTATTAGCGAAAAATGTGGTACAATGATCTATCGTTGTTAAACTTAGTCGGTAATAGTTTAAAATAAATCCAGTAGGTAGCATCTAAGATTACATTACTCAATTAACTGATCATTTTAGTTCCAACTTTCATATTTTTCTGAGTTACAGAATTGAAATTATAAAAGCTGTAACACAAACTGTTCCTTGGAGTTTTGTTTATTACATAGTTAAAATGCCTGACAATTGTGATGCATTTGGGTTTGGTGTTGATGACATAATTCAGTTAAATGTTGGATATATGAAAATGCTCAGGATTTACAGTCGACAGATGTAGAAAATGTGAGGCAGTTTAAATGTCTTCGCTACTACACTCCAGTCAGAAAATATCAGTTTTCACCCCACGTAGAATAAATAAAATATACTTTAGTATTACTGTTATTGAATTAAATTTAACAATGAAGATACTTTATGAATGAATGAATGAATGTTATATTAACATTATTTATTAAATATTATGTCTTAATCACAATTTGTCTTATTCTATATAGATCTACTATATATTAATAAGACCTGACAAATTGTATAAGATTAAGTCACACAAACATTTAAATTAGTTTATTCCATGTCTGTCTAGAGTTCTTAGAAATGGAAAAAAAGAAGTAAATAAATATGAGTAACACATTATATAAGCAGGTGTTTTATTACTACATAGTCTAGATAGGCTGTTATATTGTTAAGTATTACAATACGAGGTGTGTTCAGAAAGTAACGAGAATTTTAATTTTTTGAACAAAATATTTATTTATTCTTCTACACTGATGTTATCGCCTACAAAATAGTCCCCATTGGAGATTATGCACTTGTGCCAGCGCTTCTTCCAATCCTCGAAACACTTCTCAAACTCAATCTTTGAGATAGCCTTTAGTTCTTTCAGCGATGCGCTTTTAATGTCATCTACGGCTGTAAAACGACAGCCCTTTAAGGTTCTCTTTATTTTTGGAAATAGGAAACAATAACTAACATGCGACTAGCGAATGCGAAAAGGGTATTAGTTTGGCCAAGGTCAACCATTTCCAGTCGGTTTCCGCCTCGCATTCTTTACATCAGTGTACTATACCAGTGTACGTAACTACTCTAGTCAAATTAGGATATTCAATAAAATAAGGTAGTTTAATATATTTCAAACTTAATTGTTTAAAATTTATTTCCTAAATCGGAAAATTTAATTAAAATTACAATTTGATTGAAGCAAAAAAAACTACATCAATACATCTACAATAACAGCATTTTTTTTGTTATAAAATTATAAACAGTTATTTAAATATATAATTACATTAGTACTTTTCGGCTAAAATAGCCTGGCACTTTTAGGTAGGGCAAACTACTGAGGAGGCCAGTAGCTACAGGGTTAAGGGTTAGTCCTATTCCAGTGTTTACTTACTGTTCTGATCATAATTTAAAAAAACTTATCAAAAACCCTAAGACAAAGATGAATTAGGCATGTACAGACATTATCACTCTCTTTCTCTATCTATCTGTAGAAGAAAGGCAATCTCACTGAGTAGTGAACACAGCTATTTCATGCTATAAGACATACTGTTAAATACCATAACACCAAACAAAATAAAATTATGTATTATATCCTAAAAATTAAAAAAAAATTATTGTCAAAATTGTGAAAAAGACATCCTGTTATCATTTTTCTTCTTTTGGTTCCTAGACCTTTGTTTGTAACATCTGAAAGTCCGCAAGTTGATTGCAAGTAGAAGATTTACTGTAGATTAAACAATAAAAATTATTACATGCACTATTTTAATTTGAATTACTTAGTGCAAAAGTTCTTAAAATAAAACTATATGACATACAGTCTTTAAAAAACAATATTTAATCAATAATGCTGTATGAATAAATTAATGCACTTGTGAGAAAAAGGCACTATTTTGCCGAAACTACTATAGAACTGCTTCATCAATTCCTTCATATTCTGACTTTCAAATTTTCTTGAAGCCCTACATTATTTTTATTTTATTTTTCTCTATCGTGCCAACAGAAGAACTAGCTAAATTAAAATTTCGGCAAACATCTACTTGGTTCATACCTTTCTCCAACTCACTTTTACATCTAACGATAAAATTTTCCGTTTAGGTGCCATTACGCTGTGCTGTAATGTAAAAATATTAAAAAAATAATGCACTACTTGTAAAATGTACTAGTCACAAAACACTTGATTCAGTTGACGCACTATGCACTGGTTTTAAGACTCAAATGAATTGACATACTGAGAAATGGGGAATAGGAAATATGCATGTTTCACTGCTATGAAACTGGCCTCAACAGAGAAAGTTACAATACATATTTTTACTTTAGGAATGTGAAGGGACCAATACATTTAGCTGTTACACAGAGATTTCCTTTATAAACAGAACCTCAATAGAGAGATTTTATTGCAAATGCAATCTATAACCTACATTATTTATTATTTACCTTTTCCGAAGCAGTAGCAAGTCGTGTGCCTTGCAAGTTGAGTGTGATACACGTGAGCGGGGCTTCGTGGGCAGGAATGTCCACTGGTGGCCGCTCAGTATCAGCTAGATCTACTAGCTGTACGTGGCCTGTCTTGCGCCCAGGGAAAGCTAGGAGGGAGTTATTACTGTTGGGACACAACACACAGAGACCTGCAAAACAGGTTTAGATAAAAAACCAGCAAACATTGTAAATAGTTTGATAAATTTCATAATTACGACCGATTCTTCAGCTTAACCTTACCTTTAGGATTAGGATTCGTTTCAAACACATGGAGCTGTTGTGGTGCCTGCGTGAATGTATACACTTTGATAACACCTTCAAGCACAACTACAATCCTGTCCCGCCTTAACCTTACACCACGCACTGGAGCATTAAATTCTAAAGCAATTACAGCTTGTTTTTTTAAATCGTCCCATACCATAACTAAAAAAAAAAGAACAAAAAGTTAATACAGATAAACATAGAGTAATGTACATACATTTATTACTTTAACAATTGACCCGTATAACTCTTTATAGCATGTACTTTTCACAAGCCAGCTCTGTAGATCTAAGAATTAGTGACGGCACACAACAGAACCGAATGTACTAATCATTTTAAAGACATTAACTGCAGAACAAATCAAACTCATAAATGACCTATCTGTCAATATGAAATGTCTTTAGAATGTATAGTATGCTGAGAGCTGTGGTTTATATAATGTCTCCCACACCACTTCCTCAGGCGTCAAGTCTACAAAGCACATTGCAAATAGCACATTGTTCCATGTCTGTACTTTATGCTACTTAGACTAATGAAGACGAGAGAGCAATAACAAAAAGAGTTTAGTTTAGATAGTCAAAGACTGCATAAATACATTTTTATGCTGATAATGATAATGAGTAGCTTGATTTCAGCATTTATCTATAACTATTGATATAAACTATCAATAGCATTGATATAACTATTGATATTTGTATAAAAGCACCAGACATTGAATTGGATTTCAAAGAGTTTACTGCATTTTATTTTCTCTCTACCCTGTACTCCTAATAACTTTTTTTTCATTATAATAAAACAGATAATTAACTGTATAAAAATATTTATAGATCTCGGCAATGATAACCTTAAAGGTTTTTCTCCGAAAAATAAAAATTATTTATCACTTAATAACACTGTATTACCTGCAATTCCATTTTTATACTTTAAAAAGTTTTTTACTAACTATATAAAATTTAAACACAAATTTTTCAAATAGCATTTTTATGTAATTACGTAAGGTCTATTTGTATTTTAGTGAACAAATAAAGTAGCTAACATACTTAAATAGTGAACAGCAAATTCACTACAATTCCAGTAGAGGATAGGCTGCTACAGAATTTGATGAATCCTACAAATTCATACATAGGCTACTGCTCCATTTCCATCTCCAACTCCTCGGAAGGAATCCCTTACACTGCCATAAAAGTCCTTCCCTATTCCTACTCACATTCTATACCAAGATGGAACAGTATACAACAAAGGTATACTTTAAGTATGTATGCAGACTCTGGAAATCAGGCGACCTCCAATTTCAATCTAGCCTTACCTATGCACAGTGGGTTCTTTTTTTCAATTCACCTATGCAAGCATGGGGAATTTTTTCTCTAGCTACTTGTGGGATTATAACGGCTGAAAATAAACCACCAAAACCCTGGAGAACAGGTAACAGGGGTCTTGAGGAGGGGCAGTAAAATAGCATACAGAAAGAAGAAACTAGAGCTGTATTGAATCCCATGGAACCAACAAACAGTGAACTGCAGTAGACTGAGCGCTGGTGGACTGATCCAATAGAAGACAGAAATTGGAGTCAAACATCTCAAAATCAGTAAAGCCATCTATAAACACCTGCAGATGGTGCACAAAAGCGCAACTAAGAAGAGAGGATGCAGTTCCACTCCCAGGGGACAAACTTCAGTGAGCATAACACAACGCAACTAAGGGACTGAGATCTATGTGAAGCAGACTGAGAGGCAGAGGAAAAACCTTGCTGTAACAGGGCTGATGGAAAACTACACTCCAAGGCTGAAGGGCTAGTAGGAACCTTGTGTTAAGGCAACTCAGAAGAACCACAGGACTTAATAACGAGCACTGAGGTTAGGGGATGCATCTGAACAAAGTAGGAATTTACCAAGAAACAATGTAGCCTAAGCAGGATGGATTAGGAAACTACAGGTCACCACATTATCTATGTTTGCAAGATCTTACCAGCAGGAGGAAAAGGGTGTTTGGTTTCCAGGACTACAAAGACTGCCGAATCAGCTAATCAGTAGCCTGCTCAAAAACAATGAGTGGACTGATCTACTGAAATTGTACCTAAAAGGCTTAATGACATGACAGATCCTTCTACTGCTGTTTCAGAGAGGTCATCAAACCCTGTAAACTTTTTAACATAGTACTTAATGAGTTGGTGGATGAGTTAACTAAGTGAGGAATTGACACAATGCAGAAACCAAGAACACCTATACTGGAAATCAGGATTAGTACCTCAAAATGGACACTGCATCTCAAATCTACCGAGAGAGTCAAGGAAGATGTTAGGAAGAAACCTTATGAAGATGTATTCAACTGATACGGAAAAGTTAAGGACCTTTGGAGAAAGAGATCTATTGCAAATTTTAAACTTCACACGACTGCCTAGTTGAGCATCTAAAAAGCATCGTGCCTGGTCTCCACTGGCAAGCATGATTTAAGATGGTGCAAGCCAGCAAAAGCCACTGGACAACAACTTTAACAATAAATCTAAACCTAACCTAATACTACACAAACAGACACTAGAGTAATTAATTAGGGGCTTGCATATTCCTAACAGTAATCATATTTTATTCCAAATGTATACAAGTATATTTGTATACAGTAGGGTCTAATATTCAGAAGTTTCAATATTTAGTTATTTTTCTTACCTGTGTTGGTGGGATATTTTGGATGTTTGCCACCACCGACCAGAGCTAAGTAGTTGCAACGAAATAACATCTCTACATAGCTGAGGCCTCCGTCAGTAAAATCTTGTCGTTCTTTTTCTTTTAATGGATCACAATTGTAGACTCGAAAACCATCCTCCATACCACACGCAAAACATCCTATAGTATGAAAGGCATTTAACCAAGCAAGGTAATGGTTACCTAATACTTAAAAATAGGTCCTAATCTATTTTTTTAAATAACAATAGTTTTTTTAACAAGAATAATTTGAAGGTAAATGTTTACATTCTGTCTCTAGAACAGTATGACCATAAAACATTCTAATTATTTAATTTCATAGAAAAAATTTTTTTAAAATAATTATGCCTTCAATGAGCTCAGCTGATGGGCTTAGTGATCTCATTGTACCTCTAGCTCTAACTCATTTACTTTATATATATACATACTTATAACTACTAAAGTATAAATAAGCTCATACTAATGGAGTTAATGCCACTGGTCTAATGGTTATCAAACAGAACCCTGGGATCCCTGACAAACCATCTTTACCTTATCTTTACCCATGCCTGTTGGGCTCTGTATGGGTGGAGCAACATCAGTAATGAATGGAAAATAAAATGAGCACGGTCTCACTGCACAACAAAAAGCTGACTAAATGAAGCACAACTTTTCCTGATAATGAAAGAGAATTAGCATAGAAAACAATTTGATAATGAACTGAGAAGTCACCAATTAGAAGCAGAGAGTTAGCCACCTAGAATCCTCTCGAAATCCTAATCTTAATGAAGAGACTTGGAGGTGAAACCGACATTTCAGCTGAACTGAGCATTTCAGGAATGTAAAAAGGGGTATGATAGATCCACAAAAGGTCACTGTATTACCTAACCCTAGTTACTCATTCACATAGTGAAAACTGAACTTGAAATATAAGTGATGGAAGCCAGCAAGAAGAGTATCATAAGTGTCTTTCTGAAAGTTTTTTTCTAAGTAAAATGGTAAAATTTGTAGCCTTGGCTGTTTAGAAAAATAAAATTGATTTTTCCCATTTACCAAAAATCATCTTTTTATAAACTAAAACTGTAAAAGTACATTAGGGCCTATGCAAATTGAAAGTATAATAAAGCAAATTATTTTCATAAACAGTTTATATACTACTGCTTATAACCTAACAACCAAACATTACAACCTAACAAGATTTATTTTTTCTTAATTTTCGCAGACTTACTTTATGCCAGTTAGACTAATGAGGATAAGAGATCAGCATTAACAGTGAAAGAAAAGTAACAGAAATAACTATACCTCAAACTAAGAACCATTAGGTGTGCAGTCATGGAAGTAGCATACCAACCGATTCAGTAGTCACATCAACCACCGAGCTCTTGGTTTGTTTATCAATCTACAGTGCAAATTTCAATTTTCAAAAAAAATCATTATGCCATCAGTTTCTGAGATTACTAAAAAAATACTTAGTTTTACTTAAAAAAAGGAGCACTGATCACGGATAATAAAAATAAAGATATAGTTACAAAGATTCATACAAAATTACCATTTTATTTGACAGACTTTCAGTACAATTTTATAATTAGATATGTATATGTAAGAAGAGTAAACACATTTATTTGATTATGTTATCAGTTTTACCTTTTTGTACACAATAAACATAATTAATGGACTGCTTGCCAAATGATGTTATTAAACAAACCTACATTCAGAAATTTATGGGGACTTCTTGTAATAATTATTTCCTATGATTTCTAATACAAATATATAATAATATTACTTGTTTTTTCCTTTAATACAATAACATCTACAACATGAACTACGCTTAAATTATTAAACCGTGACGTAGTGTAGTGATAGAAAGTTTGGCACATCGCACATCTCATTTGACAGTATTTTTATTTTTTTACCTTGATCTTGATTAAACCCAGCGTATAGTAGTCCATTTCCATGAGGATGGGGATTTGCATCACCTAAATTCATAGCGCAAGTTTTCACTTGACAAAAAATTTAGTGTATAAATACTTTTCACCAACACAAAATGACAATAAAAGCAAAATAAATCACGTATGGTACTGACAGACAAGCATACTTTTTATTTACATGAACAACCAACCGCGACCCAGGTCTCAAGTATATGAACCACAGATTATAAAACAATACAGTTCGGCCCATTCCGACTTGAGAATGCAACCAAATACTAAAAGTAAACTACTAACCATAGAAAAACTACATGATCATCAATTATGAAATTACGTTATGTACTATTATTGAATATAAATACACTATTCGTTCAAAATTGTGTAGCGTAACAATATGTAATATAAAGATTTAATTATGAACAATAATTTCTACACACCTGTAAATGAAGTCGTAACACATATTCTAATTGCATTGACATATTGTTTATATATAAAATTTTAAGTAAATTATTAACTTTTGTTGCAATATTTAACTTAAATTAATATAATATAAAAAATCAATTTATATATGTTTGACGATCATTATCCTTTATAATTTTTATCACCTAATTGGTAGTTTATCTACGGCTACGAAAATTATATTTAATTATTACAAGTTAGTTGTTTTAACTCTTTAAAATATGTATAATTGTATAAATAATTTAACGCGTATAAATTATTTTTGTCATTAAAGGTATGACTTACATTAAAAAGTGCCCAAGTATACTATGATAATAAGACCTTAGTAAGTTAAAAAAAATTATTGAATGCACCTACTTTACAGCTGACTAGTCAGCACACTAAATTGACACATGAAATCATGTTGTATTTTGACTACAGCAGTTGCTGGGTTAGGTTCTTACAGTTGTTGTGGTGGATTGTGTACCTTAAGAATTCCTTTAGTTTTTCAGAAACTTCTTTGTTCAAACTGAACATTTTATATAGTTACTAATATAATTAAGCATTTTACTAAATCATGAATAATGATAAAGACAGAGAAGAAGAATCGCTAGCTGATTTATGGATAACAAATTGGGAACAACAGTGTATTCAACATCTTGAAAGCGAACCAGACTATGAAGGACAACTCCATAATGACCGAGATTTAGCAACTCAAAAAGCATGGTCTTCTTTTCAAAATACCGCAGCATCGATAGCACAATTATATAAAGGTGAACCTTAATGGAATTTCGATAAAATAATTGTAGATTTGAAATAATTTTCAGTCGAATGTGGGTGTTATCTTGTCTCATGACTTCCATTTTGAATTCCGTCTATTGATCACCATTTTCTACTCTGTTCCTTTTTTAGATCGTCTTCAAGATGTTTCTTCGTTGTGGTTGCCATTTCAAGCTGCAGCTGGAACTGTTGCAACACTTTATAAAGGTAAGATTAATTTTCAATGATTATTTATTTTAAAATTCATTTCTTAACTTAGAGCTAGGCTAGTTTTAAGAAGCAACTCAGTTGCTCATGTTATTTTTTTATAGCCTAGTCTTTTATTATTACATTGTCTTACCTATCCTTTCCTAATTGTTTTCATACATTTTAATTTTTATAATTCTTAACATAGTTGTAAGGAATAAAAGTAACAATCAATGATGTTCAACAGAAATCATTTAATGTAGGTCTGCAAGTCCTAGTACATTTTCTTTGTCATCTTATGTTCATTTAAAACATCAGTGCTTTGACATGATTAGTTGTAGATTTATTAATATTTGGGAGTCCTTCCTAAGGCAATTGTAGTTTTTTGAGCAATAGCAAGACACTGTTTATTTTTTTTCTGCTATTAGCCCCTACATACTTAATTATTCAATTGAGTGATATTAACCAGCAGAAGGTTATATTATGATTTTGTGCAGTTTTTAACGGAACTATTTTGTGTTCTTGTCGTCTGCATTTTATGGAGTATACATGATTTCATATGCCAAGGTCATCGTGGTAGTATTAATCAACATTATCACATTGCCAGTACATTGTTAATTCGCGTAATGGTAACTTGAAGAGTAGCCAACCGTTAAATTAAAGCATAGCAGCAACTATTTGTGAACTTTGCACACAATAGTACTTTTATGCAATAGTATTGGTTATATTATGGTATTTAAAAAAAAAAAATTATTTTTCATCTTCTGGTGATTTCAACATTTTTATATTTTTTATAGCCTACTTATGTGTTTTTATGAGATAAAACACATTAGTAACTTTGTTGAACAATGCAATAACAATTAAATTATGGAGGTAGCCTAATTATTTTCTCTATTTTTATTGATCTTTCGCTAATTTCTTTACTTTTGTGTTTTTGGTTATTATAAATAAGCATAAAATAAAGTACTTTTGCTAAAAAAAAAAAAAATTGAATATAGTAGTATCTGATTAATGCATATTTATGGAATTGCAGCCTACATACATATAAAAATCAAATTTTATTAGATATTTCTAACTTTTTTTGTTGTTATTTTAAGGCGAAAAGCATATTGAGACTATTATCGCCTCCCTAAATGTAAGTGTGAGTGTAAAGTGTTAAAGTCGTAAGTGTAGTATTGTAAGTCAAAGTGTGTGTTTGACTCTGGGACATCTAAATCCTCTCAATAGATACAGCTAGTCTGCACCCCCCTGTGGAGTTTCTAACTTTTTGGGACATTTACATAATATTTTGTTGAGGTATTAACCCATGGAAAATTAAATTGATTATGATAACTGTAAGATAAATTACGATTTCTAGCCATTTATTATGGAACTATATTCTGACGTCTGAATTTTACTTTGTATGAAGTGTGTTAAAATTACTACGTGAATCACTGCCCATGTATGTTATCACTTTATAATAAGTTATTTATTATCTTGACAGTTATTATTATAAAAACATAATTTTTAAAAAAAAATGGCTGTCATTATTTGTGAACTCTGTGATTTGTCTCTTTTGAGCTAAAACACCGAAACAAGTTAGATTCTGAGTTCCTTGTTTTCAAAAAAAAGTTACTATTCTTTTCATTATTAATAACATGCATTTCATTAATTGTTTTCACGATGAAAAACATGTTTCCTACAACCGACTTGAGTTAGATAACACCCAACAATCTTTGAGTTAAGCAGTTGTTCTGAAGTTTTTTTCATTATTGACAACATGCATTTAATTAATCATTTTCGCAAAAAAACACATTTCTTATTTTCGCAATGTACTCATTTTGAAGTTTGTTACTTTTTTTTGTTGTTTCTGCATTTTTATATTTTGGATTATTAATATTAAGCACAGAAGTAAGCATTTTGGTGCAAAAATTACCAAAATTTACAAAATTCTCGAAAATTCAATTTTAGGCTACATTTTATTAAATTCTTACAAGCAATGCTTAGCTTATTATGCTTTTTGCTTTAAAATAACAATTACAAAAATATCAATTATATTTATACAGTTAAATACTGTACAGACCATGTCTGACTAGACTATTTCAAAATTTATAAATAAGATGAATAAATTAAGGTAAATAAATTATCTTGTAAAAATAGATTTCTTTCTGCATTTTTCTCTTGTTATATGATCTGAGCCAAAACTTTGATATTAGTGTAGATTAGATGATAATGATAATAGATTAAATTTTTCTGAAAATACTCATTTTTCTGATAAGGCCTATATTGTGAAAAGATATATTTGTTGCTTTCAAAAACTGGTAAAGTAGCAACTTTTTAAAAAATCGGTGTTATACTAAAGATATACATATATTTGGGGGGGGGGGAGTTATAAGGCGAAAAGCACATTAAAGCTATTATTATATTAAAGCTTTTATATATATATATATATATATATATATATATATATATATATATATATATATATATATATATAATAAAAAGCAAGATAAAAGTTACTTGGTTTGTGTAAAAACAATAATTTAATTATATTGTTTTTATAGTAATTTGAATAATATTACATGAGGTAATTACAGGTTTAAATATTGTATAAGGACAGACGGGGCAGGTAAAACAATTTACCTAGTAGACATTTCGATCGATTGTTCGAAGAGCCGGTTTATCATAAACACTAAATGTTTTTCACTTTTTTGAACTCTTTCTTATTATTACCTGTAGTTTTAATGTATTTTTAAATTATGGACTGAGGACGTCCGTTGGTCAGCAGGTCATTTTTAATACAGTTCAGGTTTACATCATTTGTGTCTAAACAGGTATCAGCTCTGTTGAGTAAGAATTGAACTATTCCTTCTTTGACCAAATTAGGATAATTATACAAATAGTTTGTGTTGACAAGTGTGTGTGTTTTTTCTGTAGACCAGTCTTAAGGCCATTCCTATTTCTTTCAATATGCACCATGTCAGAATGGTAGAGTACTGTTCACTTTGTTTCCCTGGTTAAGGATTCAGAAGAGAAGATAAAAACATCTGGCAATATATTTGATTATTTAATTGAAAGTAATTGCATTCTGTACATAATTTAAGAAGATCTATGATGACATATATAGTGAGGTTGCTATTCTTTTGAGATTGTTGTCCCATTTAAACCTATTTTAAATTATATTTAAAGTTGTTTAACTAGTACATCAGTGAAACATCGTGAAGTGTTTTTAGATACACAAATTATAGAAAATGTCTGAATATACATTAATAATAAATACAAATTCTTGAACTACTTCAAAATATTTTTGATTAAAAACAATATATAAATAGCCTAAATTTTCAAATCTTATAAGTATTTCATTATAGGCCTATCCAAAATTTATTTTTATATTTAATATTTTACAAGTTATATTACCTTATCAGTAGTTAAACTTACAACTTGAAGGCCTGTTATTAATAAAAGCTGAATAAATTATGTTTTTATTACATAGAATCAACAGATGCATTAAGACGATCTGGCGACTTAGGTATTCAATGTGGTTATCAACGAAGAAATAAAGAACTACTTAGTTGGGCTCGCAAGAAACGTAGAAACATTTGTAGAGAAGATCTTATCTCGTATTTAGCCGGCAAACCATTACCTCCCAAACCACATTCAACTCACCATAGCCATAGGTTTGTATTGTATTTAATACAATTTTAGTTAATTTGTAAACTAAGTTCTGTGTAAATAAAACCTTCCAATTGTTTTTGACTTTTAATTTCAAGAAACAGATTTTTTTAATTGAAAAAGCAACAGGAGTTTGCAAGAATTCTCAAATTGATCATCTGTAATCTGATGCCACTGTTGCCAAATTTATATTTTCCCCAGTGGTATCTTGCCGACCAGCATGTATAGAGCTATAGAAACTTACTATTTATATGGGGAGTAGCAATAACTACAGACCACAGTGCCGCTTCTTAGCCAGTAGACACTATTCAGTTTTTAATTATTTTTTTTTTATGTCAGACTAATAAGGATAAAGGATCAGCATTAATGGAAAGGAGAAAACTTGTGTTAGTAACTGCAGTTTAAACTTATGATTTCATGTGGGTTAAGTTGAAGACGCAGCAGACTATCCAATGCCTCAACCACTTTGGACACGCCAGTTCTTTAAACTTATTTCTATGGCATAAAAATCTATCCAGCTTGGTTTTTCTGTAAATTATAAGAAAGCCTGGTGTCAAAAAGAGAACCACTGGCTATTTTCAGAAGGCAAAATAGTGAGGTGATTTTAAGCTTACTACATTTTGGAAAGGAGTTATTTAATTACAGTTTGTACATTAATTACTTTGTGTGACACCTTCATCGATCTTCTTTTACCAGATGAAATAATTATATACAGATTTTGGGTGAGCCACTATATCATGTATTGGCAATATTTCCTGTTAGGCTTGATTTGACAGACCAAGACCTTGTTTACATCTAGCATTCAAAACTAAATGGTATCTATGTTTCATCATTTGAACATCACAATAATGACTCTTTTAAGTAAATACAAAATGTTCTTGAATATAATTGATGTTCTCTGAATTAGTCATTTTTTTAGGTTCGTAGGCAAAATCAAGGACTTAAATTTGTGTGTATCTGTCCGTTGGAAATACACCCCTTACTTGTAAATAATGTGACCTACCACTAAAAAAATTTGGCTAAAATGATCTTTTGTAGTCTCCTGAACCCAGAAAAAAATTTAGGGGTTGACAACAAAAAAATATACAAGGGACAAAATAATTTTATATTTCATTTATATAGTGTGTTTTTATTAACCATTTAAAACTAGAAGGGATATGTGGTGCTAACCATGATATAATGTATGAAAAAAATGTAGATAAGCTTGTAGTGTAATAGTGCAGCATAGGCCAAACCAAAATATGGTAACCACTTGCTTACTACAGTATATTTGTTTATCTCTACTATCCTCAAGTAGTAATATGGAATTGTAACAATAATTTCAAGTCAAACAACCCAGTGTTATGTAATTGAATGGACATAGTACTTATAAATGAATGGTGGCTCGAAAGGTTACATCATCGCTAGGCCTACAAATAAATAGATACAATCTGACATGTTTACGTGTTATGTGAAATAACATAATGCCTTAATAACGTAATGCCTAAATTACGAGACTGGGACAAGGAGAGGCTACTTCCATTATCAGCAGTAATATTGCTAAGTAAGCAATATTTTCCAAAAAACCCTTCATTGTCACAAAATAGTTAGAACATTATACAATCGACTGACCTATTGCACAACTAAACCATTAAAAAAAAACATGTTACTCAGGTATTAATTTTCAGACTAACGCTCCTTGTAAAAAGATGTACATTGCAGGGTTGTTATATGCTCTGACATGTAAGTTATATATGTCTGCATGAGTTATTGCACGTTGCGAAGGGGGACATGACAAACCCAAGTTATGTCCAATATATCCGGTATATCCAGGCTAGGTATATCCAGGCTAGGTATATATATATATATATATATATATATATATATATATATATATATATAAGCCAGCTGAGCTGAACCATTCTTGTTAATATTTAGTTTATATTTGAAATAATGTGCCTACAGACTTATAAAAACATAAATTGACAATTTTATTTATGATAGTAACTATTTTATAATGCATATTAAAAAGAATATTTATTATCAAAAAAATTTGTGCAAGTTAAAACAATTTTGAAATACATAATTATTAACTGCATAAAAGCCAACTTTGAAATATGATCAGGTACAAATGACACATTTTTAAAGATATTAGCTTTCAGTAATATAAATATTTATTGTACTGATTCATGGAGCCAGTCAAAGAAATAATAGCAGCTGTTTTATCAAAAACATAGGTTCATTATCTAGTTCAGATGTTCCTGATAATTGCAGCACTTCACATGTAAAGCATATAAACACTGAATCAATAAGAAAATGTTAGTGAAGAATAGGGACCACTATAGAAAAGATTATTAAGTTACCTAGAACTTTATATAAAAATCATCCCTCCTTTACATTGTCACTCTCTTTTAACGATTCTCGTTTTTCTTACACCATCCACGATTACTTGTCTTAATCCAGTTAAGTCCTTTCTTTGTTGCTTTTATTTAAATCACTGTAGACCATAGATGATCTTAGTCCATAATAGATGTTTAACGTACAGGTTGGAATCTATTTTGTTAGGTTATCTGTCGACACGGTCATGTCTTGAGGTCAGTCAGAAGTTAGCAACATGTTATAGCTCTCTGGAAGTGAATGCATTGACAAAACTTAAATTATAATTTTAGTTCCTTTGTTTGAAAATTCTTGTGTGATCTCATTCTCGTGTATGCTTATGTGAGCTGGGTTCCACTGCAATATTATCATTATTTTTTATGATAATATTCATTTTGTCTGATATTCTGTAGCATATAATTTTACTACTTGTGTTATCATTTTAATATGCCTGTAATGAGATTCGGAATCAACCAAGAAAACAGTATTTGTATTATGTTTATGGTCTTGCTATCAGCTGTTGAAGAGCCTCATCGATGGCTAACATCTTTGTTTCAAAAACTGTCATCCTGTTGCTCAGAGCAAAAAAATTAATCATTGTGTATTTCTGCTCCATTTTAGACTTAAATGTGTACGTTCTTGTCTGGAAGTCCCATGCTTACCAGGAGTTAATAGGATTCTAAAACCATCAGAAGTTCATCCATTGTGAGTACAGATTTGGTAATCCCTACATTCCTTAGCTGGATCTAACCTGTCTTCATCTCTCTGCTTGTGGGTTAGATCCCTTATTCTTAAACCAACATGGAACAGCGTACCTCGAAAGCTACATGGCTAAGAGATTTCAGTACTTAGCTGAAATATGCAGACTGGATTCCAGGCACTCTCCAGTTTTAATCTAGCACTTTCTATGCTTCCGGGACCTTGTATAGATGGACATTATTTTCATAGCTATTTATGGGATTTTGATGGCTGGAAAAATTTTCCAAAATGGAGAAAAACCTTGGGGAACTAGCAACAGTAGACCTGGGGAACGAAAATAGCATGAAGGGGGAGAAAATTGTAGGTGCACCTAACCCCATGGAACTTACAAACAGTGAACTACAACAAACTGTATTGGAGCTAGGTAGACTTAACCATCCTGCAGTGGAAAATGTGAGATGGGATTAAAGATCTGAAATCAATAAGCGACAGCTTATCTCAAATCAGACAGAATGTAGAATATTCAGGAGCGCAAAAGCGCAAACTGAGAAGATGCAAAGGGAGTTCTAATTAAACCTAGAAGCAGAAGACCTTTCAGGGATCAAAACTTGGGTGTGAAAAACAATCTTTGTAATGCTGCATTGACAAGGCTGATGAGAACTGTGCTTCAAGAATGGAGAGCTGTTTAGTTAGCCAGGAGGGTGACTTAAGGAAACCATGGTACTGTGGCCTCAAGGTGCACATGAACGGGATAAGAATGTATCACAGAGAAGCCGTGAGTCACTGCAGGCCACATAATTTTGTCAGTCTCATGCCAGCAGGAGACAAAAGGCACCAGAGGACTTCCAGCAGGTTGTGTTTGTGCTAAAAATTATTTGGAAACACCATTTTACTGAGCTAAAATCCAAGAGGCATCGTTTCACAAGAGGTCCTTTGATTGTGGTGCCAGGGGCTATCAAACTCCATAACATCAAAAACTAAAGTAAAGGTTTCCAAAACAGTTTTGATATTGGTATATCTGTGGTTTTCTTAACAGGTTGAATTAAGTCCCACACCCACTCCTAACACTGTTATTATATTGTTTGTTTAGAACTTCACCAAGGCCTAGAATAGTAGTAAATGCTCATACGGGGAACTCGTTACAAAGCGCAGCAACATATAGCGGCTTCCACCACATAGCTGGTTCACAAGGGGATGCCAACTTAGACGCAAACTTTCATATGTTTAGAGAAGCTTTAGCATACTCAGGTAAAAATGTTATATATCAAACGGTGTTTTTCCTTTCTTTATAATTAAACAAAAAAAAAAAAATTAAGTTTCCTTATACTGAAGAATCGTATTGACGCGCTGGTGGCACTTTGTCAAAACATAAAAATCATGTTCAGAATGTTATTTTAGGAAAGGTATTTTGTTGTTTTTGTACAGTAATATTGCAAGGAATATACAAACATAGGGTGATTATGGAATAGTTGCAGTATTCTTGAAAATAGAAAATTCTTTGGAATGGAGTGAAGTACTGCTGCATTTGTCAAGTAAGATGCTGTCACTTAAGCAGTCATTGTAGGACCTAGAACTTTTGCAACAAAAATTTTAGAGTTTCCAAAAAGTTTTCTTTTTGTTTTAAAAGCTGTGTATCCGTAGTTGTCAATATTTATAATTTAAACTTTTTAAAGAAAACGTTTACTTTTTGAAAACAAAATATTGTTTTTGAGTGTAAGTAAGTGATGTTATGTAATAAGAAATAACTATTAGGTTTACCATAATATTTTGTTTGTTCTTGACATTACCAATTTTTTGTTTTTTATAGGGTTTTTTGATTTGAATTTGGTTTTTTTAAGGTGAAGAACAGTTGTATAAAAAAAACATTTTGTTTGTTATTAAAAATATATTTTGTCTATAATAAAATTTTTGTTAAATTTACAGATTCCAAAATATTTAACTTAAAAATTTTAAACTCACCATTTTGAATAGTTACATAGGGAAATTTTTGATCTTGGTATACTTATAAAAAGTAAGCATAAACAATGTGTATATGAAATTTTAGCTTATCTTACAAAATGGCTGACAGACAGAAAACAAATGTTTCTGGATATGTGTTTATGCAAACATTTTTAGGTTACCTATCATCTCCCGAAGTTCGCTGGTTTTCTACGATTCACCCTGTATGTACACAGGGTGTTTCTAAAATAGGGTTCGAAAATGTGGTTCCATAGTGGAAATGAAGTATGTATCCAACATGTATACCAACATGTGTCCTAAACCATTTTGTTTTCAGACGATCTGACATTTTACATATTACACAAAAGCTTTTTAAGTTTAGAAGTAGATAAAACATTGAATTCATATTTGACATACACATTTTCTTATCTGTTTAAAAGTGTGCTGAAAATAAAAACTGCATTAGTGTCATTTTGAGAATAATGGTTGTTTAACTTGTAATTACAAACTGAATATATAATTAGTGGGTTTGAAGCAATTACATTTCTATAAAAAAAATATTTTTATGTACAAAAACCCATTACAGAAGTTTGGCGTCCTATTTCATAATACTATGTATATATTATATGACACATTTCCTATTGAGTGACAAACAAATTAGTTTTTATGATTGGTAAAGAAAAATGTATAAAATATTATCAACCTGCTGATAAGTGACTCGATAATTTATAGTTTTAAACAAAATATTATTTTCATGAATTTGACGACACACGAGGTCAGGATTTGAAAAATTTTCTGGTTTAGGAATAGTAAAAAAAGGTTAGGTAACGTCACCAAAACAAAACCTTTAAATGGCTCTAAGACACTAAAAATGTTATTTACAAGATAAAGTGTGAAGTGATAGGCAGTACATTAGCGAGACAAAAGGATCCCTGAACATAAGAATAAACTAACACACAAATCAATAACAGCCAAAAACATATGTGATATGAAGTCATAAATTCAATTGGAAAGAGCAAAAATAAGACACCATGAGATTAATTTAAATAAACAAAAAATAGTTCCAAAATAAATATAAAAGGCAATTCTATCAGTCAAACCAGTATAGAAATAAAGTCTTTATGACTACTCCTAATTCTTTTTATATGAAAGTAAAATTTTTAAAAAATAATTTAAAAAAGCTGAAGTTTTAATGGTTTAAAAAAAGAAGGAATTTACTGGATCCTAGGCTAGAAATTTTAAGGGAGGTAACAACAGGCATTGTCCTAATTAGTTAGGTCCACTTCAACCCACTTACTGGTTGGGAATCTTCACATATTCCCGCTGCATATTAGCAGCTATAATAAAAAATATAAGTGTGAACAAATGACCTTTTTCAATATTTTTTACAAATATAATCGCCCCAGCTAAGTTCTAATGTGCGATTAGCAGTGAATGTGAGCTTGTATGTGTCATTGGTTTTATCATGGTGCTTGAACTTGTCTGGTCTTACCTAAAGAGGTTTGTTTTTTAATTATTAAATTGTTAGTGGTGGGGAAAGGAAGCAGCTCGGTCAAATTTAGACTCTTATGCTGTTAACATAAAATATTAGGCGTTTTGTGTATATGCAATTCCCCTACCACAAGGTTACTTGTTAAAGCAAAGAAGTGCCATTATAAAACAAATGACCTATAAATCAAATTTAAATTAGCCTAAAACAATTATATGGTTCGAGAGTAATTCAAGGTTTCATTGATTTGTTTTAGGTGGATCGCGGAGGCAACGTTCAGCGGACCTTAGTGCTTTCGTTACCGGAGAATATGTTCGGCATTGCCAAGCAGTAAAACGCCCATTACCTTCACCCCCACCGCACGACGTCAACATGGACTCGCCCACACATCCAAAGAGGCCTCGGTTTATGTAGTGTGTAAGTTTTATATAATACTATAATGTTTCTAATAAACTTCATTATAACCAATGATATGATATATATTTTTTATATTTTTATGCTTGCCAATATTCAATAAATCTGAATATTATCAAACAACACTGTTTTAAGTGTTTAAGCATAAATGTAATAAAATTATTGGTAGCTAGATAGATAGGTAGATAAAGTAGATATAGAGAGAGTATGGAGTTCGATAGCACCACGACCTAACCTTCAGGCTGTTCTACTAAACCTTTTAGGTAATATGACCTGCAGTTTCCTTATTGCGGGATCAAAGGGTACAAAATTTGGGCTCAAAAATCTAAAAATCAATAATTTGGATGCAGTATTTGAAAAATTAAAATTGAAAATAAGTGCAATTAAGCTCTAGTATCAATTTTCTTTTTTTTATGCCAGCAAAATGAAAAGTGTTTAGATATATCATACTTGTATGAATTTACGGTGGACATCGTCTGCCAATTAGTCTGCTGTTTTCTTTTTGATTGTCAAACAAACAAAAGTATTAGAAGTATATAATCCATTTATAAGAGCCTGAGTTTGCAAAAATCAGAGAAGAGGAAATGTCTAAATGAAACAGAAGTCACAAGTAAGTTTCGTCACGATTATACTGTTGGTAAAGGTACTGTTCAAACTGTTAGTAGCGCCACCGGCTCCTAAGTCTAAAATATAGTTACACTGCCAAACTGCACCCCTACATCATAACACTGATATCCGTATTAGTCATTACAGAAGTGTAGATCGTGCTAAAATTTGTTGAACAGTGCAGCTAGCCAATACTGGCTGACATTCTATTAATGAAAAATGGGAGGGACATCACTGCTCGAAAACGTTCAAAGAACGTAAGAAATGAAAAATTTTTTTTTTTTTTAATGAATAATTAATACGCTATAACCTATCCATTTTAAGAAGAGTTTACAGTTTATTGATGTAAGCCTAAAAATGTAATTTTTAACTTCAGTAAAGAACATAAGTCATGTATAACTTAAAAAAGAGGTTAGAATCATTTGACCTTCAAAATATTTTAGAATTAATAAATAAAAAGAAATTATTATATGTATATGAACTGAAAAAAATCAATATCCGAAATGGCTCCCCCTTTATTTCAGTTAACCAGGATTGTACTCTAATACAATTTTACTGTATAAACCAGTACACATTTCATATTAGGACAATGAACTTACAACCTTACCAGTTCGCACAACTTCTTTGTTACATTCTAGATACACTTACGGGTGACAAACTTTTTAGTATGAGAAATGGTATTAGTAATATTTTATTAAGTATGCTTATATTCATGTTGTAATAGCACACATATTTCTATTTATATGTTACGTTTAGTCTATCGAGTTGAAAATAAGGTAGCCGAGTTGTGAAAGTAAATATATCGGTAAGAACAGCTGATCAACAACAGGCCTGTACGTAAAATCAAGCAAAGAGCCAAAAATATTCAAGTATGTTTATTATACATAAAATAATAATTAAAAACAAATCAGCCAAAAGAGAAAAAGCAAAAATAAATTATTCTAAATTATTCCAAAAAGTTTACTAGGAAAAGACAAATATATACATAGTTAAAGAGAAATAAAATGTAAAAAGAACCAAAAGTCCACTCAGCGAAAAGGGCAGTAAAATGCGCCATATGCAGCCAATAAAAACATAAGACAAGAATAAACAAATGGATCCCAATTAATTAAACAATGAATTATTAAAAAGAAAATTTGTAGTAACATTTGAACCATCAGAACTGATGCATTTTCAACAAGTGTTAAGTGAATAAAATAGAATTGCAATGATCAGCTAAAGATAATGGAAATAATCAAGTGTGAAAACGGGAAGAATAACATTAATATGATTAATTTATCGAGAAGAATACAAGTAATCTTATTTATAACTTTAGTATTGAAATACTAAGGTAATATTTTCGGAAATTTTAGAGCATTTCAAAAGACTTTTATATTTTCTTTTAATTTCAAGAACAAACTATGTTACACAATTAACCTTAAAACAAAATTTACCATTGTAAATAATTCTTATAAAATTAACTATTCTGCCTGCACGGTTACTATAAAAAAAATGTATAAAATAGAAATTTAACAATCACACAATTATTCAACTGAAATTTAATGAAGGGCAAATAAAAAGGTTTACATTCATTTTGTACATACAGTATTTTCTGACCTTGGGCAGGGTGATTGTGCAGGCAGAGTAGTTTGTTTATAAGAAATGATGATAAATTTCATTTTGAGGTTAATTTTGTAACATATTTGTGTTATTAAAATAAAAATACAAAAATCTTTCGAAATGTTCTAAACTTTTTGTAAAACGTTTTAAAGTCTTTTAATTTTATAGTTATTAATATGGTTGTCTGTATTCCATTTGATAAATTGATTACATTAATCAATTTCAATGTAAGCAATACACATTTTCTGTTTTCACATGTATTTATTAAATTATCTTCCGCTGATCTTTGCAATTCAACTCACTTAATGCTTCTCAACTTGTGTCTAGTTTCTCTTATAGTTCCAACGTTATTCAAAATTGTTGTTTCTTAGTACTCAATGTTAATTCAATTGGTTTGTTCTTCTTACTGTCTTATGTTTTTATTGGCTGCATATGGCGTATTTTACCGCCTTTTTCGCTGAGTGGCTCTTTGGTTCTATTATATTTCACATGTAGGCCTGTTGTCGATCAGCTGTTTTAACCAATATCTACGTCTACTTTATTTCAACTCGATAGCCTAAACGTAATATATGAACAGAAATGTTTGTGCTATTTCATCACCCTGCCCGAAATCAGTTGTATCTACAAAATTAATGTTAACCTTTTTATTTGCTTTTAATCGAATTACAGTTGAATAAAAAATAATTTTTTAATTGTTATGTTTTCATTTTATTATTTTATAATAACATGCATTTCTGTTTCAGATATAACCATTACGGACATCGTCACGTACAACCCAGCGAATATAATATATATATAAAGGTAATATATCGGCAAGATCTCGGCCTTATTGTATATTTTATTTGTATAAATTATTGAAGAAGATATTCTTCTTCTGTTTAATGTAAATATATACGTGTATAGTGAACGATCATGTGGGTCAATATTTGCTCACCGTTTTTAGTCTTTCATTTTTATTTTTTTTTTTTGGATTGTTGAAAAAATAGCAGTAATTATTGTTCTTTATTGGCGTAGATGTTATTAACATATGTTTTGTTTATACAGTTTATTGAAATAGAATCAAATGTCAATTTGGAATGTTTTGTTTTGTTTGATAAGCATTGAACCTTAGTCCAGGTGGGCACCAAATGCAGGGCGGATCAGACTGCACATTTGGTGGCCAGCCGGCCTTGCATATAAACAGATTTGTAAGAATGGTCATAGTGTCGTACTGGTTGCTTGTAACAACTAATTTCATTCCTATTTTTTATTGTGATTTTTTTTATAGTGAAACAAAAGCGTGACTGTAATAGCAGTGTAGAAGCTTAGTGAAATTGAATCATGTTTTTACTGCATAAATAAATGCAAACTAGCAATTTAAAAAGCTTTACCTTAGAAATTTTATTTTGATAATATTTTTAACCAAGTCCCGATTTATCTGAAATGATTTTTTAAAAAATTAAATAAAAGCTTTTGTTATTCTGTGATAACAAATGTTGGTCTGTTGTACAAAATTTACTGCTTTTATAATTTGAGGAGTTTTTATATTTAAGTTAGTAAAGGAATCACTGACTGATATCGCTACTATTATAATACTGTTTGTATGTCCTAACAATATGTCAAAACAAAACAACCATGTAGCGGAAATATGTTTTTGAAAAGTAAAAATGTGAAACCTTGACAGCCACGGCCACGGCACATATGGGGTTGTGAAACCTTGACAGCCACGGCCACGGCACATATGGGGTTGTGAAACCTTGACAGCCACGGCCACGGCACATATGGGGTTGTGAAACCTTGACAGCCACGGCCACGGCACATATGGGGTTGTGAAACCTTGACAGCCACGGCCACGGCACATATGGGGTTGTGAAACCTTGACAGCCACGGCCACGGCACATATGGGGTTGTGAAACCTTGACAGACAGCCACGCCACGGCACATATGGGGTTGTGAAACCTTGACAGCCACGGCCACGGCACATATGGGGTTGTGAAACCTTGACAGCCACGGCCACGGCACATATGGGGTTGATCTTTCAGACTTGTTTATAAAGCAAGTTTTGTGCTTATTTTTTTTTTTTTAATAGTTTAAAAACAGTACATTGGATTGAGACTCTAATGTACAACTTATATTTGTTTTTAATCTTGTTTCAAATAAATTTTATTCTTGTATTTATATGTTTTAAGCTTTATTAGGCCCGCATTACGACACTGACACTTAGGTGTGGCAGCTCATAATAGTTATTTGGTGTCTTAGGCCCAACTAAAAAATTGTTTTTTTTTGCATATCAACAAGAGCCTTGGTCTCGCCAAGTTGCAATAATTGGTTCCCTATTGAAACTGTATTCAGGTCTCTAAAAAGTGATTTTTATTTTTTTGTTGGTGAACATTGCTGGTTTCTTTATATCTTCAGACATTTTTAAAAATTTTATATCTTTTTTGTATAAAATCATTAAAAATCTAATTTTTTTAAAAATTGGCATTAAGGGTTCTCCTTAAATTTAGTTCTTGAGTAAATAAACGTAATGGGTCGCTATCTTCCCAAAAAATCTAATTCTAGAATTTTCGATGAAAGCTAAAAAATTCCTGAAAATCGGTTATCAGGTTTCGCTAAAATTTTGTTCTTAAATGAATATTCATAACTCAAGTTAATACTAAATTTAAATTTGAAGAAATTTACGGTTGGAGGGTAAATCATAAAAAAAAACCAATAACATTGATTGTTGGTCTTCAAATATCTTTTGAGAAGACAAAGAGTTCATGTCCAATATTAGAGACTCACCTACAGTAATAATAACAAAGTACGGGAAAATAAATAGTCAACAAATTTAAATACCTGAGAGAAATAATTGAAATCAATGGACTGGATAAGGAAGCAAATACAGCATGAGTTAGGAAGAATAAATTAGCATACCAATTTAGGATATTTACAATAAGAGGAATTTATCTATCAGGACCAAACTCTGCCATTACAATGTGATAATTAAGCCAGAAAGTCTTTACACCACGGAGGGTATGATCTCCATGGGAGTAGGAGAATTAGAGGAGATAGAAAAGAAGGAAAGAAAGATGCTGAGGAAAATACTGGGACCAGTAAAGACAGAGAAGGGTGAGTTTAGGCGTAGGGAAAACAAGGATTTGTACAGGAATGAGGAAAGCGAAAGGATGGTGGATACAATTAGAAAGAGGAGAGTGCGGTTCTTTGGTAACATTATGAGGATGGACAACAGTAGACTCATAAAGCAAATTTTCAACCATGTTTATTTTCAACCAGTAAGAATGGCAATCTGTGGTTCCAGGAGGTAAAGAAGCACATGGAGGGCATACTGCAGGACAGAACGACACTTAGAGGAGGATGATACGAAACTTCAAGGGTTTCTAAGTGAAAGAAAAGAAAAGGAGACGTGGCATCTAGATGGAGGAAGGAGAAGAGTGAGACAATGAAAAATTACTGGAAAGTCAGAAAAGAGAATAAGAATAAGAACTGAAATTGATGCATTTAATTATTTTACGTAGTCCTCAGATGGCCAAAATCGATTCTCTAATTTGTTTTGTTTCTTGATTTTCGAGCAGTAAATTTCTTTTATTTTAAATTTGGTACCAATAACTTAGTTGTAATTCTTTATAAATGAGCAAAATTGGATGAACCAATCTTGAGAAATTTAGCCGATTTCCAGTGAAATAATCAAATGAAAAGGAAGTTTGTGTGATGTTCCTGCATTATGTAACAGATCTGAATACAGTGGTCTTTGGTTAATGTCACTGAATTAACAAGAAAAAAACATGAACAAAGTATGTATATTTTAAAATACAGTATAAAAAATGGATATTATTTACTCACAATCATCTCTGGATCTAAGTATAACAGGATATACTAAACATACAACACACAGCTCTGTCTTAAACAAGTATATGTTGCAGCAGAATTATAAATGTTGACAAATGAGTTGAGACTTTATCAGTAGTAGTAATTCTCATGGCATTTATCGTCTGTTTCCTTTATGTTGTATCAGGGAAAACTAAAATATTGTGTTTACTTTCTCACTGCAAGAAAGTAAGATAATCATGAAAACTGTCCAATGAAGTGATCTTTACTTGAATGTTTATCCATCTGTGTTCATTGTTGGAGACTAAAACTCATTAACCAATTTTGAAAAGACTAAAAAATTAGATTTTTTTGAAAATGGCACTGACCATTTTAAGTTTTGCTCAAATATAGTCCATTAGTACCCAAAGAAAATGTATAGGTTAAAAAAATTCTGGTTTGAATTTCTTCAAGGAGTCCTCATCACACTCCTTGAATCACCGTGAAGTGGCCATTGAGGTTTGATTTTCCTCAGACAGTCAACCAGGGGACAGTATTAAGACCACTCTTGATGCTCGAAACAAAACATCACATCTTTTTTGTCCTTTACTATAATTTCTTTTTGATGCCTAGCCTTCAACACAGTATGTATCCTCCTAGACCAAAACGTCTCATTCTGAATAGAATGTTCTCTCTTTCGAGAGCTTCTAATCCTCCTCTTCTGTTGTTAGTCACAGGAAATCTATTACTTTAATACTTTTCCTTGTCTTTTATTTTTAGGCGAAATGCACATTGAGGCTTTTATTGCCTCCCTTAATGTACGTATGAGAGTAAAGTGTTAAAGTCGTAAGTATAGTATTATAAGTGTAAATGTATGTTACTCGGGTACCGCGAGGGACGTTTTAATCCTCTCAATAGGTGCAGCTAGTCTGTACCCCCATGCGGGATTGACCCGATTTGCTATACTGGATATGCCATGCAATAGAGCATGGACCACACAACCCTGGACCAGCTCCAGGTAGCCTTAACTAAGGTCTGACCTTTGAATAAAAGCCTTATGTTTCTGGCTGATATTGGATAAATGTGAACTAAAATTTTGAAATGTGATAACCATATTAATAGAATCTTATGGTAATAAAATAACAGGACTCTAAAGAATCACTGCACCTGTTGGATAATTAATTGTTGATTATCTGAAACTGAAGTGCTTACTTTAACAATTTTAATATAATCAACAAAAAAATTTTATCTGCCTTTAAAATAAATGCATTTTATAAATATTACGTAGTCAGCACTAAGAGAACAACCAAAATATTTAACACCCAGAGGTGTGTTTGAACCCAAAACAAAACATGGATGTCAAAAAATAATATTTATTGTGTTTTGCGTTTTATAAACCAATGTCTTATATTCTGTTCTTATGACATAATATCCTATACTTTTTATTACTACTGACATTCACTTCACACTGTAGTTGCTTTTCAAATGAATCAATTTACACAATGTGAGAATGTTTTATAATTTTATTTAAAAATTCAGTACCAACAGTCTGCTGTAACACCCATCAGACCAAAACTGTACATTAAAATGCAAAGAGAAAAAAGGTCTAAAGTTAGCATCACAAATATAGGGGTTTATTCTCGTTTATTAATTTATATTTTTATATTTATTGTTATTGGTTAGAATAAATTGCATTTTTGTAACAGCCACTGGACCATTTTTCCCCATCTAGTGGTCTTAAACTTACCTTACAGGCTACTGCGGTTTCGTATATTTTCATCTTCAGACCGTACATTTTGTCAAATCCCTCTTTGACGAGGTCGTCACGGATAAAACAGAAAATTGAAACGTATCACAACAATTATATTAAGACATGAAAGGAAGAAGTATAATTTGGCCAAACATCACTACCATGCAACTCATTTTTATTAATAATAAAAACCTAAAAAACGTATGGCAACTGATAACACTTGATTACTGTGGGCTGGTACCAGTGAAGACTTTGCAATCTGGACTGAACTGACAAACAAGGTGGAAAGTAATTTGTAACGCCAAAGGGATTTGATGAATTGTACAGCCTAAAGATGAAACTATAACATTTTCAAACCGCAATAGTCTATATAAGGTAAGTTAAAGACCACTAGGCAGTGAAAAATAGGTCCTAGGCCTAAATATTTAGAATAAATTAGTCATCCATGAGAGTATCGCAGCAGTGACCATGGGCTTGCCATGTACCTGTCATTTCAATTTTGTTCGTAATTTTTGAAAAACTATTATTTTATATCTATTACTGTTGCATTGGGAATAAGTTTTGTTTAATGTAAATAGTTATTGTTTCTTATAGTTTGTTCAGTCATGTTTGTTTATAATTTGTGTGTTTATAGACGTTAAGTGTACATAGATTCATGTAAGAAGTCTCTTTAGAAGTGTATTAAATTTAAACTTGACCGATACGTTGAGTACAGTGATAGAAGTACAACTCCTTAAACTTAAACATTTAATGTACCTAGATTTTACTAGGTTTTTTCATATCCGCTACAAAGAAAATTGTAAACATAATTATAAAGTGTGCTGAAGCCATTTAATGGAAGGTACACCGTTGTTAGACTATACAATTATTTTGTTGTCATTTTGGATAAACACATGTAATGTTTTATTAAGTACAAATTTAGTGGTTAAACATTGTATCTTTAAAAATAAAATGTTGCATGAAAATTTTAAAATCAGTTGATATCAATTTTGCATGTAACTAGTCTTCGCTAAACTATTGGAAGTTACAGTTGAAGCAAATGATTTCATTTGTAATCTCAGCTTTTTGTTTGGCAGTGAATTCATTTTAAAAATATACTTATAATTAATTAGTTTATGATTCAAAATAAAAATTACTGATGATAATTAATTTATCCACAGAAACTTCATACAATCTGTTCATTGTTGCTAGCTTCTTGTATTCAATACAATTAGTAATAAGTTTTTTTTTAAAACAAGATCAGAATCTAGTTGCAACGATGGTTGTTTATAATCGACAAATATTATTTTTTGTAACAACAGAAAAAGGTTGCTTAATTATGTGGCCATTTGTACAAAATTATGTCATTACAATTGGAACTTGCAAACCACCATTTTATAACAAAATCAACAGGTGCCGTTATTATTACGAAAATAATGGTTATGTTTCTGGAGTTAACTGTTTGTAATATAGTTGAAATTTGACCAAAGCATTGTATGCAATATTCTTGGTTAACTATTTAATCCGCCTGTAATAATTCAACTTCATACTTCACCTAAGTAATTTTGTTTATATGTGTATAGCTATTTTACAACTTGGCCTTTCATCATATTAATAAAATCAATATCGAAAGAATGTAAATTGTAAAACTATGATGCGCTATTATTTTATACACTTCAAAATGTAAGTATAACCTGTTATGTACGAATAAACGATTTGTCTTATATTTCGGTGTTTGTATTTATTTAATAGAAATTTTTTGTCTTTCTCTGTGGTAAAAAAGACACGGTTTCCTGTTGTACCACTCATTTATTACAGAACTTACATTGAAGAGGGAGCCTTTGGAGTGGTCATCATGGTAAAACTCAGATCCGATCACTTTGATTTACTGATCACTGATAACTAGATCATTTTTGAAGATTATTAAAAATGTTTTGTGTGTGTATGTGTATGTATTTACAATTTTTGTCCAATATGACTCAAACTTTGGCAAACAACATTGATTTTGGTAATAGCTTGGACCAGTTTGTTACATAGCAAAATACGTAGTAACCAAGTCTTAAAAGACCTTTAAGTAATTACAGTAGTCTTGATTAACTGTCACCCTTTTAATCATCAGCCAGTTTGTATTAAGGGTCAGGTTAATTTTGTTATCTGACATTTTTAAACAGTCTTACATAATAAAAGTAACCTTCTATACAAAACAAAACACTGTAACTGGCCAGCTGCTGACACTAATTGCTATTATGAGGAAACATTAATAGAAAAGTAAAAGATTCTATTATCTATTGGAATGAGATAATGTCAACATATTCTGAAAGAGTGCATGAATGTTTCTATAAACAATCTCACACTATTTACGATAATACCATTCAGTGTGTAAGTTAATTACGTGAGTACTCTGTTATGTGAATACTTGTCAAAAGGTTAAATACGGCTAATTTAGTGACTTTAAGACCTGTAGATGTAAAATTTGTATAATAAATAATTACAGTTAAATAGAAAATTTAAGAATTTTACTACATTTTCCAAAATAATAAAACATTCTGGGCTATGTTATTTTTTTCTATCACCAAAAGTACAGGTGGTCATCTGTCACCCTAACAGTCCCGAGAACGACAGTTAAGACTCTTATTACCGACAGTTATTTTAAGACTGTTATTTAATAAGACAGTTATTTTACCGTACTGTACTTTTTTATTTTAAAATTTTTGAAAGTCAGATTCCACTATCAATTAACATTAAAACCTAAATTTGTATTTTAAATTCTGTTGAAAATATGAAAATGAATTTGATAGTAGTCAAGGTTCATCTTTGTTTTTTCAATATTTTAAAATGCTGATGGTGAAATCAGATTTTGAAAAGAATAATTTTTCTAAATTTGCACCATTATGTCAGTGAGGACAGCTCACAACCACTTACAACTGTGTTAACTCCTTTGTCACTAACTTATTCCAGTACTTTTAAATAACCTACATTACACTTCAACAAATTATTTTTTTTAATAGGCTACTGTAACTAGTGTTTTTATAACTTGCATTTAAAAAAATTAAACACTAATGGTACAGACAATGAAAATGACTGAGAAAGATTTCTAGAAAATAGTTTTAATTTTTCCCCTGCAAAAATTTTTTATTATCTCTGATAAAAATTGTTTATATTTAATCAGTTTGTGTAGTTTACCACCTTGACAACAATTACTAAAGCTAATTTTATCAATGAACTTTAAAGTACTCTAAAACTTCTGTAAATCAACAAATTAATCATAATACAAGTAAATATAATCACTGTGCAAATGTATAAGGTTAACAGAAATAAAATGGTTTTTGGTAAAAGTGAATTTTCGGGACTTTCGTCAATTTTGGTGTTTTTTGCACCAAAATGCTTTACTATATATGCGCTATATTAATAATCCAAAATATAAAAGTGCAGAAACAAAAGAAAGTTACAAAAAATATTATAAATATAAGCTCAAAAGACTACAGTGTGAAAGTAGGAAACATGGTTTTCAACGCAAAAAAGGATTAATTAAATATGTTTTACTAATAATGAAAAGAATATAAATTTTTGTTTAAACAAAAAGAAAGAACCTAACCTACTCAGCTGTTGAGTGTTTACTTCAGTACCTAACTGAACTTGTATGGTGGGTGCTAACTCGGTTATAGCAGACATGTTTTCATCATCAAAACAATGAATAAAATGAAATATGTGTTCTTAATAATGATTTTTTTTATTTGTTACTTTAAGGCAAAAAGCACATTTAGGCTATTATCACCTCCCAAAATGTAAGTGTGAGTGTAAAGTGTTAGTCATAAGAGAAGTGTTGCAAATGTAAGTGTGTGTTAGACTCGAGTACCATGAGGAATGTTTAAATCCTCTCAATAGGTGCAGCTAGTCTGCACCCCCAGCGGGGTCTTAATAATGAAAAGAATATAATTTTTTTTTTTTTTAATTTCAGAACTAACTCGACCTGATTGTTGGGTGTTTAATTCAGTAGTTGGGTATATAACTAATTATCTGTAAAAGCTATTAACCTTTGTAATGTGCATTATTGTGGCAGATATAAACCTGACACTACTTTGTAAAGGTGGATGTCACAATACAGTTCCATAAAAGGCTAAAAATTGTAATTTAACTTATATTAATCACAATAAATTAATCATTAATAAGTAAACTATAATAAATAAATCTTCCACAGGTTAATATCTCTTAACAAAATAATACAACATATAATAAAACCAAAAATTGCTAAAAATGATTACTTTTATAAAAGTCCCAAACAGTCAGACATACCGCAATTAATTGTATGTTATTACTAATGAAAGAATACATACATACATACACACACACACACACACATATATATATATATATATATATATATATATATATATATATATATGTATGTATGTGTGTGTGAAAAAGAACTTCAGAACCTAACATGACTCAGCTGTTGCCTTGTTTAACCTGACTCAGCTGTTAAGAAATGTGTGTCATTAATAATGATAAATATTTAAAAAAGAACGTGATAACCTAATTCAGCTCGGCTGTTAGGTATTTCTTAGTTTTATGTATACAAGTAGTATTTCTTAAATAAAAAGTACTAACCTTTGTAAGCAGTGTCATGTTGACAGATATAAAGCTGCCGCTGGTTTGTAAAAATGATTAATTCTTTGCTTACAATTGCCATATTTCTATTTAAATTCTGTTAAACATCTCACTAAGTAGATTTTTTTAACACCAAATCGCGGAATCACGTGTCTTCACACCAGTTTCTTTCAATCATACTTGTGTGAGATAAATCGCAAAGTTCACAAATAACCAGTTTTTGAATATTTTCACAAGAAGAACTGTTAAGATAATGATTTATTGTAATCTGATAACATGTATGAGCAGTAACTCGAAATGCTAAAAAATAAAAGCAAAAAAATCGTTAAATCGTGGCTTTTGAGAAAATCCCGAGAAAACAGAAATACCTGAATTATTAATAACACGCATTTAAATATACGTTTAACACTTTCGCGCAGGGATCATTTTTAGGTTATGTTTGTCATTTTTTTAACTTTCCGTTGTTTCCGAAATTTTATATTTTGGATTATTATTATTGGGCTATAACAATCCAAAATATAAAATTTTGGGCTATAATAATAAAGCTTTTTAGTGAAAAAATTACCAAAATTGACAAATTTCCCACTTGCGCACAGTTGTCATTTTGAGGTTTGTTACTTTTATTTTCACTTTTTTCCGCACCTTATATTTTATATTACATTAATATTGAGCATATAATAAAGCGTTTTAGTGCAAAAATTACCAAAATTGACAAAAGTCCTAAAAACTCAGTTTTACTTTTACCGTAACGTTATTTTGACAACTACAAAATTTAATGTTTTTGGTTTCATAATTTTTACTTCACAACATTCAAATCAACACATCAGTATCATAGCACAGATTATAAAATAAATCGCACTAATTCTCATTCTACTCTCTCGCTGACTGTAAACGTCAATCTGTGTAATGTAAAAATTAAAATCAGTTATAGAATTCATTTTTAACTATACTGTATTACTATTGTATCTTCTTTATGTTTTCGTGGTTTATCTTTATACATTAATTGGAGGGGAAATGAAAAATTTTTACTTATAAAAAAATAATTGTTATTATTCAATGCAACTTAGAAAAACAAAGTAAAAGAATACAAAAATATAGTTGGAAGAATTTCATAAAATTGAATACTAAATGTGAAGATTGAGAATCTGTTCAAATTATTTATCTTTGATCTGTTCAGTATTCATCTGTTCAGTTTTTGTTATTGCCATTAAAGTGAAAGGTTAAGTGAAACGTCTTAAATCGTAAAAACGCTTTGTTCAATAGTAATAATAATTACTATTGTCTTTTAAATGTCTTTTTAGTTTATTACGAGTATTAAGAAGTACTTTACACGTTTTAAAAAACCTTAGGATAATTGAAGTAGTGTGGTAATTTGTGTAAAGAAAGTTATAGTTAAAGCTTAAAGAAGTTCAGTTTTATACAGGCCATTTTATCATTTTATATAGTTGTGTAAAATTAATATTAAAATGACGGCTCCTCCTGCTGCTTTAGTTAACCGTAACAAGAAACATTTTATGGGTGTCCCAGCTCCACTGGGATATGTTGCTGGTGTAGGTCGAGGTGCAACAGGATTTACAACTCGATCTGATATTGGTCCTGCTCGTGATGCAAATGATGTATCAGATGATCGTCATGCTCCACCAAGTAAACGGAAAAAGAAAGAAGAAGAAGAAGATGATGACGAAGATTTGAATGATTCTAACTATGATGAATTTTCAGGTTATGGAGGCTCATTATTTAGCAAAGATCCCTATGATAAAGACGATGAAGAAGCGGATATGATATATGAAGAAATTGACAAGAGAATGGATGAAAAAAGAAAAGAGTACAGAGAGAAAAGATTAAAAGAAGAGTTAGAAAGGTATCGTCAAGAGAGACCGAAAATTCAACAACAATTTAGTGACTTGAAGCGTGGCTTGGTAACGGTAAGTGAAGATGAATGGCGCAATGTGCCAGAAGTAGGTGATGCTCGAAATCGTAAAATAAGAAACCCTCGTGCAGAACGATTTACACCTCTACCTGATTCAGTTTTGTCAAGAAATCTAGGTGGCGAGACTACAACATCAATTGATCCAAGTAGTGGACTTATGAGTGCTATTCCATCAGGTAATGCAACTCCTGGCATGTTAACACCAACGGGTGATCTTGATTTGCGTAAAATGGGTCAAGCTCGAAATACTTTAATGAATGTAAAACTAAATCAAGTTTCAGATTCTGTAGAAGGTCAAACTGTAGTAGATCCTAAAGGATATCTAACTGATTTACAAAGTATGATCCCAACATATGGTGGTGACATTAACGATATTAAGAAAGCTCGACTTTTATTAAAGTCAGTTCGAGAAACAAATCCCAATCACCCACCTGCTTGGATTGCTTCTGCTCGCCTTGAAGAAGTTACAGGTAAAATTCAAGCAGCTCGTAATTTAATAATGAAAGGATGTGAAGATAATCCAAAATCAGAAGATTTATGGTTAGAAGCAGCTAGATTACAGCCACCTGACACAGCTCGTGGAGTTATAGCTCAGGCAGTCCGTCATATTCCCACTTCTGTAAGAATATGGATTCGAGCAGCTGATCTAGAAACAGAAACAAAAGCCAAACGAAGAGTTTATAGAAAAGCTCTTGAACATATACCAAATTCTGTTCGTTTGTGGAAAGCTGCTGTTGAACTAGAAGAACCAGAAGATGCAAGAATATTGCTTAGTCGAGCAGTAGAATGTTGTCCTACAAGTGTTGATTTATGGCTTGCTTTAGCAAGACTTGAAACTTATGAGAATGCTCGGAAAGTGTTAAACAAAGCTCGAGAAAATATTCCAACTGATAGACAAATATGGACTACTGCTGCAAAACTGGAAGAAGCTCATGGAAATAATCACATGGTTGGGAAGATTATTGATCGGGCGATTACATCACTTAGTGCCAATGGAGTTGAAATTAACCGTGAACATTGGTTTAAGGAAGCAATTGAAGCAGAAAAATCAGGCTCTGTTCATTGTTGTCAAGCTTTGATTCGAGCGATAATCGGACAAGGAGTCGAAGAAGAAGACCGAAAACATACATGGATGGAAGATGCTGAAGCTTGTGCAGCTCAAGGAGCTTATGAGTGTGCCCGAGCAGTGTATGCACATGCTTTAGCAACATTCCCTAGTAAGAAGTCTATCTGGTTAAGAGCTGCTTATTTTGAGAAAAGTCATGGCACTAGGGAATCTCTTGAAGCACTATTACAAAGAGCGGTAGCACATTGTCCAAAATCGGAAGTGTTGTGGTTAATGGGAGCCAAGTCTAAGTGGATGGCTGGAGATGTACCTGCTGCACGAGGTATTTTATCTCTTGCATTTCAAGCTAATCCAAATTCAGAAGAGATTTGGTTGGCTGCTGTAAAATTAGAGTCTGAAAATTCAGAATATGAAAGAGCTCGACGATTGTTAGCTAAGGCTCGTGCATCTGCTCCAACACCAAGAGTTATGATGAAGTCGGCTAAGCTGGAATGGTGTTTGGATAATTTAGAGCTGGCCCTGCATCTTTTAGAAGAAGCTATCAAAGTGTTTCCTGATTTTGCTAAATTATGGATGATGAAAGGGCAAATTGAAGAACAACAAAATAATCTAGATAAAGCCTTTGAAACGTATAATACTGCTATTAAAAAGTGCCCAACATCGGTTCCTTTGTGGCTTATGTTATGTGGATTAGAAGAACGTAGAGGGCATCTGACGAAAGCAAGATCTGTATTAGAAAAAGGAAGGTTGAAAAATATTAGTTGCCCTCAGTTGTGGCTGGAAGCAATACGTGTTGAGTTTAGAGCAGGGCTTAGAGATATTGCGAATACATTAATTGCAAAAGCATTACAAGAGTGTCCTAATTCTGGAATTTTATGGGCAGAAGCCATTTTCTTAGAACCACGTTTTCAAAGGAAAACAAAAAGTGTGGATGCACTTAAACGATGTGAGCATGACCCTCATGTGCTATTAGCAGTATCAAAACTGTTTTGGTGTGAACGTAAACTTCAGAAATGTAGAGAATGGTTTAATCGTACGGTCAAAATTGAACCAGATTTAGGAGATGCGTGGGCATACTTTTACAAGTTTGAACTATTGAATGGTAATGAAGAAACTCAAGAAGATGTGAAAAAAAGATGTATTGCTGCAGAACCACATCATGGGGAAAATTGGTGTCAAGTTTCAAAGAATATTAAAAACTGGAGGTTAACTACTGAACATATTTTAATTCTTGTGGCCAAAGATCTGCCAATTCCTATCTAAATGGAAATTGTTTATTTTTATAGTGTTATATTAAATATGTTTTCTGTTCACAGACTAGGTCAAATCTGTAATCTGATAATTTAAATTTATAGCAATTCGTTCAAGTTATTTTTTTATAAAGTATTTGTTTTAGATTTGTCTATAAATTATGCAGATCATTATTAATTATTGTGAAGCTCACGTAATTAGGGTAGCCTATTGTAAGAAAATATTTAAACTACAATTTTTTGTTTATGTAGTGTAAATTGTTCTTTTTGAAATAGTGTTTTGAATATTTCTTTCTTTTTTTGTTAGGCCTATGGTAATAATATCTGCAGATATTATTCAATTAAGAGATATTCCCCGCAGATACCTCAAAATCACTACTGCGCGAAAGTAAGTATGTTTTCCATCATGAAATTGGTTAATTAAATGCGTGTCATTAATAATGAAAACAGTAGAAACTTCTTTTTAAAAAAAAGACGTACCTAACTAACATCGTTTCAGTTTTTGACAATAGATAGCGTGAATAACCTAACACATCTTCGTAAGAAAGTAGATAAACATGCATAAACAATACTAGGTGGCAATGATGTCACACTTTACATAGTACTAGATGTACTTTTTGCATGACATTACAAAAATGCTCCATATAATATAAACAGCAATGACGTCGCAATATATTTCCTTTAAAAATAGCGTAAAATCGTAAGTTATCTTAAGAAATTTATTCTCTTGCGAGTAAATATCTCTTAATTTAATAATAAAGTATGTAATAAATGAAAAAAAATATTTAAAAATCATTGCTTTAGTAAAGTGGTTTAATGTCACAAATGCCAAACACAATGTAGATACAAAAATAGTTTTGATTTTCTTTAATATCATTTAAATAGGCTAATTTCAGGTTTTCATGAGGCAAGCATTTTAAAAAACAAAATTAAGAAATGTTATTATATTTTTTGTTGATAAATTTGAAATAGCTAGATAGGCTACCCCTAATTTTTTTCACAAATAAACTCATTTTGTTTTTTTGTTTTATGCTCATAAGTAGTAATCAAAAATATAAAATTGTGGAAATTACTGGAAAACTCCAAAAGTATAAAAACATTGAAATTACCGAAAGATTGAAAAAAGGGAAATGCTTCCTTAATAATGTAGCCATGAAAGTTCACGAATAACAATTCCCATGATTCATTTTCATTACATGACAGTGGTACCAAGTTATCACTATAACAACTAGCAATGTACTGACAATGATAATATGGATTAATACTACTTTATTAATATGAAATCTTGCTCGTTCCACGCAATGTAGCTAGTAAAGAAACAGTAACTTACCATAAGAAATTAAATAGGTGTTAATGTTGTTTCACTTTTTTATAAAATTAATAATTTTTAAATATTTTTTTTTCTTTTATTACATACTTTGTTATTTAATTAAAAGATATCCATCTGCAAAAGATTAATTTTTTTACGATGTTGTCTAAGTTATGATTTTATTATGCAATTTTTAACAGAACTATATTGTAGTGTAATTGCCATTTACATTGCATGGAACATGTTAGATTAATATGTTTACTAAGGTATTATTCATGCGTTTATCATAATCTTGTAGTCAATACATTCATAGTTCTTACAGTGATCCAGCATAACAGTGATTACAAGGTTAGTATCTTTTATACAAAACCGTGTTAGGTTCTTGATGTAGTTTTTATTATTAATTACACATATTAAGTTAATTATTAGTAGTACTTTATACTAAACCATGTTAGATTTTCACACAGTTTACTTTCATTCAAAACCACAGTAGCTTCTTAAGGTACTTTTTCTAAAGTAAGTTTTTGTGGGTCTTATTATTAATTACACACATTTAATTGTTTTCATGATGAAAAAAATGTTAGTTACTTTCGTGCAGTATTGATTTTCAGATTATGTGAATCACTTTCATTTTTATTTTTTTTTAAACTTCCTGGAGTTTCTGCACTTTTATATGTTGTATATTTATACAACACTTAATGGGCATGTAATAAAACATTTTCATACAAAAATAGCTGTATTACCTGGAAAGTTGTATATACCTACAAACTGCACTACAGCTCTTATTTTTATAACAACTGGTATTACCCATAAAGATAGTTTTGTGATTTTATTTTTATTATAATAATTTTGTTGCTTTAAGACAGCAAGAAAACTTACCTTAAGTCTGATATGAAGATGAGGGCTACAACTCTTACAAATTTTACTTTATTTTGTTCTCTTTTTTAAAGCAAGTAGAACATACAGGTTATTGTTGTATAAAAATACCCTGCATGCCCCAGAGACAGCGACGACAGCATCACACAAGATCTTTGATTACTTTACAAGTTGACCCCAATGGTTAACAGTGCTTCATTTTTCTAAAATAATGTGCTTAATATGATATAAATAATAAACACCATTTTTGTTAAAGAAATGTGGAAACAGCTGTTCTTGATTTTTGTATAATTTCCAATGTTTTTGTCTTTTTTATTCATCTGACTTAAATATTAATTTAGTAAGTTGTTGTGCAAAACCTCATAGGTCCAACAAATAAAAATGTTCCCAAAAACACAAATAATACAGATTTTTTAGAGAATATGTAAACTGTTCTTATTTTAATTGGTCTTTGTTTGGAAAAGGCTATTAAAATTTGGACACATGAACTTATGTATAGTCTAGAATGTGAATGTGTATGGTTATGATCATTATTTGAGGAAAAGCACATGAAAATAAAATTTATTGCAAAAATACAGTTTATTGTACAAAAGTTCTGTATGATTTTTTGTTAGTTAATGAGTAGTCAGAAGTAAAAACTAAGGACGGAAATCTTGTCTTCAGGGATGAAAATTATTTAAACATGAATTGCATGATCGTGCTGCAAACATTTACATAAAATAATATCCTCATCTTCCTTATTCTTTATTGGTCACCCTTCACCATTTAAAACTCTTTTGTACCACTCTAAGATTTTATCATTTTTCCAGTCTTCTTAAATGAAATTGTAAGAAGCCCATCAACGCTGGGCTTCTTTATCTTTTATCTTTTATCTTTATCTTCTTTATCTTTTAGCGTACTTTCTTTAGAGGTTATTAGTACTTCTAAAGAGGTTTTTAAAGTGTTCCAGTTTAAATCCTTTTTTAGTAGTGTATATTTTGATAGATCGTTATTCTCAAACCTGTAGACTTTATTGCGTAGTTCTACTTAATTTACCTTTATTGATGACTTTTTCAATAGTAACTGTTTTTCTTTTCGCTTATCAAATCTGTATTTTTCAAGATTCTTCCAGCCAATCAGTTCCCAAAAGTTTAACTGACACAAGTAGTGTGAGTACTCTGTTCGAAGTACTCTTCCTTGTCAATTATGGATTTTGTTCTTAAAAGTTTCTCCACCCTGCCAAAGTCCCGATCTGCAGGGAGGAATGAACGTTCTCTCATAGGAAGTGTTAATTTTATGTTTAAACAGTGTGTATTGCACTACATTTAAACCCTTTAGTAACTATGTTTACAAAGTGTAAATGTATTGGAACCAGTTGGTTTTGAATAACTAGGATTTATGGCAATAACACGTTAAAAACATTTTTCTGCTTCTTCCTAGTTCCTTGGTTAGCAATGTTTACTAAAACTAAGCCTTCTCACTCAGTTTGATCTATTACCATTAAATCTAAACAAATAATAAACCATAGTTAACAGTCAACAAACACTGCAAGGGCAAAGATGGCTTGAGCACAGTCATTAATGCTCAATCTGATGTCTTGCATTGGCCGCCTGGACCTGTGACATTTTGAAAAAATCAGACTGTAGGATAAGTCAGATTTTGTTCTGAACCTATAAATTTTTCTAATACAATTTAAGTAAGTTTTGTATTGTTATAAATATTGAGGCACGTGCCTGATGTTATGATGAATAGTGGACATATGCTAACTCAATATGTTTATTTGTGTGACTTGTAAGCTTTTGCACGGCTCTTCCTCAGTTGCTGCATGCAGCTTTCTGTCATGATGGATACAAATTTCCCAAAAGCAACAATATAATTTCTGCATCTTTATGTATAAAGGATTCACTAGGGGAACGCCAGTTTATATAAAACTGAAATAATATTACAATTACATTACTGATATTAGTATATAACAGTAGCTAAATAAAAACAATTAATTAGAATATTAGATTTTTGACAAACAATGGTAGATTGATACTACCAATTAGGTACAGGCTAGTTTAATCTACCCAGACTAATTAACCTTATGAATTAAAAACTTATATCATCTACTATTCCATAGTGTGTGGATTAACTGTAAAATATAGTCCCTCAATGATTTATTGTGTTTATCTTTTTGGTGGTTAATGTAGCCTATGCAAATGTCTTTTGTTTATAATAATTATATAAGTACAGTATTTATGTATTTGTTTTTTATTTATCCTTAAAAAGTGTTCTATGTACAGTATTTAAAAAGGGTGTACTTTAGACTATCAAAAATTTATATTATAAATAAAAGGATTGTCCTGACAACTCCACCTTTTAATAAAGTACAGTAAACAGTTTGTTCATGTATAAACATCTCTTGTGGGCAGGTAAAATATTGGGAGTGGTAAATAGCATCTGAATATTTAAAGTAACAAAATAAATTTCAAAGCTGTGAAAGTTATGATTTTTTAAAGATTTCAAAATATTTCTTACAAGTTTTATTTTCATATATCGCATTATTCAGTGTTATTGTTAGGATATTTATTTTCATTGCAGCAAGACAGCTGCTGTTTAACATTCTTGTTTTAAAAGTATGAAATTAGTTTAATAACATGTTATCTGCTCATGAAATGTTAAAAGAAAACATTGCATTTGAAATGCGTTTATTTATTAAATGCTCTTAAACCCAAATGTGTTAAAAATGAAGCATTATTTAAGTAGCCTATACCTAAGTAATTTTAACAGTGATTTTTAGCAAGACAATCTGTTTTGTAACTTTCAACAGCTATACTGTATAAAATTGTGGACAAAACATTGACTTCAATAATAGTATTAGTTAATATTGGCTGTAATGTGTACATCCCAAAGTAAAATTATTCTTGTAATATAATTTAACAGATTTAAGAATATTGTGATTCAAAATTTAGTAAAAATAGCCTAGTGACCTACTATTTATTGTATTATTGATGTATTTGTTCATGAATAAATTTAAAAAACTGTGAATCTGTGTGATTTACAGTCCAGTCAGATTTGGGGCAAAGTAAGGTTATTTGACTCCTTCAAGTTTTTTTAGGCCACTGAACTTAACATTTCAAGTTATCAAATTTTCACCAAAAAAAAGTAACAAGCAACAAAAATGTGAAAAAAAACTTTTTGTTTATATTTGAGAACTATGTGTTTTATGTAAAAATTTGTAATTTTTAGACGGAGTATAAAAATTCTTTTTAGAGCAAATGGTAGAATAGAAGAGAACTATCGAAGTGCAACTGGCATTTTTCTAGTGACAAGAAAGGGGATGTGTCAGTAGAAGATTTGTTGTGAAAACAATATTGTAAAAGTCTTGCTGGTTGGTCTTCACATTGTAGTTACTACTTAAGTTAGTAAAAAAAGAGCTTCTGAAATGTAATTCTTTTTTTTACTGAAGTTATTTTTAACAGCATTGCTATTCATGTACAATACCGAAAAATGAAAAATTTGAGTTTGGACTGAGTAGAATGTATGTTATAAAGTATTACCCAAAAGTTTCAGGAATTTTAATGAAATACGGGAACAAATTATAGTACAAAGTCCTGGTGTAAGGGGTGTCATGGCTCACTTTATCTAAGAGTAAGCCATATGGCGTCATTGTGGAGGTACATACAGCCGAACACAGACCATTTGTTGATAGTAATGTTTTGAACACTTAACGATTTTAATAATGGTGCCGGCCTAAGAGCAAAGAGTTTATATTAAATGTGTGTATAAAACATGAGTAGCTGTCATGGATCTTCCATGGTCCAAGAGATCATTTAACAGTGCAAATTTGATAAACATAAGAAAGGAATATGGCAAGTTTTTGACATGGTGTACAGTTAAAAAAAACAAAATTTCATTGTATATAAAAGAAATATTTATTAAAAAAACATACTTTGTGGAGCATGAAACTCATGGTTTTTGCAAATACAACATGGCAACATCCAACGTTTGACCAATAAATTAAGAAATAGGCCTTGGTTTTTTGAATAACTGCAACAGGCAATTTTTTTCACCAACACCCTAACTACATTAGTTGGTGTGAAACAAATAAGTTGTATGTCGACAAATTCAACATACTCGTATTATGTCAACGACTTCATATACGTCGACAACTCCTTGATAATTACATCGACAAACACTTGATATGTGGTTGCAACACATTTCTCAACATACACTACAATTAAAACTAATCCCGTTAATTGTTAGTTAATGCTACAAGTTAATGTAGTAGAATAACAAATTATATTAAGCCCTATATGCTAACCTGAAGATCTTAATTTTATGACAGATCTTTTAACATAAAAATGTGATATACAGTCAGTTCAATTTAAGTACATTCAAATTTAATACATTACCTGGCCTTGTGTATACGTGTGATTGAAATTTGAGTAAAATCAGTTAAGAGTGACTTACCATTTGATTTATTAAATCAAACAATATGTGACAACTGTGGCTGATCCTGCAAGGGGCAATCTCTCCCACCTTAACTGGAAAATGGTAGCATTTAGGATATATTTTTTTCTAGTAAAATATTAAGTCATAAAAATGCTACAATAAATTTTTAATAACTTCATGACTAAGATGAATACAGTAACTGTTTTAAACTGACTAAAAATCAAGGAGATTAGAACATTTTTTGTAAATATATAGACTACTTATAAGTATGTAATTTTGAGTCATAATTTGTATTTGTCTATCATTTCTTGATTTACACTGTCAAATGTCTATTGTAAGCTGCTGTTGATATAGAACCTTGGCAATCAACCAGACCTACCATAAGTTTGGACAGCTGGAATAGGCTATCAGAAGAAAGGAGAGTGTTTTATCATAGACATTTGCCAAGGTTTGCCACATTTTGTGTGATAACTCATTCTAAAATGCTAATAGCTGCAGTCTTAAGACCCAGATGTGTACCAACTGGTGTGTTAAAATGTCTGTTTCTTAGAATAAAGAACCATTCAATATGTTATTCTTTATTTGATTCCCCAGAGAGAAAACTGTTATCATTATGATATCAATTTTCTTTTTAACTTAAAACCGATTTTATCTCTCAGCGTAAGTGGTAGTGTCCACATATTTATGATTTCACAAATGTTTGTCTAGTAGACCACCTGAAGAAATCATACAGTTTCTCCTTTATACAAAAAATAAAAGTAGTGGTTCACGATAAACTTGTGTAACTCATTGTCAAACTCAAGTCACTTTGAGGCACATTAGTAGCACTTTGAGACTATTGAAGCTGGAGAAATAATGCCAATATTTAAGTTTTTGGATGCCATAATCTTATTAAAAACATTAAATTTTACTTTTACCGAACTTGCTCTCAATCTCTCTGCAAGGGCAGATCCAGAACTTAATTACAGAGAGGGTGGCAGTGGCAGTTTTATCTCTAAAATAGTTCCTAAGATAGTACATCTCTAAGAAGGTATATTGTAATGGTTTGAGAAAGTTTTTTTAGTTTTTGATTTTTTTTTCAGTTGAAAACTTATTTTTAAACTACAAAAGTAAATCTCCATTTTTTCACCAGTTAATAAAATTCATGAAAATTTTAAAAAAAGAATATTTTTTTTTCTAAGTTATAACAAATAAGGTAATCAAACTAAATAATATTTTGTAGATATCCTTGCTAACAGAATTTCAAGCCGCCAATTGTTCCTCGAGGAATGTAAACATAAGTTTAAGATTAAGTTACTTCTGTTGTCAACAATACAATCCTAGATGATTAGCCGTGATCTTTAAGTCAGGAACATTTTGCTGATAAAACACCTTTGATGGTATCATCGAGAAAACCAAATATTTTGAAGCAATGGGTAAATACCCAAGAATCTTCCTAGCAAAAGTCTATGCTATTGATACATGTGTACAGAGGAATCTTGACAGACAATACAGGTAAGGGGATCGCCAAAATGTCAGAAGGTCAAGCAGCCATTAAAGTGCTGAATTCTTCAATAATCAGCTCAGCAGTGATATAAGAATGCCTGCAGAAGCTAAGTAAGCTGGGCCAGAGTAATCAGGTTATAATCATCTGGTTACCAGAACCCACTGGGGTAGAGTGGAATGAAGACTTTGATATAAGCAGAGCAAAGATCTGTATTAAGCTCAGTAAAAATAAGCTAAGATTGCCGATGGGCTTTCTTACAGGGCATGCACCCTTGAGAGATAATCTTAAGAATCATGGCTTAGCAGAAGATTTAAGCTGCAGATAGGAATGGAAGATATCTCTCACTATCTGCTGGTAGAACATGTAACCATGGCTACAACAAGATCTGGAATTCTAGAAAGTTGCCATTTAGAAGCGAGAGAATTTTTATCTTGTATCCTCTTCAAATCCTGGATTTTGTGAAGAGGCTACGGATGGAGAATATACATAACTGAGCATCCCAGGAATATAAAAAGCGAGCACAATATATCTAAAAAGGTCGCAGTGTATTAATAACCCCTAAACTAAATCCATCCATTTGTTCATGATATATCAGTATCTTCATGGATGCTGTATCATACAAACAACTGATATTTTAACAACAGAATGTACGAGATCTGAAGATGATGTTGTATACAACTTAGAAATATAATGTGTTGAAAATAAAGGTAATGTTAACCTAGGTTAACTTTAAAATTTACCTAATGAATAACAAAGTTGAATGTTTTAAGTAACTGCCACCTACCATATAATGAAAACAGGACTAGAATTGTCACTTTTTTCCAAATTTAAGATAAATTTAACTTATTGATGTTACCTATTACAAATGTTAAGTTATTTGCTTTATTTCCATCCATTTTTTAAAAATGTATTATTTTTACTGGGAATTTAATTTTCTTCTTAATGACTTGATTAAAAATATTTATGAAAACCTAAAACAAAAAACATTTGTTTGCTAAGTTCAGTCTGAGAGTTAACTGGCTAGGTTTGTCACATTTTTTTGTAGAAATTCATATCTTACAATTATTTCAGTAAGAATAGGCTTGTGTTTTACAAAATCATTCAAAACAATATCAATTAATTCAAATCAAAAAATCTAAAGCAGTGAAAATATTAGTTTTGCTATTATTACTAATAAAATCATCAAAGCCTGATGACAATCCCTTAATTATAAAGGTCTCTAAAATCAATATTATCAATAGAAAAATAATATAATTAAAATAATAATAATATAAATAGACTAAAACTATAAACATTAAAATCTTGGCAAGATGGATTATTTTCAAGAAAATCCAAATTATACAAACAAATATATAAGGCACAAGAAATATTAGATATACAGTATTGTGAAAATATTGTTCTAAGATATGAATTAGCCTAAATTATATTATTTGAAAAATAATTTTTCTTAATTTAATATTTTTATTTTTAACATGTATCACAGATGGGAGTAAATGTTTCATAAAATTATAACTATAACTTACTATTGTGGCTTAATGTAATAAAACTGCAATAACTTTCTCATGTAGTATATATATTTGTGTTTATTGTGACAAGGAACATTATGTTTCTGGCTTTTAAATTTGCAAATCTGAAAAAACCTGTGATAGCTTGAATGAAGAAGACAACAAAAATCTAGATTTTTGTCATATTGCAAAATATTTTTCTTTTTCATTATAGCCTACTTAGTACTGTATGTAGTAAAAGAATATTGGTGGCAAAACCAACTGAAACAATTCTGATAAATCATACCGAATGCTAGTTTATCATAACAAGAAATAAGTTATAATAGAAATAAATCAGGATATGAAATTTTGTGTTTTTTTTTGTTACTAGTTTATGAATCATAAAGTACTTTATTTTAAATTTGGTACACTGAATGGTTTTCACCACAGTACTGCTTTTGATAAAATCAGTCTTATAAAGTTTATCATCGCTAATTTCTGAAACTGACTATATTATTTAAAAGATAAAGGCAGTATGTTTAATTTAGTTCCTTAAAGTCTACTTTTCAATCAATAGGTTTCTACATATACTGTGAGAAAGTTAATGCAATATTCCTCACATTTTTATTACCAGTAAACCTACCATATTTTAAATATCCTTAATTGTATGCCCTATAATGTTAATAGACATCTAATGAACAATCCTGACATAACTGAACTGATTTGTAAAGTTGTTACCTATCTCAACTGCATTGTTTATATAATAAGTGTCTGTGTTTACTACAGTACTGAACTGTACGGGGTACTTCCGAGAGCGGCCCCTACGGTATATGGGCCGGGCTGATCCTCAAGAGAACACGAATGGTTTATCCACTTCGTTAGTTTCACAACGAGTGCCACGTATCATGTCGCTCACTTTGCCCACTACTATCCTGTAGTTATCCTCTATCGGGGACACATTGTCTTTGGCGTAGTTTTGAAAGCGAGAAGTTAGAGCCCACACATAACCTTTGTGCACTTTCAGCCCTGATGCAAACTGGAGGTGGATATCATCCTGAACGCAAACAAAGATATTAAGCATATTGTAGGATCAGATTAGATTACCAAGAGTAAATTTGTGTTCAAATATTTAGGCACTACAGCCAACAAATAGCACTCCATACCCACCTGAGCAGCGGTTGCAATGTTTGAGTCTTCATAGGTCAGCTTAGAATTCCAGCAAGCAATGGCATTCTTTGTCAACAGACCAAAGAACAGCACACCCGTATCTGTCATAGCCTGTGCCCCAGACTGGGAATTTCGCATGCCCTCATAGACATGGAAGGACCTTGGCGAGCTATTGGCACCATCAGAAAACAAAGACTGGTTTCTGAGTACTGATGTGTCTACCCAAGATTCGTGGTAGCTAGCTAGACTGTGAAAGTAGAGGCGTCGATCACCATGTCTATACGGACCTACAACCAGTCAAAGAAATCCAAAACTATTATTTAAAAAAAAAGTTACTTCTATGATTTCATACTTTTTTTAATGTTGTGAAATTTTCTCCCTTAGTAGTAATGTTCCCCATATTAATTTTTCTACTTTGGTAAATAAAAGTTGTGGATGTATTGAGGATTAGTGCATTCACAATGTATTAGGGTGTGAAAACATCATACAAAGTTTTACTTACCCAAAGCTAGCCCAAATAAGCCGTCCATCAAATCGAAGCTAACGCCGTTGATGTTGAACTCACCGGCCAGCGGATAAGGGTAAAACAAATTACTGGCTACTCGCCAAGACTTCTCCCTGGCTGCATCGAACACTATCAACTTGAAGGCTACTACATCAGCTACGTAGGCAAAAGTATTGGAACAAGAAGGGTCCCTCGTGTCCACAGCAATAGTTATGAGCAAAGAATCCTTGTCCAAGACACTGTCGGGGAAGCGATAACGTCCTGCAATAACTTATATATTAGTGGTTTCATTTATATTGATTCATTTATGATTTTTATAGTTGTAAAAAGTACAAAGTGATTGCAGAAGTAATACAAAAATGGCAAAATAAAGGATAAGTTATTTATATGGATATATTGAGTAATTTTGTGGAACATATATTCTTACCAATAAGTTTGTCATTGTGGAGATTAAATACTAATATCTGTGGCTTGCATATCCTTTTGGGTTCATCTGTGAACACATCCACCGCACCGCTGTCTATAATCCAGAGTCGCCCACATTGATCTACCTGAAACATTGAAACCTTAGTCTTACTTTTCTCAAATTTACTAAATTCTGTTGTATTAATATCTTGATCAGATATTTTAATATATTTGTCAAAGATATACTGTATATGAAGCTCGGGCTTATACATACTGCAAATATTAAAACATAGGCCTACTTTACTAAAATTTCAAATGATTAAATCAAAAATTATTATACATTTTCTAATTTGTACTAATTCATCAATGTTGAATAGTTCAATTCTTTCCCCTGTAGGTCTTTTTTGTCTAAAAAGAATTGTTTATCAGTTCTTTATTTGATAAAACATTACTTATTTGGAAATATAATTGTCAATGTTTTTTTCCAAAACGTATACCATAAAATATTAGTATTGTTCTAAATTGAAGTAAATTTTTATTTTAACCTACGTATTCATTTGGCCTAAGTTAATTTGTGTCAAAAGGTAGCAAAATTTGTTTTTTCTTTCAGTTCAAAATTTTAAAAAATTGGTCTTCTTTAAATTTGATCTTATTGTCATAATCAGCGTTAAAGTGCTAATTAAGAAAAGAAACTGTTTGTTTATGTGATGACTTTCAATGTTAGTTTTTGGTAATTTGTTTCTACCACATAAGTGATACAGCTGCATTAAGTAAATTATTTTTAAACATTTGGAATCAATTGTCATAAGCACTATTACTATATATTTAACACTTTGTTCAGTTTAGTTTGTTAACTTTTACTCAGTAAAATAAATGATCACTTCCTTATAGTTCAAAAGAAAATATGTCTTTGTTTTTCATTATTTCAAATTTTTTAATCTTAACCAAAATGATAAGTCTTATGAGACTAACACAAAGATAGTCAATTAATGTATTTATTTTAATAATCACATAAACAAATTTATAGAGAAATGAGTTCTTTCAGCCAAATATGCCATCTTGACGGAATCAGTTATTTTAATTAATAACCATTAGAAAATGAATCGCTGGAGTGGGAAGCCTCAAAAGATTAGAGGATCCTGACCTCTACATCACATTTTTTGTGGAGGTCATTAAAGATCTTTATAACTACACATATAATATTACTCATTTCATAATTTTATTAAAAATAAAGTCTGCTATGAATGTATGGAATGGCAGTGAACATAATATGTTGGGATGTGAGAAGGTGTGTATGTACATTTAACATGACTTTCCCAAAGCAAGCACGGACCATCCTTAAAACTGAATGTGTGTGTGTGTGTGTGTGTGCACATGCATGTGTGTCTCGTGTGTGTGTGTGTGTGTGTGTGTGTGTGTGTGTGTGTGTGTGTGTGTGTGTGTGTGTGTGTGTGTGCAATCTAGTATTCAATATTTTATTCTAATTTTATTCAAACTGGGTGAAAAAATTGGTTTTAGTAATGTCTAATAGCTTAGACAAATTTGTTACCAATCAAAATCCACTCAACTATTTCAAAATGGCAGTCATTCAAAAATTAATTTTTTGCCTTATACTTTTTGTGATAATCTGGTTTCACCGTTATCATCATTAAAATGTATAAAAATAACATTTTTAAATTTTCAGTGTAATTTGATATTTTAGATTTACAATGTACAGTAATTTGAAAATTTAAAACTATAATTCAAACCAATTTTAATGCTGGTAAATTGTATATGAATGGTGGCATATGATGGTGAAATCTGATTTTCAAAAAATTGTAAAACAAAAAAAATTATTGTTGCAAATTCGCTTCCATCAAGTCAGCGAAACAGCTGTGTACAGCGTTATTATTTTTTATTATTAAAATAAAAATATTTATACATTTTTTTCTATGCTTTAATTCAAATGTTAAAGAACATGGATAAAGAATGTCGACTTACTCTTTATACATTAGAGATGCATTACCTGTGTCCGGAAGACTGATGTGATGCCGTCACAATCTCCCTGCCGATGCCAGCTCCAGTCTGGGTATGGTGATAACAGAGTCTTACCTTTGTACTTTTGCGAAGACACTGTTGCTAAGGTGACCGGCATGCCTGGCCTCATCCTTGGCAGTGTGACGAATAACCTGCGTGCTTGTCCTTGTCCTGCAAAAAGTACATTTACAGAATCTAGCAGTAGCAGCAACTGTAGGATAGTGCGCCACAGTATTTGCTAGACAGATGTAATGGTCGTAAATGAATGGTTCAGAAAGATTTGAGACATGAGTTTAAGAAAACCCAAATTCATATTTGTATGGACAGTCTAAACTAATCTAGGAATGCCAGTAGAATCTCAATGCTCTATCCCTTAAAAACCAAGTTACTTTACACTACGTACAAAAACACAAAGTGTTTAGGTGTAGGAAAGGAGCCAGAAGACACCAGGAACCTATCCATATATAGGTCTTTTTAATATAGATGGACTTACAGGGGACAGTAGGGATCCTGCCTAACATGCAACTCAAAAAAACATTGGACTCATTACAAGATGCTGTGGTCAGAGGGTGCATCTGAATAAGATATGAATATACCATGAAGAAACCATAGCTGATAGGATAGATGAAAAAAACTGCAGATCCTATAATTTATGATTGTGCGACACCAAGTAGGATGCGAAAGGTGTTTGGTTTTCAGGACTTGAGAACCAGCTATGGATGAGCTAGTTAGCAGACTCATTGAGGGGAACCAGTCTACTGAACTAGTACCTTAGTTGCATAATAAATCCTTTGGTTGCAGTGCCAGGGCAATGAAACCCAGTAACCTCAGAAATATCTATCTACCATGAAAAAATGAAAATTGGACTGACTTCACAAAATTCAACTGTTAGATTTTGTTCAAGTTTTGAAGATATATTAAGAATCATAACTCAAGTCAGTGTGTCAAAATTAAAACAAAAAGAAATTATGTTTCAATCGAAAAAAACAAACGATTACAGCTTACTTTCTTTTAAATTTACTCTAAAACCAAATTTCGTTTTATTGCAAAGTCACTATTTTTTGACTGGAGTTATAAATCTATGAATCTGACTAAAATATGATGAACCAGTTTTAAAAAACTAGGCTGATTTTTCAATAGCTCTCGAACTGAATTTTTTGGGGAAATATGGACACATGCTTTTTGTTTGGTTACTCGTGTACATTTGAGAGAAATTTGATTAAAATAATAACAGCCGATTTTTTGAAAAATCGATTTTTAACAGTGTTTTGATAAAAAAAGACTTTAAGCTTTTTTTGGAAAGTAAAACATATAAGATATTGGCAAATGAATCCTACTTGCGAAATATCCTCAAACTAGATCACTTACTTTAGTTTGATAATGTATTTAAAAGCTACTGTTTGTGGAAATAACTTAATTACAACTGTCTTAATTACTTTTTCTTCATAGAAAATGTCCAAAATCCGAAACCTAAATAGAATTTTTTCACAATTGTGGGGCAGGCTACTTACCACCCCAAACATCTACGTCCAAGATGATGTTATTCTTAGGCACAAACTTCCCTGACCTTAGCATTGCTTCTCTAGCCTGATGACTGGGGAAGGTGAAGTCCACATAACCCCAGCTGTGCATCACTTCCATGGCCAAGCTTGCCGTCACCATTAGTAGGACGGTCAGTAGTATAGGTGTCGCCACCATCGCTAAGCTGCACAAAAAGGTGGTGGTTAGTACGGACGTATGAGGTGTAGATGTAAACGGGGCAACTGTTTGCAGATGATGTCCCGGCCATCGACCAGACTTTAGACTTCCTTCATTGTCTTGAATTATTTAATAAAATTTAAGAATATAATATTATTGTACGGCCTTTCTACAGCCCTAAAATTATTTGGTTATTTCGGTTGTGTGCTTTGTTAATTGGTTTTAGGTATGTCTTATATTTCTTTATGTTATTATTGTAGGACCCATTTACAGCCCTACAATAAATTTGAATGTTGTTTTAAGATTTATTATTGTTAACTAGTTCTAAGTAAATATTTACAGTTGTTATTAAATCTTGTATTTATTTATTTATTTTAAGTTTTATTATTATTATTTAATTATAATTTCAAAAATAATTTCGTTGTGTCATTTCAAATTCGTGTCACGACCATGATAACCTTATCCGGTTTTTCGCCGGAGAAAACAAACCTTAGGCCTTGTCGTTTTTGAGATTCAGTGATGAATGAGTGAGTGGCTTTGCCTTGTAGCTAATCTTAATCGCAATAAAAAAATATTTTACATAATAAAACTGTTTACCTTCCAACTTACCAAGGACACGTACAACAAGAAGTCCCTCTCCTGGAATACAAAGATAAGGCATTATCATACTGTAATTAAACCAGAAGCCTTATATGCAGCTGAAACATTATCTCTCACAACCCAGGGCCCACTTGAAAGGCTGGAGATCAAAGAAATAAAGATATTACGAAAAATCTTAGGCCCCAAATTCCGTAACAACCAATTACTCCACATCAGTAATGAAACTCTTTACCAAAAAACTGAAACACTATCAGACACAATAAGAAAAAGGAGAATTGATTTTTATGGGCACATCCTCCGAATGGACAAAAATAGGCTAACCAAAAAAATATTTGACTACTTTCGCAGTAGAAGAGCCAAACCACTTTGGTTTAGAGAAACGGTGAAAGACATAACAGAACTGCAGATCACTGACACTATGCTCATGGACAGAACAGCCAAAACAATAACCAAGGACAAGAAGCAACGGTTCCAAGGCAAAGTCAAATCCAAGCGAACGATCCAAATCTCTGACGAAGAAAGAAAAGCAAGATCACAACGTATGAAGCAATACTGGGCTACGAGGAAGGCACAGAACATTGAGAAGTGATTGATTTCGTGTACCCCAAAGTTGGGTGAAAAAAATAAAGAGAGAAAACTGTTTACTTAAGAAAACATATTTCACGAACTGGATGGTCCCGTATGAATGTTCATAATGGTTCACACGCTGAATCCGTCACGGGATATTTGGGACCGGGAGAAAGTGCCGCGGGTTCATCTGGAACCGCATCTGATAAAAAATACGCACAACTTTCTCAGTATGAATGTAAAATTAATGCAAATTTGACGGGTTTTTTCGCATTTCCGTACTCCGGTGCCCCACGTGAGATACTTAACGTTCCAAAATGGCATGACCAAACTGACGGCCTCGTGTGGAACGCTCCAAGGATATTTCTGTTATTTGCAATTATTGCCGAAGTACTTGCAATAGGATATATAGCCAAGTGCGTGCGACAGTACACGCGAAGTTTCGCCGTATAAAATAACGCTATGGAATGCTGTATTAAACATAAGCACAGTGCATTTAAGTAGAAACACATCGCGGCACGCAGCTGTCTCGCTGATGTGATGGAACAAAAAGATCTTTTTTTTCAATTTTAGACTTCTTGAAAACCCGATATCAAAATCAAATAAGAATTTTATATTTAATTGAAAATTTGAAACTGTTAATTTTTGCAGTTTTAACGCTGGTTACGACGATGGAAAGAAATTTTCAAAAAAATAACATGACCGCCATTTTTAAACCGTAAAAACCGGTTCATGCTCTTAAACAAAATTATTTTTTATATGCTTATTGGAGGTGGGGTTGAGACAGTAAATAAAAGAACGAATTTAGGTTTAGGGGAGCAATATAGCAAAAAGTTTTGATAATGGAGGTATTCCGAAACGAGTCAACGAATACAAAATGTATGAAGCTAGGAAATGCATACGTATGTACTCAACAAAATAGCAAAATTTCTAGCGGGGAAAGGCCGAGTGACCACCAAATGCGGAACGGACTACGCATTGAAAACCTAACCTATTGTTTTTAATATAATTACTGTGATTGACCGCGTAAAGGAGCTGCACGGAGACAAGCGGCGTCGCGTAACTTCGACTCTGTCTAGGTTCGGTTTTAAGCTGACTCCGCTTCCTTACTTACTATTCCTCGTTATTTAGGTTACGGTTTTTAAAGTGGTAGTTTCCTTTATCAGTTACAGTAGGCATAAATGTTTAGATTTACAAACGCTTTTTATAAACTGACTGAACTCCGCTTCATGTTGCCGCCCATTCTCAGAAAACCGATGGTGCTTCTAGCCCAATGCTTGACAATTTTCCTCCAACTCTCGATCCGTAAATGTGCTACACTCACTTGAATTATGATTTTACGAAATTTTGAAAACACCTGATGAATCTGTTTCGAGAATATTTTCCCATTTTTCGGTTTTTTCCGAACAGGAATTTCGGTGAAATAATTATGTGTGAAAGTGTTCCGTTTTCAATTGTTAAATACAGCATCGCAAGTTTCTGTATTACAACAATGTAGATTGGATGCAATGTTTGATGCTATTTAAAAATACAATAAACGCAGATAACTTCCTGGTTATACAAGCCGCCAAAATGTCAGGCTTTGTGTAGTAGCCCAGTAGGGCAGGCTATTGCCCAATCTGTGATTGTATTATAAGGTCTCACGATGCGGTAGCAGCTTATGTATCTGTGAAATCGGTCGGCCTTATTAAATATATTCGCTACAATGTTAATTAACGATAAAGATCACTCCGCCGTGTGGAAATATCTTGTATTATATGTGGAAATGTGAACAGCTGTTTACATTTTGCGTATTATTTCTACTTTGTATTGAAAGTAGAATCTTGTTACGCAGCTGTTACGATCCAGGAGAGGGGCTGCAACCCCTTCATTTCGAATTGGAAACAATGTGAAGAAACATGAAATTTTTATTTACCTAATTAAGTAAAATAAAATCTGTATGTAAGTGTCTAACCTAACCTAACCAACTATTGGTATACTTTTGTTCTCTGTGTTAAAACGGGGGTTTTCTTAAGCTTTCGTGCACAGATACTGCGGAACAGGTAGAAGTTTAGCTTATTCTTGGAGACAACGGGGGGGGAAGAAGGAATAAGTAGGACCTCATTTGTTAGCCAGGACACGATGGACGTGAGTGTACATACAGCAGACAAAATCGATCAAAATAAAATTTTTGATGAATTTGCTATGTCGATAAAAAAAAGTTAGACTTGGTTATCTGAAGTGAATAATCAATTAAAACCATGAACTTGAAAAGAATGTTTATAAAATGTATTTCCACTTAATTCTTTTAAATATTTAATTTTATGTATTCCATGTGACAGGGACTCTCCTAAATAAACCTATGTGTACTGCAATAAAAAATATTTTTTTTAAGATTTTATCATGAAGTTTTATTACCCTGAAGTAGATCAAGAATGTACCCACAGGGAATTATTTTGTATGTGCATGTAACTATTGGAAATTGTAATAATATTTTATGAGATACAGAGGCGGGGATACCCTTAGCTGTAGCTGTTTCACCTTGGCCTGAGATTAAGGAAACTAACCCAAAAGCAGACAATCCAGAAAAGAAAGGTTAAATCCATCTAAGGGGTCACAATGTGTGAGCCGGAGAGAGGTAATAGTGATCGGTGCTCATTTAGTCTCGGGTCTGGATCTTACTATGATGGCCCGACGTATTTTCCAATTGAAATTCGCTAATGAAAGTATTACTTTTTAGCGACCAGCAGAGTAGGACAAAGAACTATATTGTACTTGAAAGTATTTACACAATCGTTGCCACGCTTCGCGCATGCGCGTGTCCAATCTGTATCCTGCGCGAAGGTCAGTTACACTCCAAACTGATTTCAGTTAATTAGCTAGGGCGGTTCCTGATTAACAAAAACAATGGTTCACAAAAGAAGCTCTGGTAGGAAAAAATATAATAATATCACAGCACGCAACTGTTTCGCTGACGTGATGGAAGTGAATTTCCAAAAAAATTAACAATATCTAAAAAAAAAACTTAAAATAAATCCGGCACACTATCGTAAAATTATTACGGTGAAATAAATAAAAAAACGCTGACTCTGATGGTAAAATCAAACTTTCCGCGTAAGCGAGACAGCTGCGTGCTGCGATTATTTCGATTTACGCTCGAAGCGTAAATTCTTTTTTTTTAATTTGGAACATTAAATGACCAAAATTTAAACAAAGTATAATGAACTTTTTTCTTAATTGATTTTTTTTCGGTAATTTTTTAACTGAACTTTGAATGTGAGAGAGTTTGCGTAACCTTTTTGCGTCATTAAATTTACACCATTAAGCTTTTAATGCATTACGTTCTACAGGAAGACGTGACCAGTGAACTTCGTTTCTACTCCGCCTTAGAAGCTTTCAAGTCTCCGACGCTGCGATGGCTAACCTCTAATCAAGACCAGTTCCCTTGACCTTCACCTTGGGATGCACGTTTTAACGATTTGAACAAATTTCACACTGAGACGCGCTTTCATTAACTTTTCCGTGTTGAATGTTAAGTGTGCTTATTATTAGTGAGTATCGATTGGATAATGAACGCTTGTAGTGGCCATCATAGTAAGATCCGGTCCAGGACCTTGAAATTAGCCAATCGTGACCTCTGGAACACGTTTACAAGTTATTTTTACAATTCATTCGGACGTTTGACGTCATTTGTTTACATGAAAACAACACACGATTTTTCGAAAATATGGATCAATTCTTTATTGAGAACGGGAGTTGATGCGTATTCTGAAAATGTCGTTTATTGTTTATATTTAAACGAATAATGGCAAAAGTCCGAATAAACTGTAATAATAACAAAACTGTTCCATGACTGAGTAAAAATGTTTTTAAAACTTTTGAAAGAGGTAAGTTAGTTTTCGCAATTTTGTCCGATTTAATTCAAACTTGCGGTGATACTTTACGTGAGTCTTTAAGCCAGAAAAATTCGTTTAACAGTTAATTTGGAGCTTGTTGCCTAATCGTGCAACAACTCTGACAGAGGTCGTGGTTCATTTTCGTAATTCCAACGTACAGTAGAGTCTCGATTAATCGGCATTCTTGGGAAAGTGACGGATAACAGAACTAGAACACCCGTACAACATGCTGTACTCTGTCTATTGCGCACAATGTTTTATCATCATTAGTAAATTATCCGTATTTAACCTTAACGTAGCATACGCGAGGGCAAAACACGCACCACTGTTACGTGATCGACGTATACGCTGAATGGTATTATCGTAAATACTGTAAGAGTTTTATATTTCAATAGAAACATTCATGCACTCTTTCGGAATTTATTGACACTATTTAAAGTGTTTCTATCTCATTCCACTAGGCGATAGGATCGTTTAATTTTCGATTATCGATGTTTGCTTTGGTCAGCAATAAGTGTCAGCTGCCGTCGCCTGTGCTGTAAGTACGTTGTTTTGTTTTGCCAAGAAAGTTAGTTTTATTATTTATTACGAAATATTTACTATGGAAGACTGTTTAAAATATCAGATAACAGAATTAACCTGACGGTTAATAGAGACTGTACTGTAGTTTGAAGATCCAAAATGCTAATTTATGCAGATTTTAACGCTGATTGCGACGGTGGAATCGGATTAAAATATACCAAAGTAGGTGCATTAGCATTATTAGGTATTAAAACACCACCATCACATTTAATTAGATTTTCCTAAAAGGGTTCAAATAAAATTAAAACAACCGATTTTAAGAAATTAACATATTTTTCTGTTTTCAGTTAATAGCTTTCAAACCGAAGTTTTCCATAGCACCAAAAAGAACGTTAAAACAGCTTTTAAAGTGACAATTTGTACGATGTTTTTGGCGAAAAACTAATTTCTGTTATTGAACCAAAAAATAAAAATCATGTATCATGTTTTCCTTTTTGTTTGAATTACGATAATTTGTTCGAAAACACGATAAATTAGCATAGTTGGTTTTTAGCAACATAACCTGAAACTTTTTACAGCCTATCAGCTGTTCGTTAAAATCAGCTGATCGTTACGAATTGATACAAAACAACCGACCTTTTACTATAACTACCAATATATTCGTGCACTCGCATCACGCGGCTCGCAAAATCCGTCACAACCTGCCTAAAACACGATACGTGTTAAAAAAACATTTAAGACAATAAGGTTATGATTTTTTTAAAGTTTTGAAATGCCCGCAGTTTTGGAACTGTTTAACGAACTTATCCAGGCTATTATCAAAATCGATTTCTGTGCCGAGCTTGTATCAAATCGAACCAAAATTGCGAATTTGTGAGTAGGCCTAAGTGATCTAGAAGTTAGGATCGGCGCTCATTTCACTCGTTAAAAAATCACTAAAACCAAGACACCGAGACAAGGCCTGTGCAATACTTTCCTAACATAAAACAAGTTATACAATATAATTTAATGTCTACTTAGTGTTCAGGCTGTTAACTTATAATCGAATTTTCACCCGAAAATGAGCTATTGGAACGGCTGTAATAGCATCGAAACACTATAAAAGCTTGGACAAGATCGTTAACCAGCTAAATATGTTTGTCCGTTTCAAAATGGCGATCGTTCAAACATTTTTTTAATGCATTTTTGAGAGTAAAAACCTGATTTACTCTTAAAATCTGTGATTTATTATTAAATTTATTTTCAAAAATAAATGCTATCTCATGCTTATAAACGTGATTAAATGGTGTATTTTAAAATGTGCTGTATTCATTGTTTTGAGAACACCCGGGGTCAGACAAAAAACTGCAAACATTCTCTTATTTTTTGTTGGATTTCAAAAAAATAATGGCTTTTCCTAAAATACGTTGTTCCCGTAATTGTTTTGTAAAATGGCTGTTTGAATTATTTTAGTTCAAAAAATTTTAATGTTCGCCATTTTGAAATGAAGAAATTAAATTTTAAAAAACTTTTTTTACTTATATTTCTAATTAACAAATTTCAATTGGAAAATGAGCTATTGAAGTGGCCATCATGGCGATACCCAGGCCAGGGACTTTGAAATGAGCACTGATCCTGACCTCTAAATAATTTTATATATACAAGCGCCCGTGTGTGTATGTTCGAACAAAAAATTGATTTTGAAAAAGTTGTTTTCATTCAGCCATGTTAATAAAAAAAAGTTCTTTTTCTGGTTCTTTGAACAGTTTCAAAATAGCGGCCATTTAAAATACATACCTCGATTTTCTTAAATTTTTTTGGAAATCTGATTTGGACGTCTTAATCAGCGCTAAAAACAGCATAAACAAGCTTTTTGAATTTTCAAAATCCGTTGAAATTTGACGGCGGTCGGGGTTCACTTTTCGTATTTTCAAAGCAATTTAAATCTTTAAAACGCTAGTACGTGACAATTTCAATGCTGACTGTAATGGTGGAAAAAGAATTTAAAAAACGTTTAAGGTAAAAAAAAATACATTTGAGAATTCGGCATATTTGTCACTTTATTGAAGTAGTTGGTCAACTTTAGGTTGAAGTAGTTTTGAAAATATAAATTGTTTAGTAAAAAATACAAACAGACAGACAGACAAACAGATAGGAAACTAAGCGTGTTTTAAACAAATGATTGTGCGTTTTGCGTTTACTTTTTTTACACAGGATCAGTCTACTATCCGTAACAAGAGTTACGGAACACTCTGTAGAGATATGGAAAAGTATAGGGTCAATATATAGTGTTTGGTAAACTGTATTAAGTGGCAAGATTTTTCCTGAAAATCGAATGGGCTAACAAGAACTGGAGAAAGGTAACATGCGCCGGTATTTCTAGTGTTTTGGTTTATTTTAATTGTAACAGCTGGAGCCGGGGGGGAAGAAAGCGTTACAGCTGTTCCGGTTGAAGTGAACTGGGCTGAAGGTAAGACCAGACTTGTCGCCTCAATCGAACTGTTTGTCCACTAATTCGAAATAATATTTAAAATAACGAGAATATCCTCCCGTAGAAAACAAGAGGGAATAAAACAATTGTATGTGCTGCATTCTGTGATGAAATTAATGAACTTATCTTTGAATCTATTCAGTACAAGACTAATGTTAATTAACGGTACAGATTACTCCGCTATCTGTTAAGGTAAAATTATGTTTGATAACTCATTCAACTCATTTTAACTCATATTCAACAAAATTTTAAAGAAATGTAAAAAGCTCACAACATTTACAAGTTACAAAACTTTTAAAATGACATATCAAACAAAATTTTAGCTTAACAAATAATCATATAGGGATGACCAATGCCTCTTAAATAGTAATCACCTGATGAAGTAAAAACATTCTCCGTAAAATTAACACGGGACGACCACTGCCTCTTAAATAGTAATCATCTGATGAAGTATAAAACATTCTCCATAAAATTAACACGGGACGACCACTGCCTCTTAAATAGTAATCATCTGATGAAGTATAAAACATTCTCCATAAAATTAACACGGGACGACCACTGCCTCTTAAATAGTAATCATCTGATGAAATATAAAACATTCTCCGTAAAATTAACACGGGACGACCACTGCCTCTTAAATAGTAATCATCTGATGAAATATAAAACATTCTCCGTAAAATTAACACGGGACGACCACTGCCTCTTAATTAGTAATCATCTGATGAAGTATAAAACTTTCTTCGTAAAGTTAACACGGGACGACCACTACCTCTTTATAACTTCTGCCGACAAATAATTACGTAAAAACTTAACTAAACTATAGTTATAATGTTAGAAATTGTGTTAAAAATCTTCAAGTTTTTAAACAAAGGGGGATATTAAACCCCCAAATCTCCCCTGGGTATATAGATGCATTTTTTCAAAACCTATTTTCACCGTGATAAACAGCAATGAATCTTTAAAAATTTGTCTGGAAAATATTTTCAGAAACGCCGAGATACTGTTACGTCAGCTGTTTGAGATGCGCGCGCAGAAATTGTCTAATATTTCTTTTTATGTTCGCGGATTTCAGCTGGTTAATTTTTAGGTTATGTTTATGACTCATGGTTTTCTCCGATGTTGTCGTGCTTACTACACAATAAAAGCTATTTATAAATACGCGCTGATGAATAACATTGAGGACTATACAGTAATAATAATCACCACACGCAGCTGTCTCGCTCACATAATGGAACGTTGTTGAAACTTTTATTTTTCCCATCGTGATCAGCTTGAAAATCTGCACAAATCTGGTGACCAAGTTTCGCTCTGTTGAAATTTTATATTACATTTCGTAATTAAAACCAATTTTCTCAAAGATGAAACCCACCAAGACAGTTTCTTTTCAACCAGAAAATATTTTATCCCCGACATCATCACTGCTTGTTTTTATATCATCTTTGACAATCATCACTCCTATTTTTTAAACCTATTAAACTTTGAGTAGGATTATTACATCAGCTGTTCGAACACAAACAGCTTTTAAGTATCAGCTGACTGAACTGCATTCGTTCGCGCAAGTTTTACCTGCTATTATATTTTCAGTTATTTGCGTCATTATATTTTTGTCGGCGACACAGATGCGTGCCGGTATGTCGCCAGTTACAGCGCAATTACTTTCCATTCCCGATCAATACAGCCTAGGCCATTATGATTATGTAAGATTCGGTTTTATTGTAGGATAATGTAATGACATTGACCCCAATAGCTTGTGTACTTTGTCGTTCAGACTCGCGTAAGAAGACAAGTTTAACAGGTAGTAAGGTGTCTGTAGTGTATGCACTTAGAGTGAGAGGCTAGATTCCTTCCTGAATATTTGTTTTCTGTTTCTCTCTATCTTTCTCTCTTTCCTTTCTCTCTTTCTCTCTCTCTCTCTCTCTCTCTCTTGCACTCGCGCGCACGCACGCACACAACATATACACACACTTATACAATTCATTCATTCATTGAAAAATTAAGTATTTTTTACCATTCGAACGCTGCTTGTAAAATATAGCATTTAGCAATCCCACTGTGACTTACTGCTCTCATAGCCGCCTCGGTGGCCTAGTTGATAGCGTACTGGGCTTTCAACCCGAGGACCATGGTTCGATTCCCAGCCAGGGCTTGGCATTTTCATATGCTATAAACCATTAGCCTAAAGCATTAGCCCTGCACAATAATCGGACGACACACAATTACTGCTCTACATAACCTGGCTAACTTCTAAGTGTAAAGCGACCTGATGGAGCCCTGGGTTGCCTGGTGTAATTCATAATTATTTTACAGTAATTATGAAAATAATATCATAACCATAATGTGATATGTTTTATTACCTTCTAACATGTTGCATCAGAATTATAATTTCCAAAAATAACGGTAACTCATAAAAAGATATGATAATTATATTTCTCATTGCAAACTTCTATACATTAATTTTATCCCTTTAGAGAGTGAATTCGAAAAAAATGATGAAATACATGTTTTATTTTTTTGTGTTTTAAAATATTTATTTTTAGTTTAAAAAAATTCGAATTATTTTTTCCTAAATGCAAATTTTACATGCCTTTTATACTCTTTTAGGGACTGAATTACGGAAAATGCACACTTTGCATTTTTCGATTAATTTTAAGAAAATCCGATAACAATATTTTTCTCCAATGCAAACGTTTATAGCTCGTTTTTACATTTTTATTTTTTTAGGGGATGAATTCGGAAAAATACTGAAATGCGGGTTTCATTACTTTGCGTTCCAGAGTATGTAAATCTAGAATATAGCCTACTATCCAAAACTATTTGTTTCAAATTCAAAATTTTATACCCTCTTTTAATCCCTTCAGGAGATGAATTAATTATGTTAAGTTTTATATTATTGTAATTGCAACTATACAATTCATTATTGTATATGCTTCTCGATACATATAATTGTAGTATCACCATTGTTATTGTGAAATCAGCATTACTGCTTGAAATATATTCCCATTCGTTCAAGTTTCTTTAGTCGAACTGCCATACTTTCCGTATTTTACACTTACTTCATTGGTAATACTGTATTTCTCAGGCTTGACTAACGTTAAATCCTAGCCTGTGAGGTAAGAAAGTTCATGACACGATGGTTGGCCTATGTACAAGACGGCCGAAGACAAGTCGAATATTGTTGCACTTATCAAACATACAAACGGACACGAAAATAATCGTGGCACGCAGCTGTCTCGCTGATGTATGAAAGTAGTAACAATCATCGTATATATAATTTCTCGAGTCAACATCCCTTTTTCTCAGCACATGCATTCGTACAGGCATACATGAGGTATCTTTAGAAAGATTTTTGCAACCGGCTTCTGACATTGCAAAACGATTTTGCACTAAACTTACTGTTTGTGGAAAATTTTAACATAAAAGACACTTTTACTGTCAGGCAAAACGGCATTATGTATGCGCATGCGCGGCATCACAAATCAGACAATATATTGTACATTTTACGAAGCTAACTTATTAATCACGGATGGATGTTACGTGGCCCTACTGACAGTCCCCTATCCCTGGCCGTCGTACAAGCCGGGACAAGCATTTCGAATACCAAACACAGTTTTGGACACTGCTTTTACACAAATATAGTTGTAATTTCTCCTTCAATCTTGCATTTGTCTATTGTTAATACGGACATAGTAAAATACGAAGTACAATTAAAATGACAAAATACAGTTAGAGGTTATCAAACATGCCTTTTCAGTTGACTAGAAGATAGTTAGTGACCTATTAAAATTGCCTTTGCTGTCACTATAAACAAGCCGCAGGGACAAACACTTCAAAGAGCAGGATTGTATTTACCAAATGCCGTCTGTACTCATGGGCAGTTGTATGTAGCCTTTCCAAGGGTAACTAAATAAACTAACGTGTATCCATTAAAGAAAATGAAATACTTATTCAAAAGGCTGTGAGGAAGGCTGCACGGACCCCTGGTATTCCAATATTTTTTTATCTAATACCTTTTTTGAAAATGTGATTTCCCCTTTGTAACCAGTGTGAAACTAAGTTTAGCAGTCGGGAGACTGGCCGACAAAATTAAAAACTTAAATATCGCGGCACGCAGCTGTCTCGCTCACGTGATAGAAGCGAATTTCTAAAAGTATTTAATGTACGGGTCTAGATCTTATCATGATTGCTTTCCAATAGCTTATTTTTCCGCACAAAAAATCCGCTAATAATTAAACGGAGAGTTTAACGCTGGTATAGAAATGAAAGTACTTACGCAATATTCTTATACGAGCCCGTATTTACAATATGCTTAATGGAAAGGAAGTAAAGCAACAGGATTGTGTCCATTGTACGAGTACATTAAATAATGCTTTGTGTGAATTATTAAATTCTAGAGACTTTAACGGTGGTATAGAAGACTTTGTTACTCTACAATAGGGTTAATCAAAATACAGCAGGCTGTAGGTTATAATGACTGCTTATTTTAAATGCTTTATTCTGGTAGGTATTGTATAGGTATAGGAAATTTTAGGCAGTTATATAACAGGGTACGTGAAATGAGGCCTGAAATTGTTTGCCTAACGGTCTTGGGACAACCATTCGAGTACTGTCTCACCGATTCACCGATATAATATATTTCGTGCATTCAGTGTGCTAAAATTGTTGGCACAGTGTGCATCCTCCCTTGAAATAATTCAACGTCATGCAGTGGTAGGCTTAGAGCGTGTTTTGCAACGAATTGCGAAACCCTTTGTCTTGTGTTTAAATAACGCATGAGATAGAAAGTCATGTACCTAGACCAGACTACAGACTACGGTACTGTGCCTTGCGTGACGTAACGCGCAGGACCGAGCTAATTAACATTTCCGTTTTTGAAAGTGCGATTTTGAATAACGTAAAGGTCAGGATTGCGGTATGATCTGATTTAGAAGTCCATTCCAAGGAAGAGTTTTGTAACCGGCGAAACTGGGGGGTGTGTTCAGATGATCTTCCAAATAAGTTTTGTGTCGACCGATTTCGTTCCATCGCACGCATAACGCACATATGTCGCGTTCAAATTAGCATGACCTGAATTCTTTCATTTCTTCGGTAATAGTATCATTAAGCAATTGTGTGTTATTGTTTTGGAGGGAAAGGCATTGAGAAACGTCACGGCCGAGGCTGATGTAATCGTCACGGCATGCTTGAGGAACAAGTCAAATTGTCTGACTGTCTGTCTGGCCCCACGACTTCGTTCCTGACTGCCGTTAAAATCTCTGATTATAATAATTTCTAACACAGGTGCAAGTAGACGAGTTGCAAATTTTATACTTATTTCTCTGGCAACCATTACCCACCTCACAACAGCCGTCCATTTTCCTTTGCATATCTTTTCCAATTTCACACCCATAACCTCCGCAAATCGTCACGACTTCGTCCGTTCACCTTTTTTAAATCCTCCTCCTCCCTTAACTATATTATCTTCCATTATGGCGTAGTTTTACGTTGTTATATTGAGTTCAGTCAAGGTTTTATACTATTTCGTCACTACGATTCCCACCACTCAAATTCCCTGATTTTTTCTGTCAAGTTGAGGTGTCCATTTTGTCCTCGCAAATTTTGTAGTGCAGTGGAAATCGAATTGCGAGTAACAAAAGGAAGTGAAGGCCTCATGAAACAGCTGATTGTCGAAGCAGCTGGTCATCACAGAGGATAAAAATAGTATGTTTTAAAAAAATCAAGCGATATGATCACATATAGACTACTTAGTTCGAAAACTAAAAGTCGAGAATTGAATAAATATTAAATAAAATAATGGTTGAATGAGAAGTTTAAATGTAAAAATGAATAAAATAAATGAAATATTATTATCTATAAATTTTGGCAATAATAATAGAAACTATACTTATGTACTTGTTGTATTTGGCACTAAGAGTATAAATAAGACCAATGCTAAAGTCACAACCGACGCAAAATTAAATTTTTGATGTGAATTTACTTTACGTTCGGTAAGGCAAATTTTGTGGTGCAGTGAAATTAAATTAATTGCATCCCAATTAAATTAAGTTAGGTTCTTAAGCCCAGCACAAGTTGTTTCTAACTGTGATTAAATCACTGCTATTGTTCACTGCTCAGAGTATTCACTGCTAACGGGAAAACACTCTTAAGCCCACCACTAGTTGTCTTATTACTAAACTGTCCTCTATACTCTGATTAAATCACTGCTACTGTTCACTGCTCAGAGAATTCACTGCTAACGGGAAAACACTCTTAAGCCCACCACTAGTTGTCTTATTACTAAACTGTTCTCTAAACGGTGATTAAATCACTGCTATTGTTCACTGCTCAGAGTATTCACTGCTAACGGGAAACACCCTTAAGCCCACCACTAGTTGTCTTATTACTAAACTGTCCTCTATACTGTGATTAAATCACTGCTACTGTTCACTGCTCAGAGTATTCACTGCTAACGGGAAAACACCCTTAAGCCCACCACTAGTTGTCTTATTACTAAACTGTTCTCTAAACGGTGATTAAATCACTGCTATTGTTCACTGCTCAGAGTATTCACTGCTAACGGGAAACACCCTTAAGCCCACCACTAGTTGTCTTATTACTAAACTGTCCTCTATACTGTGATTAAATCACTGCTATTGTTCACTGCTCAGAGTATTCACTGCTAACGGGAAAACACCCTTAAGCCCACCACTAGTTGTCTTATTACTAAACTGTTCTCTAAACGGTGATTAAATCACTGCTATTGTTCACTGCTCAGAGTATTCACTGCTAACGGGAAAACACCCTTAAGCCCACCACTAGTTGTCTTATTACTAAACTGTTCTCTAAACGGTGATTAAATCACTGCTATTGTTCACTGCTCAGAGTATTCACTGCTAACGGGAAAACACCCTTAAGCCCACCACTAGTTGTCTTATTACTAAACTGTTCTCTAAACGGTGATTAAATCACTGCTATTGTTCACTGCTCAGAGTATTCAATTCTAACAGGAAAACACTCTTAAGCCCACCACTAGTTGTCTTATTACTAAACTGTCCTCTATACTGTGATTAAATCACTGCTACTGTTCACTGCTCAGAGCATTCACTGCTAACGGGAAAACACTCTTAAGCCCACCTTAGTTCCATGGTTTTTAAGTCGCACACTACCCAGAAACTCACTTCACCTAGAGGAACCTTAATCGGTTTTTTCGTTTAAAATATTTTACGAATTAAACAATTTATTTATTTTCACAAAAATATACACACAAAATTTATGTTGACGTATGAATTTACTAAAAACATTGCAATATGAAAGAATCTTATAAGTGTGCTATTACTATTTGCTTATAACAAAGTTGGAAGTACACAACATTCTTTCAAATTTTTCAGCACAAATTTATTATCTGAATTTCATTTTCATCCAACTTGACTAATGTTTACGTTCTTCCATGTTTTTAACAAAATCAATACTTTCTCTAAAATAATTACACTACGCAGTGTAGGCCTAAGTGTCACAACCTAAGTGTCCACGCTGACCCACTACGGCTCGCGTTTACCTCGTAAAACTTTATTACCACGAAACCAGAGCAATGCACAAACTTTCACGTTAACCGATTGTAGTCCGACTGGTTCGGGTGCTATCGCTGATATCGGCGAAATATTTAATTTGACCCAGTTTATCAAAATCGGATGTACAGTTTGTGGTCGTGGCTTATCCGAGAACGCGTGTGTTCAAATGATAACAGAATTAGTTAAAATTTATTACCAGTCGATGTCAATGGTATTCAGTGTAAGCGGTCACACGTGTACAGTGTTATATTTATCCGCCTATACCGGCCAATGTGAAAGTAAGATAGGCTTACACTGAGGCCTTTCTACTGGTTCTGGGAAAGTACCTGTACTTGGCATTTGTCTGTCGCGACAAGAAGGTAAGAGAAATTATCGACTCGCACCTGTCTAACTGACGTAATAGAAGCAGTTTACACAAACAAAATGGGAACCTACTCGTAACTGAAATTAAAAAATTGAAACCGCCTTTACGTTAGTAATTTTTATTTTTTTTAACAATTTTTACCATTGTTATCAGCGTTGAAGTTATTATAAATAAACATTTTCAAATTTGGATGAACAGGCGTGATTGAAGCTTAACGTCATTGTATGGTGGTCAAAAAATTAAATGGTTTGTAGAGACCAACTCTAAGTGAGTTATTAATGACCCAGTTACACCGGAATCCGGGATCGCTTTTAAATGTGGTTTTTTAGGCCCTTTCGTTTTTCAAGTTTCCGTTACGTTACTCCTCAATTCGATTTCACTGCAATACAAAATTTGAATAATATTTCAATTGAGGTTATGTTCATATGAACAAGAACAATAAACATAACCTCAACTGAAATGGTATTGAAGCAACAGCTGTTGTGCGAAATCAACTGTTTGGAAGTAGTCACTTCAAGTCTACTTTGAATAAAATTTAAATAATGTATAGAACTGATTTTGTTATTTTTTCAAACAAAACTTTTATTTTTTAATTTTTTTTAATTTATTTAATTATACACAAACTAATCCCGTAAAATGGCCCAAAAATTATGTTTTTGTTCTATGAAATGGCGTAAACTATGTTTTAAAGAATTAACAGTTGTTCATTTGTAATAAAAGCACCGTGTATATTAGAAATGATTTATATAGAGAGCTGAAGATGGTGACAAAAAGCAGTGCACAAAGTTCTGCAGCTCACAGGGTGTGTGGTAACAGAACAATAACCGATTGATTTTTCAGTTCGGTTCGGTTTAAATATTTTTTTGGATTAACCACTGCGTCACAACACGACCATTGTGATTCTAATGAAGGACTAAATGATTGTACAAATCAGTTGTAATGATAAAGTTAGATGTTCTCGCAAAAATTGATGTTTTCTAATTTCTATTGTAATCGTAAATAGCCTATCACAGGATGTCTGAATTGTGATGCACGAATGACGCAGGTTATATAGAAAGTATGTGCTGTGTGCTGTGTTTATCTCATCTTGTCGCGTAAGTCAATTCACTTTCATTTTGCTATAATTTGGTTGGCACTGCATTTGACAAAAACGCGAACAAAATTAATTACACTCGGAAATGATCTAGCTAACAGAGTGAAGTTCGGATATTACCATCATTGCGAGTCCAGAAGACCATCTGGTTGCACTTAAATTGGATCGGTATTTCTTCCGATCGACTTCCTAGGGGTTGTTATCGCGCCCCTTTCTATATTACCGAGATGCTCAGTTATAGCGCCTTCTCCAGTACTAGTCCTTTCATAAAGTCTAGGATTTGGAGAGGGTTCAAGGTGGATTACTCTCCCAATTCACCATTAAGGTTGCACTTTCAGTTACTCCCCCTTATCACGGAGGTTGTGCCACATTTGCCAGCTTTTTGTTGTGCGGTAAGTTGCAGCTCGTTCTATTTATATTTTTACCCAAAAACGTGAGTAGCCAGTGAAATGACTACACAGGGCAAACAGAGAGGTCGCCTCCAAGGGTTCCGTTTGATACACCATTAGACCACCGGTGGTTTACACTCCATCAGCACGGGTCGCTTTACACTTTAGAGTTAGTCAGGATATGTAAAGTAGTGAATGTGAATGTGTGTATCATGAGTAGAAAATGAGAGTAGTATGAGCTAGAGGTGCGGCAGGGACGCTAAACCATACATTTTATAAGCAGCACTCGAATGGTAAAAAATACTTAATTTTTCAATGAATGAATCCTTATACATACATATAAGTGTGCGTATGTGTGTGTGTGTGTGTGTGTGTGTGTGTGTGTGTGTGTGTGTGTGTGTGTGTGTGTGTGTGTGTGTGTGTGATATGTGTGTATGCGCGCACGCGTGTGTTCTTGCGTGTGTGCGTGCGTGCGTGTGTGTATGTGTGTGGTTTGTGTATGATGTGTGTGTGTGTGTGTGTGCGCGCGCGCGTGCGTGCGTGTGATATGTGTATGTGTGCGTGCGCGTGCGTCTGTGGTGCGCGCGCGTTCGTGTGTGATATGTGTGGTGGTGTGCGCGTGGGTGTAATGTGTGTGTCTGGTATATGTATGTGTGTGTGGGGGTATATGTGTGTGGGGGTGTGCGAGTGCGCGTGCGTGTGTGTGATATGTGTGGGGGTGTCTGGTGTGTGTGTGTGTGTGTGTGTGTGTGTGTGTGTGTGTGTGTGTGTGCGTGTGTGTGTGTGTGTGTGTGTGTGTGTGTGTGTGTGTGTGTGTGTGTGTGTGTGTGTGTGTGTGTGAGAGAGAGAGAGAGGAGAGAGAGATATGTGTGTGTGAGATGTGTGTGTGTGCGCCCACGCGTGTGTTTGTGCGTGCGTGCGTGTATGTATGTGTGTGGTTTGTGGATGATGTGTGTGTGTGTGTGAGAGAGAGAGATATGTTGTGTGTGTGCGCGCGCACGCGTGTGTTCGTGCGTGTGTGCGTGCGTACGTGTGTGAGTGTCTGGTGTGTGTGTGTGCGTGTGCGTGTGCGTGTGTGTGTGTGCGTGTCTTGAGTATATGAATGAGTGTAGTATGAGCTAGAGGTGCGGTGGGATCGCTGAACCCATCAGCTGCTCATTTCAGCTGCCTCCGCCGGTGAATACTTTGTAACGCGGTTATAGATACACTCAGAGCTAAGATTTGCGTGGTAGGCAACTTAGAAAAACCAAGGAACTCACCAAGGAACGTGACACTGAGTGCGCATCTGAGCAGGATATGAACGTACCGCGCAGAAACCACGAGTTGTTTATGCGGGAAGGAAGAAGGAACTGCAGGTCATATAACCTAAGATCGTGAAGCAGGAAGCAAAAGGTGTTTGGCTTCCAGGACCCTGAGGAACGTTAGCTGAACGAGTTATGTTAGTGGGCTGCAAAAACGCAGTGTAACAAAAATAATTTCTTTATCTTACACTTTTGTTCAAATTCTGATCTCACCGGCATAACCGGCATTAAAACCCGCATCTATTTGTATATTAAACAGTCAAATTACATTTAAAATGAACCCTGACCGCCGTCATACTCTTTTTGAATCATTCAAATTGCTAAAATATGCAGTTATGGCAAAAAAAGTTACGAAATTTTAAAGATTCTAAATGCCTGCCATTTTGAAACTGTTGAACTAGTTTTTGTAGGGTAACGAGCTTATAAACGTGATACTGTTAAATTTTAACGACCACTTACAAAATGATCTAATCGTCAGGCGCTCATTTAGGGCCGTGGGACTGGACCTTACCGTGATGGCCGCCCCCATAACTTACAATATTTTGTACAAAAGCACGTTTTATCGGCTCTTTCAAAATTGGCTTTATTGTTTTTTAACGTAATGCCTTCGAGACGTGTTTCACAGTTTGCCTTACATATTTTATTAGGGGAAAACGAGCTAATGAATCATGGTAAGACCCAAACCCGGAACCTTAAAATTAGCACCGACACCTGGCCTCTGAACCACTTATTGAGGGGTCGTTGAAATTCTTACATAATTATATATATATATATATATATATATATATATATATATATATATATATATATATTATGTCGTACAAGTAACTATGGCCATTTTTGAGGAAAATTTGATTACTGTTCAACATTTCTTGACAAGAGAAAAGGCATGAAAAAACACCCTTTTTAATAAAAAATATCTAGTTTGGGCAATTAAACCTTGCCTACATGCCCAATTTCATCAAAATCGGCGAATTAGTTTAGTCTTCAGAGATTTACAAGCACACAGACTTATACGGTATTGTGTGTGTGTGTGTGTGTGTGTGTGTGTGTGTGTGTGTGTGTGTGTGTGTGTGTGTGTTTTAGCACGTTTATTTTCGCAATTTCTGTTTGATTTTATTCAAACTTGGCACAAAAATCGCTTATGGTAATTGCTATGACAAGTTCGTTAATAGGTCAAGTTAGTTCAACAGTTTCAAAATGGCGGTCATTTAAAATTCTTGAACATTTATAAATTTGTTTGTTTTTAACGTTTTTTCGAAAATTCGATTTCAGTCATTGTAATGAGCGTTAACAGCTGCATAAATTAGCGTTTTGAATTTTCAAAATCAGTTTAAGTAATTTTTAGACGGCGGTCAAGGTTCATTTTCGTATTCCGTGCGTACATTTCAATGATGATTGCGATGGTTGAATAGGAATTTTAAAAGTGGTAAGATAAAGACAAATACGTTTGAAAATTCGCTTCTATCACGTCAGCGAGACAGTTGCGTGCAGCGATTTTTGCCTGTTTGTCGGGATCGGATAAGAAAAAGGCGTGCCACAACGGGCACAACGGCTTATATAACAAACCGTGCTCTGTGTTAAGGGCAAGGGCACAAGGATAGCATGCAGTAGGAATCCAGCAGCGTCTAGTGACCTTGAAGGGGAGGGCTTCTTGTGGGTGGGGCTGCACATGAGAAATATGCCACAGTACGTGTAAATAAATACTGTATTAGCATTATTACACCGTCGTTTACTGCAAACACACCGCTATACCTAATTATTATTTATACGATCAAGCTTTCTTATATACGATATATAATACTGCCAGTTAGCGTCAATAAAGCGGGGAATAAGCGGTTAGGGTGGCCATCATGGTAATATCTAGGTCTGGAACCATGAAATGTGTGTCTTTCATAACCTTTAGATCACTTTTTGAAGGGTCGTTATATAAATAAATAAATGTTAACGTCTGAGTGTGTGTGTGTGTGTGTTTTTGTGTTTTTGTGTATTTGTGTGTGTGTGTGTGTTTTGTGTACTTATGTGTGTATGTATTTGTGTATTTGGGTGTGTGAATGTTTGTTTCTTTTCGTTTTTGTGTGTCTGTGTGTGTGTGTGTGTGTGTGTGTGTGTGTGTGTGTGTGTGTGTGTGTGTGTGTGTGTGTGTGTGTGTGTGTGTGCGTGCGTGCGCGCGCACGTGCGCCTCACTCGAGCGTATTATGTTAGTACTCTGGCTTTGCGATTTTGATCAGATTCTGGTGACAGCTTGAACGAGTTCGCTACCGCCAAAAATCCGTTTTACCGTTCCAAAACGACCATTCAGAAATATCGCAAATACTGAAATTCACCTGACAACGGTCGTTTGTTTTCAGTGTTCAACGCAAAGTTATAATGTTACGATGAAACCAGGTTTTCCAAATAATTCTGTGAAATTTATACGCCAACGGAATTCGCTTTTTAGTTAATCTAAAAAAATGAGCTGACTGAGGAAAGGAAACACGAACCGAGCATAGGTCACGCGTAAAGATTACTCCGAATACAAAATGAGCCACAGAGTACAAAAAATGTCAAAACTTATAATGGTGATGTAAGATGAATACAAGGTAACGCTGCTTGATAAGTTTTGTACATCTCGGTGAGAGCAAAATTACCTGCTTTTCTTTCGTTACCCTCGCGACTACCCGCAAATAGGGTAATTACCCTCCAATAACTGCCGTTGCAGATCTGTGGCTAGGTGGCCAGTTTGAACGTGTCAATACAATTGACAGTGAAGCATGCATCCTGCTACCTGGCGGCGAGTTTGTGCAACAATAAACACTTTGATGAATTAAGTGGCAGAACTCTAATGTAGCTGGCGTAGGTAATATCCTCTAGCGTCTGAACGTTACGTCCGAATAGTCTATTATGAAACTCGACAGTGTCCAATCAAGATGTAACAAAGATATAGATTTACAAGACGTCGGAGTTAAAAAAAATATATTTAATAAAATTTGTCGTGTTTATTGTTTAACAGCGAAAAATTAAGGAATGCGGTAGCGATCTTCCCCGCCAAATGCTTCCAGTTAGTTGTTTACAATCACTGCAAGTAATGTTTTACGACTGTGAAGGACTCGGTGGTCGAAATAGTTAAGGTCAGCCTGCCACGTCCTTGAACTTGCGTTTCAAGGTCGTAGATTCGAGACTGAATTTACTGCTGTACATTTCATATAACATATTAATTTATGTTATTAATTTATTAGTTTGATAATAAAGAAAAGAAATCATATTTTCAAAAAAAATGCAAGATCAAAATTACTGCGAAACATACGTTTCAAAAATTCGCTCCTATTACGTCAGCGAAAGTGATTTGTGTTGCGACTGTTAGCGAATTTCCATAGAAGAATGAGCTATATGAGTGCCCAGACCCTTGAAATAAACGCTGATCCTGGTGTGTGTGTGTGTGTGTGTGTGTGTGTGTGTGTGTGTGTGTGTGTGGTGTGTGTGTGTGTGTGTGTGTGTGTGTGTGTGTGTGTTAAAAGTCCCTGTTGCGCAATTGTTAGTATACAGGTGTTTTCGAATTGACTTCTTCAATTTGTCCTCAGTGTTCAATAAAAAAAGTGGTATCAGATGTTTTTTGCGTGTTTGGAATTTTCCTTTTTTATAATCTTTTTAATTAAAAGTTTTGTTTATGGTTCCTTCAGCTTCGAATTATCCAAGAAGCCACTGTATAAGTACATGATTACTGTGGTAATGCCTCCACTTTCAGTTTAACCAGCCTACCTTTCTTGCGAATCTGTGTGCATTCGGTGCTCAATTTTCCGTAATATCGCAACAGAAAATTGTCCCATTACGAAAGACAATATTCTATAATTTATGAATCTGTGGTTTTGTTATGGAGCGGACGAAAGAATGGAAGTTCTTTTTATAATTTTATTGCTATATTACGGTTAAGTTCACCGACAGATTAATGCGATTTTGTGGGTGGGGGCGGTTTGTTCACATGATTTTACTTACAAGAGGGCCTCACAGGGGGTGAAAAGTTTTGAAATAATACCTTAAAAACGAACACTATCAAGTTGTTTTGAGGCTTAAAACACATAAAACAAGTGTAAAAATGTACTCCACATTTGTAAAAAAACAAATATCACTCAATTTTTCCAGATTCCTATTATACAATTCTTATTATTATTGTTTCAACTCATTTTGAAACACAAGTTGTACAAAAGACAACACGCTTTTTCTTCTTTGCCCTCTTCCCAATATTCCTGTCCATAACTTTTCACGTACAGCCGCAGTTACTCCCGTTGCTTTACTCTTACCGTTAACGCTGATAACCTCGTCCTCGTTAGTTTTGATCAATTTTAGGGTCGAGAAAGATCTTTATGTTGTTGCAATCAACACAGGAAGAGAAGAGAGAACCGACAAAATATCTAATTGATTAACCCCGTTCTCTCCGTCAGTATAAGCGTTACAAAGTGCACAAACGTACATATGTACATACGGACAAATTAGCGGGAGCTACTCAGAAGCCTTATTGATACTTTTCTCCGAAGCTACGCATATACTCCCATTTTATTGAAGTAAAATAGGATCTTTTATTTTTTTTATTTTATTAGCCTCAGGAGGGGCGATCCCTCCTTCACCCCCTCTTTAATCCGTCCTTGGTTAAGTTAAATACAACTTAACAAGTAACTTGTAATTCGCTTAACGTCCCTTTAGGTACACGTGTGTGCGTGCGTGTAAGTGCGCGCTTGTTAGCATTCTAGTCTTCGTAATATTAGTCAAACTTGGCCTAAAACGATTCAGAAATGTGATTAAATATTTTCATCCATGAAGGAAGGCTTATTTCAAGATATCGGGTCTAAATGTTTACCATGATGGCGGCTCCAATGGCAACGCGTTAAAAACCGGCAGAACAATAAAAGACCGGTTTTCAAAAGCATTTTGGCAGAGTTCGCTTGAATTTTAACGATTCAAGTAGAAAGTAAAGTATTCAAGTTTTAAAATTAAAAAAACTGCGGTTTATAAAACAAATTCAAGAAGAAGTCCGACATCAGTTGATGTTGTGTTCGCCTTTATTGTCTGCCTCGCTGAAGGACATTACAAATATACTCGTAGTTACAGTTTTCTCCCTTATTAAACTGTACTGTACACTCGCGGACTGTGCAATTTGCCACGCTTGTTACTAGAATTTATTTCCGCTACTTTCTTTGCAAAATCTAGAAAATGATATAACGCTTCTCCGAGTAGATAATAAATTTGTTTGAAATAGAACTCGAACGAGCTTTGCCCTGTTGACATTTTATAATATTAGCTCAAAGAGCAACAGCGAACAGTATATTCTTAATGGAATAAACAGCGCTCGTAACTTTTACCGTCAAACAAATATTATAGACCAACTTTATTGCAAATTTATGTTTTCTCCACGAAGCGGTCAAAATTATGATATATTTGCCGTTCAGCCAGTATTACAGGAAATAAACAGCGACTACACTCCCAACGTTGAATCTAAGCCCGCCATTTTGAAACGGAAGTATCTTACACATAACATACGTAGGACTTTATACAAGGTACCTCCGTACCCAATTTCAAAACAATCTGTAAATACGTTTGACTGAAATTGCACGCAATAGTGATCGTTAAATCATAGGCCGCCATCTTGAAACTGAATGAAAAAATCTAACTCATACGTTTTTCGGGCCTTATACAAGGTACATTCGTACTAAATTTCAAAACAATGCGTTCGATTAAAATTGCGTACGATGGTCATCGTTAAATCAGGGGCAGCCATCTTGAAACGGGATTAAATAGAAATATGTTATAAATACGTCATTTAAGCTGTATACAAGATATATTCGTACCAAATTACAAGACAATCGACCATTGCGTACACTCGTCAATGTTAAATTAGTAGCCGCCATCTTGAAACTGAAGTAAATGGGGGAAAAGGTCGTTCGGGCGTTATACAACGTACCTTCTTATCAAATTTCAAAATCGGTCAATGCGTTTGTCCAAAACTGCGTAACAAACACACAAACCAAATGCAGAACGGTCGCGTTGAAACAGAGACTTCATGTGACTAGTGTTTTTACCCCGGAGATAAAACCCACCACGATCGATTTTTTGAACCCAAAAATATTTCATTCCAAAGTTAACATTAAGCACCGCAGGTCGAGTGGTGCCAAAATGTGAGGAAGAAAAGTTAAACCTCGGTTTAAGAGTCATAACTATGACTCATGGTAATCCGTTTTCGGGTTTAGGATTATCTGTCTGCACTTCGTTTTTGATCGGTCTTGTATGTTTACGGTTTGAGAATAAGGGTAGCTGATAAGGAGGAACAAGTGTGTTTTTGTGCTGAAAAAAATATTGGGGCGTTTTGTTTGTTTTTGTTTTTATTTCGCCTAGGGCGTTAATATTACTAGAGCGATCCCTGTTGACAGTCTAATGAAAGACCAATCCAACAAGACTAATTTGACAATATGTCAAAACTAATTTGACAAGCTAACTAAAGACTAAGCCAACAAGACTAATTTGACAATATGTCAAAACTAATTTGACAACCTAACTAAAGAGTAATGCATATCTATAACTTAATCCAGAATAACAAATTTTAAATAAAAGATATTTGCTATTTAGGAAAACAAAATGAATCACTGCGATTGTGCAAGTCAGGTTAGGTTCTGTACCGCATCAAGAACAAACTGAGTTAATTTAAATTCGATTACTTCATAAAATCTCACAGTTTTATTTCAAAATAAAGTATAAAACGCTCAGAGTAGAATTGTAAAATCTATCTCGCTGACCTGATGGATGCGCATTTTCAAAAAGTATTTTTTTATCTTATATTTCTTTTAAAATTTTAATTTAAAACACCATTCTAATCTGGATATATTGGCATCATAAACTTTGAAATTGCACTGGAAATACAAAAAATGAATCCTGACCGCCGTCAAATTCAATCTCTTAATTTCAACGGATTTTGAAAATTCAAACGCCAAATTTTATGCAATTTTCAAAGCTGGTTACGATGGTGAAATCAGATTTTGAAAAAAAAATATGTTTAAAACTACTAAGTGGATTGCTGCCGATTTTCGAGTTGAATGAAATTGAGCCAAAATTATGAACTTGAGAGTGCTAAAACACACACACACACACACACACACACTTCGAAAATTGATCTTAGAGGTCAGGATCGACCTCATTTTAAAGTCCTATTTCTAGGTCTTATCAAGATGGCCGTTCCAATAACTCATTTTCCAGTGTAAATAAGCTAATAAGTGTTGAAAATTGATTTTAAAAATAACGATTAAGTAATAATATTTTTAAGTTAGTGTAAATGTGTGTTATTTTAAGGCGAAAAGCACATTGAGGCTATTATCGCCTCCCTAAATGTAAGTGTGAGTGTAGTGTTGTAAGTGTACGTGTGTGTTAAGACTAGGGTACAGTGAGGGACGTCTAAATCCTCTCAATAGGTGCAGCTAATCTGCACCCCCTGCGGGGAAGTTAGTATAAAAGTCAGTTCAGGCAGCTACAATAAGTTTACAAAAATTACCAATTTTTATGTTTACGTTAGTTAAAAATTTTTTCTTCTATGTCACCTACAGGATTTACTGTACATTTTGTATATATCATTACTAAGGGCATTTATACACAAGCAAAACAGGATTGCTATTTTCCAAAAATTTCCTGTTTTACATCTATCGATAAAAATACCAATAAGGGTTGATGTTTAAAAAAAAATTATCTCGTGATATTTTACCCACATTTCTGACATATAAAAGCTTGTTATGGTCATGGGTTTCTTTAAAATTTTCCCCAAATTTTAATCCTGAAACATAAAATTTCTTGACCACATACGACCAATATCTAAATGCTAATTAATTTTTTTTTTTAACTTCTGTTTTTTTGTCGAATTTAAACAAATTTAATCAATCCTTTTTAGTCACTAGCGATACGATATTGGCTCATGTTTCGTATACTGTGAATGTAAATAATATCTAAATAAGCGCCATCTTGAAACTGCATCCGTTTCAAGATGTACGTTTTTTCACGGATACATGTACATAATGAATGAATGATAAGAGCCTACCTTCTATAAATCCGTGTAGAACCTTCTCCTGTACACTTCACAGTATACACTGACCAGGCGAGGCTTGGCTATATAACCATAGCCTGTTGACAGTACCGCTGTACAATCAGCTGCTGGGGAGGGGACGAGGGATAGGCTAGCGTTAAGCAGCCGAGATATTCACCAAAAAAACTTATTGGGAATATAATATTGTTACGGGAAAATCTTCAATTGGTAAAACGCAGTTTAAAAACATTGCCTAAGATTTCGCCGTTTTAAGGTTAGGGCCTACAGTTATCAGATCTATATATTTGTCAAATATTTGATGAAACTTTGACCATATATCTTGTTCAAATATTTGTCAAAGTAGTATCATATTACATTCGACAAATGTTTTGATCAGCTGGGTTATTAACTAAATAAATTTTGAGGTTATGTTTACTCAAGTATTTTAACTGTAATGCATATAATAATGCTGACTTGTTATATTGCTGCATTAAGCGCTTATCTTGCTGTGGCGCTGCTAAATAAAAAGAAAGGAAAACGGAAACGAGTTTGGGTCCGACCGTGTATACAAAGAAAGACACTAGTTGTAAATTTATTATTTAAAAATTGCTTTAGGCAGATCGTGATTCAAATAGACAATTTTTAAGAATGAGTGTATTTTAAATCTCGATTTTTGTAATCATTAGTGTGTATATTCTAGAAACATTGTTTTTCATATTGTAGATTTAATGTTTTTACTGCTTCAATAGTCCGTGTACTGCAAAGAGAGATAGAATTTATTTATTTTGGCCGCCATTTTGTTTCTAAAAACATCAACCAGATGCAATTCTCACGCACTATTTCCGGTACCTTCTTTAAAAAGTAATAGTTTCAAAATGATCAATGGAGGAATGAGAAAATAATGGAGACCTCTTCGTGGGACACTGTATTCATGACCTAAGTCACGTGCTAACACGTTCGGGCTTCCCGATGACACAGGTTTAACTGGTTCCCGGCTGGCTGGCGGGATGCACTTGGAATTTATAATGTTTGCACCTCGCTATCTGAGAATGGTGTCGAGTATATTCAAAGTAATACTTTACTCAGTTTTTTAAAGTTATTCAGAGCTTAATATCTTATTATTACTGTAATATATAAAATTAAAATTTTAAATGGAGGCATATTTTACTAGATTTTCGTATGGTTGGTAACTGTTCGAACACATCGATCTATCTTCCTATTATCCTTTACATTAATTATCTCCCAATACATTAATCTAGCCTCAATACTGTTCCTTATCTCCCAACAAATCGATCTAGCCGTCCCATTTTCCGTTATCTCCCAACACACTTTTTTTCTTTTCCAGGCGAAAAACCATAAAGGTTATCATCGCCTCCCACCACATTAACCTATCCACCTTATAGCTCCTTATCTGTCATCATATTGATATAATCGCACTATTCCCCGTTAGCTTCACATACACAAATCTAGCTGCAGTATAGTCCAGTATCTCTCTACAGATAGATCTAGCCGCCTTAATTCCCGTTATCCCCCAACGTAAAACATCAATCTATCCTCTTTTTAGTCACTTATCTCCCAACAAATCAATTTAACCACGCCAATTTCTGTTACCTCTGAACATAACACATTGATCCATCCTCTTTTTAGCCCCTTATCTCCCAACAAGTCGATGTAACCGCCCTATTGCCTGTTATCCCCCAACATAAAACATCAATCTATCCTCTTTTTAGTCACTTATCTCCCAACAAATCAATTTAACCACGCCAATTTCTGTTACCTCTGAACACAACACATTGATCCATCCTCTTTTTAGTCCCTTATCTCCCAACAAATCGATGTAACCGCCCTATTGCCCGTTATCTCCCAACACAACTCATTAATCTATCCTTTTTATAGTCTCTTATCTCCCAAGAAATAAATCTAACCACGCCAATCCCCGTTACCTCTGAACACAACACATTGATCTATCCTCTTTTTAGCCCCTTATCTCCCAACAAATCGATGTAACCGCCCTATTGCCCGTTATCTCCCAACACAACTCATTAATCAATCCTTTTTATAGTTTCTTATCTCCCAAGAAATAAATCTAACCACGCCAATCCCCGTTACCTATGAACACAACACATTGATCTATCCTCTTTTTAGCCCCTTATCTCCCAACAAATCGATGTAACCGCCCTATTGCCCGTTATCTCCCAACACAACTCATTAATCAATCCTTTTTATAGTTTCTTATCTCCCAAGAAATAAATCTAACCACGCCAATCCCCGTTACTTCTGAACACAACACATTGATCCATCCTCTTTTTAGCCCCTTATCTCCCAACAAATCGATGTAACCGCCCTATTGCCCGTTATCTCCCAACACAACTCATTAATCTATCCTTTTTATAGTTTCTTATCTCCCAAGAAATAAATCTAATCACGCCAATCCCCGTTACCTCTGAACACAACACATTGATCCATCCTCTTTTTAGTCCCTTATCTCCCAACAAATCGATGTAACCGCCCTATTTCCCGTTATCTCCCAACACAACTCATTAATCTATCCTTTTTATAGTTTCTTATCTCCCAAGAAATAAATCTAACCACGCCAATCCCCGTTACCTCTGAACACAACACATTGATCCATCCTCTTTTTAGTCCCTTTTCTCCCAACAAATCGATGTAACCGCCCTATTTCCCGTTATCTCCCAACACAACTCATTAATCTATCCTTTTTATAGTCCCTTATCTCCCAACAAATCGATGTAACCGCCCTATTGCCCGTTATCTCCCAACATAACACATTGATCTATCCTCTTTTTAGCCCCTTATCTCCCAACAAATCGATGTAACCGCCCTATTGCTCGTTATCTCTCAACACAACTCATTAATCTATCCTTTTTATAGTCTCTTATCTCCCAAGAAATAAATCTAACCACGCCAATCCCCGTTACCTCTGAACACAACACATTGATCCATCCTCTTTTTAGTCCTTTATCTCTCAACAAATTGACATCAATTTGTCAACCGCCCTATTGCCCGTTATCTCCCAACATAACACATTGATCTATCCTTTTTATAGTCCCTTATCTCCCAACAAATCGATCTAGCCGCCCTAATCCCCGTTACAGCAAAACACATGAATCTATCCTCTTTATAGTCTCTTATCTCCCAACACATTGATAAAACCGACCTAATTCCTATAATCTCCCAACACATTAATCTAGCCGCACTATTGCCTGTTATTTCCCCCTAACATCCAATGACCATCCATCGGCCATTTTGGCAGTTATCTCTAAACGCATTCTGTAGCTATCTCTGCACATTTATTCCTTTTATTCGCTCAAATGGTTAGTATCGCCTAAATTTAAAAGTTACATTCACATTCCAAATATTACGGAAACCAGTTAAACCATTTGGTACTTCGAGTGCACAAGCATGTAAATGAACTCTATTACTCTATAAATCCATTGAAAGCTGTGCTGGTTCACACAATAAAACATTCTCTTTATATAAGTTACATAAATATACACAGATACTGAATGTATTGGGAAAGTAAATGCAGTTCATTTTTCCAGTATTACCTATTGAAGTACAATTACAATTACCATTTACTTTTGTATTAATAACGAACTTTCGCCTCAGCTTTATAACTCGCGCAATGAACTACTTTTGTTGCAGCTGCGGTGTCCGAGTGGTTAAGGAGTTGGACTTGAAATCCAATGGGTTCTACCCGCACAGGTTCGAATCCTGTCCGCAGCGAAACTTTTTTTCTCACAATTTTCAGACGTCATTCTGTTTCTTGAGCGCGAGTTTCAAAATATTTTTGCATAAATAAAATTTTGTGCAACTTTTCAGCTTTTTAAAACAAATATTCTGTAGAGACTTATTGAATTTCATTCTACAGCTGCGCGATTACGTATGTCTATACCACGTGACAGACACCTCGGCCTAGTATGCACGTATTTTATATAAGTATGCACAGAGTAACCTTGACCAACCGACATGAGGACAGTAAGTTACGCCCTTAGAGCTATTTACTAAGCCTAATTGTATTCTCTGTTTAACCGTTATCTTTTATAAATAATACATACAGCATTTTCATTTTATAAAGGACTAGTTATTTACACGCATTTCGCTAAGGTAAGGTATTTTGAATAAAAATAACATTTAATTCAAAGTTAACATAAAAATGTTGTTTCATTGTAGATTAAAATAAGGCCATTTAATCCGTCTTTCAGTGGAAAGCTGACAAAATTGACATTTAAACGTAATTCAGTCAGACAAAAAATTGTTTAACATGAGTTCCGGTTATTAAACGCAAAAAACTAAATTTTAAGATATATGATTACAGACAAACCGGTTGGCTTTTAGAGTTTTTGAAAAATACCATTTTAAAACAAATTCGGCATACTGAGTGACCGCCATTTTGTTTCTAATAAATATGACAAACTTAAAACCTACTAACAATTGTATGTAACGCATAGAAAGGTTTTCAGTGAAATCAATCAAGCCGTGATCTAGTGAAAAGCGAACGCTGAACTAAATCTGGGATTTTTAGTGCCCTACATTTCGTTACAAATAGCCTACGTAGAGTCTCGATTAACCGTCACGCTTTTAACCGTCAGTTTAATTCTGTTATCTGATTTTTATTAACAGTGTTATAGTGAATAATTTGTAATAAATAATAAAAGTAACCTTTTAGACAAAACAAAACACTGTAACTGGACACGACTTAGGCCTATTTATAGCTTAGGCGGGCGGCTGCGGCTGACACTAATGCTATCCTAAGCAAACATTGATAATCGAAAATTAAACGATCCTATCATGTAGTGAAATGAGACAGGAACACTTGAAATAGTGTCAACAAATTCCGAAAGAGTGCGTGAATGTTTCTATTGAAATATAAACACTCTCATTGTTTACGATATTTTGTTGCTTGTTATAGGCACCTTTAACATTATACGTTCGCAGCGTATAAGTCGATCACGTAACAGTCACGTAAGTGGCGCACTCGGTTCTCTTGCATATGTTACGTGAATACTTGTCAAAACGTTAAGTACGGATAATTTATGTTGTGTGTGTGTGTGTGTGTGTGTGTGTGTGTGTGTGTGTGTGTGTGTGTGTGTGTGTGTGTGTAATACATCACAGAAAAATCTAAGAATTATACTACATTTTCCAAAATAATAAAAATAAAACATTGTGTTCTAAAACATAGTATAGTATGTTATTTTTAACAATCGCCTTCTGTTATCCGTCTATTCTGTCATCCGTCACCCCAACGGTTCCGAGAATGACGTTAATCCACCCTACTGTTGGTGTATGACGGTTTGATATCACCTGAAACCTTGATAAAACAAAAAGAAAAGTTTCATAAAAATGCGTAAAACCGTTTTCTTGTAAAAAGAGAACAAAAGTGCAGAAGATAAAGGAGTCTTACACGAAGAATAAGGGTTGCTAACCGAAGACTAAGGGTTCGTAGACGAAGACCATAATTGGCAGAGCTTCCTAGTTAAACTTTAAAAACTGTATTTTGTTTGCTTATCAAATAACACACCACTGGTCCTAGACCACGCCCACAACAGATTATGGCTGTCCAATTTGTAATTTGCATCTAAACAATAGCTTTTGTTTAAAAATAGTGCTTTGAATATCTGAACAAATATTATCTGCACATTACACTGTTTATTTTTACTCGGCCCGCGGCATCGTCTTTCTTGACCGTTCGTCACGCCTCATTATATAGATTAGGCCTAGATGTAACTGACTGAAGGTACTACTTATCAGCTGATCGATTAGTGACTCAATTAACATTTACGTGTTCTTTTATCACGAAGCATATAAAGGTTGAAGTCGTGAAGTACACAATACCAATCAAAACTAACAATTTATATTTCTATTCATATTGTGGCCGCTGTAATTGTGACCGGTCTTCATGATTTCACACCTATTGTTGGTCTATAAGTATTTATCTATGAACAACATGAAAGTAAAAGATTAACGTTTTTCAAACAGATGAGTGAACGTTCTGGTTAAGATTTCCTAACCTATCTTTAAAGCAGTTCGGTTTTAAAGGTATTGTTAAAAAAATCTGCCCCAATTAAACAATTTAGTTGATTTACGTAACGCAATAATTAGACAAAATAGACTGGGTCCTTGATGTCCTCGAGTTTTGTGTAATCATTCTTTCTTTATGAATTTTGGTTTTTGTTTTTATAATGTTTATGTAACACGGCCTTCGTGATATTAAAGCTGACTCATTGATACAAGCAGTTCAAAGAACAGCACACTTCGCAGTATACTCGTATTCTTAATTAATAATAAGCGCTCCACGACAGCGCTCGTAACTTTGTCCGCCATTTTAGACGGTAAACGTAATATTTACGAAAACCGTTACTGGACTAACTTTACTAGATTTTATGCTCTTTTGAAGCGGTCAAAATTATGATAGGTTTTGCCGTTTTACAGGAAATAACTAGCAACTGCACTCTAAACGTTGAATCAGAGACCGCCATCTTGAAACTGAAATGAATGGGAAAAATCTTACACGTCATTCGGGCTTTATACAAGGTACATTCGTACCAAATTTCAAAACAATCGGGTAATGCGTTTGATTAAAAAATGAATAAATTCGTCGACGTTGAATCACAGGTTGTCATTTTAAAACGGAAAAACAGGAGAAAATGTTACATAGACGTCATTTAGGCTTTGTACAAGATGTCTTCTTACCAAATTTTAAAACAATCGGTTAGTGCGTTTGGTTACAACTGCTACACTCGTTATTTTAAATCAGAGGCCCTCATTTTGAAACGAAAATGAACGGAAAAAAGCTTCTCATATATTTTTTTGGAATTAACGCAAGGTATCTTCCTACTAAATTTCAAAACAATCGGTCAATGCGTTTAGCCAAAACTGCGTATACTCGTCATCGTTAAATCAGAGACCGCCATCTTGAAACAGAAGTAAATGGGGGGGTCTTACACATACGTCATTTGGACTTTATACAAGGTACCATCGGATCAAATTTCAAAACAATCGGGTAATGCGTTTGACCAAAACTGCGTATACTCGCCATCGTTAAATCAGAGACCGCCATCTTGAAACAGAAGTAAATGGGGGTCTTACACATACGTCATTTGGACTTTATACCTACAAGGTACCATCGTATCAAATTTCAAAACTATCGGTCAATACGTTTAGCCAAAACTGCGTATACTCGTCATCGTTAAATCAGAGACCGCCATCTTGAAACAGAAGTAAATGGGGGGTCTTACACATACGTCATTTGGACTTTATACCTACAAGGTACCATCGTATCAAATTTCAAAACTATCGGTCAATGCGTTTGACCAAAACTGCGTAACAAACAAACCAAATACCGAACAAACGAGTTGAAAAGAAAAGTTTTTCAGTTTCTTTGTCAGTTAAACTGGTGCCCGTTCGCACTTGCTGCAAGCTTGCGGGAGTCAATTTGTTATCTAGCTTCATTATCGGAACAGTTCCCGGGTTTGGGCCTTCACCAAGTGTATATATATAATTTGTATGTAAATGCATTGTAATTTAAATAACTTGGTTCGAATAGTTTTTTTTATAAAAGTATATTTAATTTTAAAAAATGCAGGCTACAATTTTCCGCACATTTTCATTGCACATCTTCTCTGTAATTAAAAAAAATCATTAACCAATCAGTCAACCGTTGATTGATAACTTGTTTCTTCTATTGATGGGCAGAGACTAATCGTTCACTATCTAGACCCTGCTTCATGGACACCCTGTTTTGGATTAGTAACCATCATTGTTGCAACCGTACGATAATTTAGCCTTCCTTCACGTACGATATTTTGTACGGTAATTTTTGTTAAAGACGATCCAACAACTTTCTTATTAAAAAATCAATTTTTTTGCAATTTTTAGTAAAATATAAAGATTTAAAACCATTAATGTCTTTGGCATCCATGTAATATTTATTAAAACATTAGTTATACATAGTGTACTGTTTTTGTTACGTACATATATTTGTTAGCTTCGGAATTGGATATTTAAGAATTGTTTTTTTAATTTATGGTTTTGTTCTTAATAAAAAATAAACAGTTACAGTAGAGCTTTATATATAAATTACTTACTAAATTTCTTTGATGTTCGCATCTTATTTCTTTAATACTTTTATTCGATACCTTCTAATATCGATAAAATCTTTTCGATTTTCCCGAAGTATCGATACTTTCTTTTCGTATTTCATTCCTACCACGTAACGTTACACTGTCCAGTCAACGCGATTGTATCAGGGGTGAATAGAGCCAGGGGCAGAATAGGCAATTTAAGTACAGGAAAATGTAACTGTTTGCATTCTGCGCCCGACAATCCGAGCCATGCTGTGTTGAAATTTAAATTTAATTGTTTTAGATCGATACTCGTATGGTCTAATTAAAACAAACTCCCCCAAAGATTAGGCCCATTAATATCGTTTTTAAGCCCGAAATTATATAATTATAACAGTTCTTGGGGGAAAAGGGCAATTAATACATACATAGATATTGTTGTTATTCCATTGCACAATAAACAAGCATGATTCTTGTCTTATAAACAGAAAAAAAACTCTCCTTTATTAATACGAATTCAAAGACGAAAGTAAATGTGTATTTAGGAGTATCAGCTGATTAAACATAGCCAATAGTTAAGTATCAGCTGATTGAAAAATAATAATTCTCACTGGTTTTAACTTTATTGTTATATTTTTATATACATAGTGTCCCACGAAGAGGTTTACGCATTTGATCCTCCATTATTTTGTCATTCCTCCGTCGATCATTTTGAAACTATTACTTTTTAAAGAAAGTACCGGAAATTGTATGTGAGAATCGCATCTGGTTGATGTTTGTAGAAACAAAATGGCGGTCCAAATAAAGTATAGAACAGATTTTTTTTCAGACAACATTTTTTTTTTTAATTTAATCGGATACAAAACTAAATAAAAGGAAACTAAATAGCGATGCACATATCATAAATCAGACCTATTGAAACTGGAAACCACCAAGAGCTACACATTGAGATTTTCAGGTTTTTAAGAGGGATAGGATTTATTTATTTTGGCCGCCATTTTGGTTCTAAAAACATCAGCCAGATGCAATTCTCACATGCTATTTCCGGTACCTTCTTTAAAAAGTAATAGTTTCAAAATGATCAATGGTAGGATGAGAAAATAATGGAGGATCATCAAATGCGTAAACATCTACGTGGGACACGCTGTAGATACACATATGACCACGGTTAAACGTGGTTTTTTTAAGAATTTTCCCAAAGATGAACCCATCTGGATCGATATTTTGAGCACGAAAATAGTACATTCAAACATTATGTCAAAACCGTTAGAGCCGTTACTCACTTATAGGATTTACTTTTGGTAATCTGAATAGCATCTGATTATTATTTCTTGTATTATACTCCTGATGTAAGGAATCAAGAAACGCTGAATACGTAATATTTTTAAATGGCAGGACCCAAGGAAAGAACTTTTTGTCTTTTAGGCAGCTAAGAATTGGTGTAATTACTCCCAATTTGAATTTTATAACCTCCTGTTCAACATCGAATACCACACTGAAATCTAGAATTTGGTTTTTTTGTTTGACCAAACGCATTAATCGATTGTTTTGAAATTTGGTTCGTTGGTACCTTGCATAAAACCTGCAAGACGAATTTGTAAGATTTGTTCCTATTCAATTCCGTTTCAAGATGGCGGCATCTGATTTAACGTTGAGATGCCGGTTATTGCCGGTTAGTTCCTGTACTACTGGCTAAGAATTTATTTTAATTTCGACTGCCTTAATGAAGAAAAAGAATGCAATTTCCAAAAAAAAGTGGTACAGTAAAATTTTTTGTAAATATAACTGGTTAAATTGACAGAAAAGGTTATGAGCGCGTCAAAGGTGGCCGGCAAGTAATTAAGAATCTGCGAGGTCTAACGTTCTTTGAATTACTAGTATTATAAGCTCCTGTCCAACATTGAAATCGAGAATCAAAGTCTAATAAATTAGTTTTAAATAATTATGATTATGACCTATTTTTCGGTCTAGTGGTCTATTTACTCACACCGTAAAGGCTACCGCGGTTTCGAAACCTTACTGTTTCATCTTTAGGCTGTAATACAAAATGTCAAATCCCACTGTCGATGCCGTCACAAAGTTAAACAAAATATTGAAAACACACGTCACAACACAAACACTAAACACAATTACACCATTAAAATACACACGATAAAATTTGGTTTAGCCAGACTATACGTGCAACTCGTATGTCGTTACATTCCGGACTGCAATAATGAAATTACTTTTAACAAACCAAAAATACAAAAACTCGTCAGGAAATAAAAGTGAAAAGCCTGCACAATTTATGCTTTATGTGGTTCTGATCTCCTGACCAACTATTGAGACTGTTATACATCGAGATCTACTTGCGTCGAACGTCAAAACCACAAAAAGGCCCTTCAAATTTGAATGCTACAAACAATGTAAATCTAAAGGGCAGGATCGGCGCTCATTTCAAGTTCCTGGATCTGGGTCCTACCAAGATGGCCGCTCTAACATTTTTCAATTTTCAAAAAAAAAGATCTGTTTGAAAAGTTAACTATTGTCCTTTTTTTAACGACCGTTTTTATACTACTGAAATTGAACCTGGCAGGAAGAGGATAACAGGAAATGTTTTTGTCCGCATTGCTCCTGTTCCTGAACTGTGAAGGCTTAGCTTAGGCTATCACATGTCTCATATCTCTGCACCGTCAAGGCTGCAAATCCTACCCGTTACACTCTGATAAGTTTGAAACAAAAACCCAAACACTTTCTCCCTGACTTGAAGGCTGATTAACTGTTCAATGAGTTTTATTAAATTTCGCTTATTTCCAAATGTCCATAGGAAATGAGCTACCCGTACCTTTAAATAACGGGTATAAATTGTGTTCATGAACTCTATATTACTTTTTGAGTAGTTGTTAAAAAGGTTAAATATTTATATTTGCATATGTTACGTCATTAAATGTAAACATACTAAAATGATAACCTTTATGAGAGCTTTGTGAGTATTTGCTGCTGATGTTATCTTGCGGCAGAGTGTTCAACTACAGTTAAACAGCTAGCATTCGAAGTGACAGATAGTCCAACTACTTGGACTTTAGCCGCTAATATCGAGCATGCTTTTTGTAATGGTGGCCGCACTTCCAGTCCGTTTACATTCACTGGCGTTCATAATTTTGGTCCGATTTGATTCGAATTTAGCACAAAAATCTGTTTCGTTAAATAGGTTGAACAAGTCCGTTTGACAGTTTAAAAGTGGTTGCCATTTCAAAACTTAAATTCATAAATTTTTATCTATTTTTTTCTTGAAAATCTAATTTTAACATTGTAATCAGCGTTAAAACCTTCGTAAATTAGCATTGAATTTTTTAAAATCCATTTAAAAATTAATAAAATGAATTTGTCGATAGTCAAGATTCATTTTTGTATTTTCAATGTAATTTTAAAGTTTAATATGCTATTTAAACAAAATCGATTGCAGTAATTGTACGTCCAATAGTTTCAAAATGGCGGCAATTTCAAATTTAGAAAAATGTATAACTTTTTTATCTTACACTTTTTAAAATCTTCTTTAAAATTCTTCCCGTCATATTCAGCGTTAAAATCCGGGTAAATTATTATTGTAAAAAATTTAAAATTTCCTTTCCATTACTTCCGCGAAACAGCTGCGTGCTGTTTGTGCTGTACTTTCCCTCGCCGTTTCGTGGAATGCGAACTGTTTCCATGTAGGTCCAGTGTTCTGTTTACATCATAATATGTGAAAGTATGAAACAATAATAACAGTTATTAAGTAATAATAATAGTTTGTGCGTGTGAAAACAGTGACCATGCAAATATACTGATACACTGTAAGATGCAATACTGAGAGCCTAGCAGTTTAGCAAGAAAACTATTACTTTAATATTACAAAGTATTAAGACAATAAATAGTACTGTGTCTAGCTGTAAAAGACTGTAGTAGTTACAACTAAGTCCGTTAGATGGTGTAAGCATTCATACTGATATTTCGTTCATTATTTTTCTCGCTTAAATTGTATTGTAATTAATTTGAAACTAAGAAATTATAATAATTGTTAAAGTAATACATAATATTTTTGCTTTCTCACTATATACAAAAGTTCACTGATCGTGAACAAAAGTTCACTATATACAAAAAAAACAGTCTAAAGAAATAGTTTATTTTGATTTTAACTTTTATGTATATCTCTAGGAATTAAAGTATTGTTTCTAATTTCCCAATAGTTACTGTCTTGAAAAAGGCAACTACTTTTTAATTTTTTTTTTTTTTGCTGTTATTTAGAAGGCGAAAAGCACATTAAGGCTATTATCGCCTCCCTAAATGTAAGTGTGAGTGTAAAGTGTTAAAGTCGTAAATGTAGTGTTGTAAGTGTGTGTGTGTTAGACTCGGGTACCGCGAGGGACGTCTAAATCCTCTCAATAGGTGCAGCTAGTCTGCACCCCCCTGCGGGGTAAATTTTTTATTAAAAATTCAAAAGTATTGTAAATTCTCAATAGTTTATAGGCTTGAAAAAGGATTGATTATAAATTCCTTAATCAATTATATCTTGAAAAAGAATTTATTATAAATTTACAATCTTGTGTAATCTTGAAAAAAAGTATTGATTATAAAATCCTAATTATTTATTATCTTGAAAAATTATTGATTATAAATTTCTAATAGTTTATAGTAGTAAAAAATTATTTATTAAAAATTCCAAATCTGTTATGTCTTGAAAAATTATTGATTATGAATTCCAAATCGTTTATAGTCTTGGAAAAGTATTATTAATTCTCAATCATTTATAGACTTGAAAAGGATAGGTTATAAATTTTAAATCGTTTATAATCCTGAAAAAGGATTTAAATTCCTAATCAATTATAGTGTTTAAAAAAATTGATTATAAATTCCCAATCGTTTATAGTTTTGAAAAAGAAATAATTATAAATTCACAATCATTTAGTCCTGAAAAAGAATTGATCCTACAAATTTCAGTCATTTATAGTCTTGAAAAAGGATTAATTATAAATTCCAAATTGTTTATGGTTTTGAAAAAGTATTATTAATTTCCAATCGTTTATAGGCTTGAAAAGGATAGATTATACATTGCCAATCGTTTATAGGCTTGAAAAGGATAGATTATACATTGCCAATCGTTTATAGGCTTGAAATAAGATCGGTTATAAATTTTTTTTATAATCTTGAAAAAAGATTGATTGCAAATTCCCAATAGTTTATAGTACTGAAAATATATTGATTATAAATTCGATATTGTTTAAGTATAGCCATTATTTCAAGACTTCTTAAAAATTAAAAAAGTTACGATTTTGATTAAATGCAGTCTTTAAATACCTAAAACAAATATTTATGGGTCTCTATGTCCCCAAAAAAGTAAAGCTCCGATTTCGGGAGCTTTCGAAATCGGCCTAATGCCTCGAAGCAGGATCATAAAATTTCGCTCATATTTTGGTCATTACAATACTTCAATATTCATAAGTAAATCAGTGCAGAAAATATAAAATTAAAACACATTTACGGTTCGGAAGGAAATGAACACAAAACACGGCCGACAGTGTTTTCCTTGATTTTTTCAAACCATAAATTGATAGATCTTCACATTCGACCAAAGTGGGAATGCGTCAGTTTTGAGGTACTAGTCAGGTTTTACGGTACTTTTGTCAATAGTCAAAATTCGGATTTTTTGGAATAGCCTACGTTTAGTTTTGCTTAGGTTTGATAATTTCTATTAAATAACCTAATTAAAAATGAAAATTAATGTTTTTGCAATGTTTATACACCATAACAGTTAAACTAATTAATACAAAATTATAAAATATAAAAAACTACTTCTTAAAAATATATGCTAATTATTTTTATTTTCTCTTATAATAGAACACTGTCTTTTAAACTCTTTATGGATGCACAGTTTTTTTAATACTAAATTCACTTAATGGCCTTACAGCTAGCGTCTAAACGGTAAGTAGGATGGTTATTATACTGTACTTTCAAACTAGGCCTAGATGGTTCAGTATATATAATACAATTTATATTTCAGTTCATAATTAACTCCATTAACATAAATTAATAAATGTACAATATACAAATAAAATAACCTAACCTCAAATAGCCTAGTTCAAAAAATGTTGTTAAAAAATTCTGCTATTGATTTTTTTTTTTTTTTAAGGCGAAAAGCACATTGAGGCTATTATCGCCTCCCTAAATGTATGTGTGAGTGTAAAGTGTTAAAGTCGTAAGTGTATTATTGTAAGTGTAAGTATGTGTTAGACTCGGGTACCGCGAGAGACGTCTAAATCCTCTCAATAGGTGCAGCTCTCAAAATCTGCGGGGATTCTGCTATTGAACCAAAAATAAAAATCATATATCATATTTTCCCTTTCTTTTTTATTTTAATTACGTTGTGTTCGAAAACACGAAAAATTAAGATAGATAGTTTTCCTGAAACTTATTCAGGGAATAACCTGAAACTTATTATAACCTATCAGCTGATTGTTACGAATTAACATAGCTAGTTTTTAACAGCATAACCTAAAACTTATTATAGCCTATCTGATATTCAATGACATCAGCTAATCTTTAGGAATAAAACAACTGATCTTTTAATATAACTACCAAAATTAAATTAGAAATTAATATCATATGCGTTCAAATCGGTCAAACTTCTTCGTAGTTTCCGTAGTGTAGTGTTTAACAAGTACGCCTCACACGCGCAAGGTTCCCGGTTGGATCCCGAGCGGAAACAGTAATTTTTAATTATAATTAAATCAATATGAGACTTGCGACGCGCAAAATATACTGTTATATATTAATATAAATATGTTCCTCGCATCACGTGTCCCGCAAAATCCAACCAACCTTAAAACATGATACAGGTTCAGAAAAATCAATCGTTCACACTATACTCTTCCTATAGAATATAAATTTGTATTAGGCTACATTTATCATACATAATTAACCAAAGTTCAACACAGAAAACATCTGTTTGTTTATTACTTCTACTCGAACTGCCACAGCCACGGCTAACACAATATTCGTCACCTTTCATCTGTAAAAAAAATCACATACAATAACAAAAAAGTGATATAAATAATTATAATTAAAATTTGTATCAAATTGTAAAATTATTATGATTAATAATTATGAAAAAAATAATAATAACAAATAATACTATGTAGGATAAAAACAATGAAAATTACAAAGAAAAATATATTTATCAGTGCCGATAAAATCAAATGCTTATGGAAAATAACCTTGCTACCTAGATCGAACAACTCGAAGCAACAAAGAGATTTATTCTAAGGAACGCAATTGTTAGAGACCTAGAGATGTGTAACGACTCTATATAAAGGTCTGTTTTAGACCTCTATATAGACCTCTATATAACACACCTCTATATAAAGGTGTGTTTTTAGTGTTTGGAATAAATTTTCGTAATACTTAATAATTGGTCAAGAAGCAAATCCAAGTTAAATTAATAAAAAAAGGATCTATGAAGAATTAAAGAAAAAGAACTGGAATTATTCTTTAATTAGTAAGTATGAAGTAATACTCTAAGGAAGTGAAATATTACCGTTTTGTCCATGGGTACCGATTTCGTGAATCAATATCATTGTTCGTGGCTTAACTGTACAATCGAATGAGACTAGAATTAATTAAAAATGTTACAATGTCTTGTTTATTTGTTTATATATAGCCTAGTTGTTTATAATTAGCAAAAAAGTATCGTTTTAAGTTTTTAATGTACGAGTAATCGTGATGTTACTTTTTGAAAATTCCCTTCAATCGTGTCAGCGAGACAACTGCGTGCCTATCATTTTAACCGCCTTTTACTTACCTCATAATTGAGGGTAGACAGACTACGAAACGTCATCTAGTTTTTTAGCAAAATGTGACTCAAATATAGTAAATAGGCTAGTTATAAAATAACTGCATGAAATCCCTGCCCGCATAACGGGGCAACCCCTCGGAATATCTGTTTATTAAATTTAATTCTTTAACCTGTTAACATACAAACCAATATTAGAACTTTATTATTTACAATTTTATTTTTATTCACTAGCTATTATGAAAATAAATATATCTTTAACTAGAAAAAGGAAATTTGAAGGACAAATTGTTCCCATTAAGAACGGTTTTCCAAAAAATCCTTTCTTAATGCGCCTCTACGTTACAAAATGAAGTAGGCCTACCCTCAAAATTTCAAGTCTGTATTGCAGTTTTGACTGTACGTTGTTTATGGATCAGTTGGTACGTCTATATAGACAGAAGTGTATAGATAAATAGGTATTACATTTTCAGTGTTTAGGCACGATTTGTGAAATGAGGTGCAACACTTTGTTAATAACTTAATTTTCCGGTAGTTTCCAAGATTGCCTATTTGCAAACTTTATTTATTCGAAATGTGTTAAGGAAAATCTGTTTAGCTGAACTACGTGTTGCAACTTTGACATTTCAGACAGCTGTTTAACTAATAGGCGTCCCACACATCAAGTCAGCATGTTAAACTTATTAACTGCCCAATGTTCACAGCAACAAAACAGAGATGGGCGATGGGCACTCGGACACTCTCCAAATTTCATCCCGTAAATTATTTCACAAAAAAAGAAAGAAACATAAAGTTACATTTATTCAGAGCGAGAAGTGGGGGGAATAATATTGACAGGCATTCTTATTCATGCAGTGTGTTAATCAATTATTTGTTTATACGATGAACTGACTATACAAAAAAATAATGAACAAAAAATAAAAAGTTTCAAAATCTAACGAAAGTATTTCAGCCAAATCCCCAGAAATACCATCGCGTACGTCGGTCACTTCAGCAGCTTGTGAACGCCTTTTGTTTTCCCTCTATCCAGATCACATTGTCCTCATTAACTTTTACATTCAAAGCAAATCTGAATTTTACTGTTTTTTATTCTACCTTCAACACACTTTTGTTTCCTGCTCACATCTACCTCAATCTGCTTCTGTATTCCGTTCACTCCAAATCACTTTTGTCTTCTACTTTTGTCTTCCAAATATGTGTCTTCTACTCATATATATCTTCAATGCAATTTTGTCTTCTTTTCACCTCTGTCTTTTACTCTCTCTATCTTCTATAGAAATAGAAAACAATACACTTTTGTTTACTACTACATCTATCTCAATCTACTCACTTCTACTTATTCTTTATTTCTTCTACTCACTTCTGTTCATTATTCACCTGCATCTTCAATGCAGCAATGTCTTCTACTAACATATATCTGCACGCTCTTCAATTTTCTACTCATTTTTGTTTCAATCTTACCTCTCTTCTACTCAACTCTATCTCCTCGATCTAAGCTCTCTTCTCTCAATTTAATATCTCTTCTACTCACCTCTATCTCAATTTAATCGGTCTTTTACTCAATCTAAGCTCTCTTCTACTCACCTCTATCTCAATCTAAGCTCTCTTCTCTCAATTTAATATCTCTTCTACTCACCTCTATCTCAATTTAATCGGTCTTTTACTCAATTTAAGCTCTCTTCTACTCACCTCTATCTCAATCTAAGCTCTCTTCTCTCAATTTAATATCTCTTCTACTCACCTTCATATCAAGCTAAGCTCTCTTATTCTTACCTCTATCTCTATCTAATCGGTCTTTTACTCATCTTTATCTCAATCAAAGCTTTCTTCTACTCACCTCTATCTCAATCTAAGCTCTCTTCTACTCACTTCTATCTTAAAACAAGCTCTCTTCTACTCACCTCTATCTCAATCTAAGCTCTCTTGTACACACCTCTATCTAAATCTAAGCTCTCTTCTACTCACCTCTATCTCAATTTAATCGGTCTTTTACTCATTTTTATCTCAATCTAAGCTCTCTTCTACTCACCTCTATCTCAATCTAATCGGTCTTTTACTCATCTCTATCTCAATCTAAGCTCTCTTCTACTCACTTCTATCTCAAAACAAGCTCTCTTCTACTCACCTCTATCTCAATCTAATCGGTCTTATACTCATCTCTATCTCAATTTTAGCTCTCTTCTACTCACTTCTATCTCAAAACAAGCTCTCTTCTACTCACCTCTATCTCGATTGAGATAGCTCGATTGAGAGCTTAGATTTAAGCTCTCTTCTACTCACCTCTATCTCAATCTAAGCTCTCTTCTACTCACCTCTATCTCAATCTAAGCTCTCTTGTACTCACCTCTATCTAAATCTAAGCTCTCTTCTACTCACTTCTATCTCAATCTAATCGGTCTTTTACTCATTTTTATCTCAATCTAAGCTCTCTTCTACTCACCTCTATCTCAATCTAAGCTCTCTTCTACTCACCTCTATCTAAATCTAAGCCCTCTTATTCTCACCTCTATCTCAATCTAATCGTTCTTTTACTCATTTCTATCTCAATCTAAGCTCTCTTCTACTCACTTCTATCTCAAAACAAGCTCTCTTCTACTCACCTCTATCTCAATCTAAGCTCTCTTCTACTCACCTCTATCTCAATCTAAGCTCTCTTCTACTCACCTCTATCTCAATCTAAGCTCTCTTCTACTCACCTCTATCTCAATCTAAGCTCTCTTCTACTCACCTCTATCTCAATCTAAGCTCTCTTCTACTCACCTCTATCTCAATCTAAGCTCTCTTCTACTCACCTCTATCTCAATCTAAGCTCTCTTCTACTCACCTCTATCTCAATCAAGCTCTCTTCTACTCACCTCTATCTCAATCTAAGCTCTCTTCTACTCACCTCTATCTCAATCTAAGCTCTCTTCTACTCACCTCTATCTCAATCTAAACTCTCTTCTACTCACCTCTATCTCAATCTAAGCTCTCTTCTACTCACCTCTATCTCAATCTAAGCTCTCTTCTACTCACCTCTATCTCAATCTAAGCTCTCTTCTACTCACCTCTATCTCAATCTAAGCTCTCTTCTACTCACCTCTATCTCAATCTAAGCTCTCTTCTACTCACCTCTATCTCAATCTAATCGTTTTTTTTACTCACCGCTATCTCAGTCTAATAAATTATGTAATCACCTATGCGAATTGATTTTGTGAAATTAGACCGATTTTCCCATTGTTCTCGAATAAGATTTTGTAGAAAGATTTGTGTTGGTACTCGGTTGTAGGACCTAATTGTGCAATAGTTTATGAAAATCATTTACAATTTTTATATTTTTAAAATATTTTTAGTATTCTTAAAAATAACAGAAATTCTTAAAATTTTAAAAAATCGATTTTTAAGAATACATAACAAAAATACATTTGAATTCGAAATGTCAACGAAATCTATCGATTCATTCAGACTATTATGAAATTAAATAGTACTTTTTGTACCATAGCTATATTATTCGAATTTTCAAAATAGATTTTTTCTACGATAATCATACTTTGTATCTAAGGTGGTATATTTAAATGCTTTTATCTTCTAGTTTACATGATTTGCCAACAAACGAAACTGCGCATACAACTTCCATTGTTGTAGTTGCCATGAACGCCGCCAGAGCGATCTGACAGACACGCACGTGAAGTGCGCAAGTTGCGTTTATCATTCAGTTGTGCGTGCGTGTGTGTATGTGATGTAGGAAAATTAGTGTAGCGTGTAAAACAGGTCCAAATGTAAGTCGAAAATATGTGGTGTCTACTTTCAACTTACTGTTTATATAAAAATTTGTTTCCCGGTTATTTTTTGCGATCTTGTAAAGCTAAGCAGTGGTTTCCCAAAATCTTTAGCCCACATACTGTACAATGTACATGTTCATTTATATTTACTCTATGATTTTATTTCTGGGTGAAGTTACATTATATTAAACTTATTATAATATATTACTGGGAAATAAATCTAATGTCTATTAAATTTTTAATTGGCCGTTAATTAAAAAAATTAATTAAATTTTTAATGTATTAGCAATTTTAATTTTAAATTTATTGTATATAACAAATAGGCATTCAAATTTATTATTTTTAGTGAATTTCCATTGGTTGTTAGCCCATTGATTTTTTCACAATGAGGTAACAAGTGTTGATTTCAGGTGTTATATACAGTACAGCTATGTAAACATCTTGTTTAGGTCTGTAGGCTGAGGATTGGTTAAATGTTTGTTAAAATAATAATGTAACTGTGAGCTTTGTTGCTGGGTGACTGTTTATTTTATTAAAATAAAGGGTTATTACATTCATAATTTTTTCATTATACTTAAAATTTAAAAGAGAATATTCATTTCATTCTATTGTATTTACAATACTTGCTTTAAATTAAGACTTTCAACACGATTGCATAGCCTAAATCGATCAATCATTAATCGAACCTTTTCGAAAACTGGGACACCTTTTGAATTGCTTCAGTTATTCCAGCATCCAGCTGTTACATTGTTATGATCTAGTTGTTTTACTTATTCACTTTTAACGGAAAAATTTCAAAAATTCATCCCCTAAAGGGATTATAGAAGGAGTGCATAAAATTTTCCATTGGAAAAATATTTTTTGGATCGTAATATTCTAGATGTACATACTCTGGAACACGTATTTCAGCATTTATATATATATATATATATATATATATATATATATATATATATATATATACAATTCAATCCAAATTTTCAATTCAATTTGCTTGAACAACTAACGAAAATCAATTTTATTGCCAAGTTTGAATCAAATAGGGTTCACACACACACACACACACACACACACACACACACACACACACACACACACACACACACACACACACACACACACACACACACACACACACACACACACACACACACACACACACACACACACACACACATACACACACACACACACACACACACACACACACACACACACACACACACACACACACACACACACACACACACACACACACACACACACACACACACACACACACACACACACACACACACACACACACACACACACACACACACACACACACACACACACACACACACACACACACACACACACACACACACACACACACACACACACACACACACACACACACACACACACACACACACACACACACACACACACACACACACACACACACACACACACACAAACACACACACAAACACACACACACACACACACACACACACACACACACACACACACACACACACACACACAACACACACACACACACACACACACACACACACACACACACACACACACACACACACACACACACACACACACACACACACACACACACACACACACACACACACACACACACACACACACACACACACACACACACACACACACACACACACACACACACACACACACACACACACACACACACACACACACACACACACACACACACACACACACACACACACACACACACACACACACACACACACACACACACACACACACACACACACACACACACACACACACACACACACACACACACACACACACACAAAAGTGATGTAGATGTCAGGGTCGGCGCTCATTTCAAGGTCCCGGGTCAGGAACTTAACCACAAAGCTCATTTTTCCAAAGAAAATTCACTAAAAAATTCATAAATTATTTGTTTTTAAATTTTGTTTGAAAATCCTATCTCGTCATCGTAATGAGCCTTAATAAAAAACGTATAAATCAGCGTTTTGAATTTCGAAATGCGTTGAAATTTAAAAATTGAATTTAACGGCGGTCAGGGTCCTTATTTTCAATATAATCAGTCTTTAATTCTGGTACACCGGAGTATTTCAATAAACGTTAGGCTAGGAAATTATTTTATGTGAAATTCGCTTCCGCTTTAAGCGAATTTACGTCCAGGGTGTCT